>CM034546.1:19830285-20430285 GCA_020055645.1 Tomocerus qinae | reverse complement strand
TGTCTAGATAAATTGTCTATGCTTGTATTTGAATATATATTCCATACTGCATTATGTGTCCAGTATATTAAAAATATGGAGCAACGTAGTAATAATTTAATGTTACTACATATCCTCAGTGTTTTATTTTATCCGGCTTTTTTACATTTAGCCAACCAGGAGGCCATTTGAAAAGTAAATTTAAACAGAGACATGTCACTATGATTGTGTGGTATTTTTTCATCCTTCCCCTTTTCCCAGGTGAATGTCGAAATACCGTAAGTATAAATCCGAAACCGTTTTGGATGCTTTAAATGATTACTCCAGCACTTCACGACGTGTTTGCTAACCACAGTTGTTGTAGGCTGGGCTTATTACTCTGCTAAATCTGCTAAAATAATATCTAGCGTGGGATTTGATATAAACTACTTACGACTTCTGATTAAGTGCATTATTCCGTCCACAAAAATTAAAAGTAACACAATTGTGAGATTTTTTAATTACGCAGTTAGTACAGTACATTTTTATTTGAAACTTTGAATACAGATAGATAGCTTGGTGGATAATTCTAGACCTAGTTATTAGTTTGTTCTTTTAAGAAAAACCAAATAAAAACACCCATCTTAAAGTGTGATCAGGTTTGCGCAAGGCAATGTAACAAATACCATTTAATAAAGGGGAGTAACCGCATTTTAAGCAAGTATAAAAGCTACTGACAAAAGTAAACAATTTTAAAATATTTATTTAAAACTGATAAGTTTATTTAAAATTCATGGCCGTTTTTATTAAATATTTATTGACATTAGTAGAGTAATTGTATTGTATAGTATGAATGCAAAAACATCCAACAAAGTTCCTCGCCTAACAAAAAAGAAATTATGGATTCCTGCTTTCAAATAGTACAACGCAGTTACTTCTCGTCTTTGTATAGGATCACAATACGCAGGCCAACTTCGTAAGAAAACAATAGAATTTTCATACAGCAGAGAAGCCATAGAAATAAGAACAGTAACCAAAATCATAATACAAATTGAAGCAGTAGGCAGATAAAGGTAGAATGGCATTTTTATCACAGTATACAATCGAAGGGTACCAAAATTAGCAATGAGTGACAGTCCTAATACTAATGAAAGCAAAAATGATATTGAAAATCCAAAATAATTGTTAACAAGACGGTTGATGTACAATTGTTGCAGGTATATCATTTTTGCATTTCTAAATTCTGTTTTGATGCTATCCCGATCTATGGATTTCCAATGACAGTGAATGTGCCTTCTTGTTGGAGTAATGATTTTAAGCCAACTGATCGTCCCGTATAGATATATAAATGCAGCATACAGATAAAAAAGAAGGGATAGCCCTATATGTACAATTGCAGGAAAGCAAATGATAAACTTGACAATTTCAATAACGAAATTGAATTTGAAGTTAGGGAAGATTATTGGAAGTAAAATACTGAAGGGGTCTAACTCTAAATAGATTACCAGCACCGACAGTAAGAACACAATGAAGAACATCAAGGGGGTGGATATTATAGCTACTAGGGACATCAATCTAATCAGCAAAGATTGTGTTTTTCCCTCGCTTCTTTCTGAAAGAAAATGTTACATTTATAATTCATAACGGAATTAACTTACTTAAGTATAATATTAATTAATTTGAGACTAAGATATAAAGTTACTTACGTCTTAACAGGAAGTCGCTGTGAAAAACGCAATTAATTACTTGGATTCCAGCCTTTTCGTGAAATAAAAAAGGAATTGAAGTTGCGATTTGTAGTGATAGGCCAAACGAAAAGTAAATTAAAAACATTATTTGTTCAGCTGATAAGAATGGCGTTTTGATGAAATTCTGTTCTAGTAGTAATTTCAAGTAGAAGAAGATAACACCTATATTTGCTACGAGTACTGCATACCAGCAAAATCGATCCAGTTTGTTTTTTCCAGCAGATATTGTCCAATTACGAGAGTTGAAATTGAAAGGACCATATTTAAAATATTTGCACACTGTGAAATAACTTTTTATTGCGTTTCGGATGTCTTTAGTGCTCATTTTAAAAATCCTTTGGGATAGAAGTTGTTTGGAATTAATTATTAAGTGAAAGCAAATTTATGATTTTTCACAAACGTTGTAAGTGTAATTTGTAGGGTTTTATGAGTTTTCTGAATACGTATTGAACTCAACTTGAACTCAAATATAGTTTTCTAGATGGCAAGATTTATAAGGTGTGCTTGGTAAGTATTCCCAAACAGTCAGTTGTTGCAGCCTTACTAAGCTTTCATAATTGTATAGTTCCAACACTCAACTCTTGCTTTTTTAAAGTAGAGAAGTAGTGTAATAGTGTATAATGCTTACAATCACTTATACATACACGCAACAAAATAACGTGATTATGTCAAGTGCACGTGAATTTTTCTGTTTTAGTAATAAAATAGATGGAAGGTTAAGGTTAAGGTTAACGTTGGGTATTGCAAATTTAGCTATACTGTCTCAAATATCATTAGTTAAAGTACTAGTATTTCTATAGTCTGTCTTCTTATTGAATTCCTATGTTGCCTTAAACTTTATCATCGTATACATTATATTATATCCTACTTATTTTGTTACAATATTATACATTACAAATTATGTCCTGCATTGGAAACTGTGTTGAAATTTTTATTTTAGGTGCTTTAATTAAATAAATGGGATTTTTAGTATTAGAAAGCTACCTCCTCAGTATTCTTATACCATAACTAGTTCAACGAATATAAGTTGCAAACTTTCAAACTTGTTTCTAAACTATTCCCAAGAAAGTCCGGTAAAAGGAAATGGGCGTATATTGATAGAATCAATACATGTATTGTAAGTTCGTGGAATTCGTTGCGGTTGAAAATGTTAGTGTTGTTGCTGAAGGTTCTTGGATTTTGCTTATGTTGCAACAGTATAGTAATATCGGATGGGATATACTTTCATATTGCTTAACAATAAACCATAATATTATAGTAATTACTAGTATTTAGAAGCAGCCAATTCTGTGTTTTTGAGTATTAAAATACTCTTTCTGGAAATGGAAGAGAAACGTCATATTCCAGATGTATAACTTTGTATGATATTTTTAACACGAATTGTGTCTTTCGTAACTAATTAGCGTAAAGCTTGTACATTATTGTACTTTACAGTAAACGACAAATATTGGAAGGGAATTTGGTTTGTAGTTTTGGACGTGGAATAGGAAGTATCTAGTGCGTTGTTACAGTATCATTATTTTTTATTAATTAATGTCTGCGAAGATGAAAGTTAACAAAACCTTAAACTTTGCTAATTATTATTACAAATAGTGAGTCGAATTAACTAAACAAATCAGTATTAACAAACTAATTACCATGTATCATGAGAAATCATTGCGTTGTCTATTAGTGATAGTTAAATAGATTAAGATGAATGATAAAAACGTTCGAGGGTGATACAATAAAAATTACAAAAAGTTTGAACATTTGATTACATCTTTTTACTTACATTACTACTTACATTTTACTTTGACATTTACATGTTACAAGTAACTTTACACAATGGAAATTTCAGTGATCATAATCAACCCTACATTAGGAAAAATGGCTCTTATTCCAGTTATCTTTGTATTACTTGGCAATTGTAGCTTAGCACAAGGTGTCGGTCCACATTGTTGTTCAGTCATAGGGACCACAATGTTATCTCCACTCCAAACATTGTTAGTATTCCGCCATTTAATATTTACAGATGATGGTATCTGAACCCCAAACCTATAATCTGCCTGGGACATCCAAACAACCGCATATTTTGCAAGTTTAGGGGTATCCAATAGCACTTCTACATAAGTATTATTACCTTGAAGTCCATCGTAAGGAGACACGGCAAATATAAACTCGGACATAACTATACCATCTGTTAGTCTTCGGCCATTATCGCAGTAATTATTACCAGAGATGGTGCCAGTCATTGGACTCAACCTGTAGGATGTACCGTTGGATACGACTGCATTATTGTTATCGATAACCTGAATTTCATCAAGAAGTACTAACCAAGGCGAAATTCCGGCAACTGAAACGTAGCGACCTCTTACGGTTTCTAAAAATGGCAAGCTAATCACTATGTCTTGGGTATTATCTAGTACTTTGATACTTTGTTTGACACTAGTTGCATCTGCAATGCAATTTAATTCCGTGGTACCCGTGACATGGGGGAAACAAGAAGTGGATACTAAACCAACAAGATTGATTGGAGGACTAACACCTGAACCGGAATCATCATGGGCCCAAATTTGAATTTTTGAAATGTCAACAACTTTTCCTAGGTCAATAATGACAAAAAACTGGTTTTTAGAAATTCCCACAATCCCACTCCAGTACCATCCACCTGGAGACACTTTTCCATCGGTTAGGTATCCCTTTTGATACCCCTTATGACTTTGTAGATTTTCACTATATGTACCTGCTGGACAAGAATTTGACGAGTATGCAACTTCTTCAAAAAGGGGATTGGCGATGTACAAGGGTTCGTTCTTGGCGGCCACCATTCGCAAAAAGGTAGGCCATGATGATGTTATGGGCTTTTCTACAATAATTGTTAGTAAGGATCCGTCAGTTACATTTTTATCTGCAAGAGGGACAAATACAGAGTTCGCCGAAGATAAGGTGGAGTCAGGTCCCCATCTGTGAGTAAATGATGATGCAGTAGTGCCATCTAGTCGTTCAATGTAAACATAAACAGATCCAGACCAATAGCCTGTGGGGTTTTCCTGAAAATCTAAACGTACAGAGGATAAACCACTGTAGCATTGTGTTACAATCCATTTAGTTTCCCAAAAATCCATTCCGCCCATTCGTTTAACCTTGTTTGGGTTAATTGGGATTTTAGCCTCTAGATTTTTAATTATTTTGCCTTCTAAATAGTCTGCCAATTCTGAGTAGGTTTGCCATGCGATTCCATAGGTACTATCAGCTACAGTTTTGCTTTCTAGTTTGTCAAAGATATCTGTTGCCCCACCGGCGAAAAATACTTGAGGGAATTTCCAAGCTCCAGTGTCTTGGGCAACTGCCAAATATTGGTGGGCTATTGCGGAATCTACTTTCGTTTCTCCTCCTCTTACTTCGTATTCGTAACATTGTTGGATTTCTGCGGATTTCTGTCCCAATGTGTATAAACGATCACCTTTTACATTACCTCCATCAAATGATGCGGAAAATGCATAACTTGGCTGAATTACGACAACGTCAAATCCCAGAGTAGAACGCCCTTCAAAAGCATAGGGGGCGCTGTAATAAGGTACCCATACAGATTGCATTCCTAATTCGTGAATGTAGCTGTTAAATCCCTGGATTGAAGGAACATCTCCGGGGCTCGCATCTTCTTGATGATAATAGATACCTAATATTTCTGAATATTTCAAAGTATTGGACAGGCGGAAGTCATTCACTTTTTTGATGTACCATTTCTGGATGCCCAATCTTTCGGTCACGTTATTTGGATGATAGGCTTTCCCATCCAAAGTAATGACTGGGTTTGTATTTCGGACAAATGGACATCCAATCGAAATTTTGAAAGTTGTACTTGGTCTAGAAAGGGATTGCATCGAAGAGTCCAGAGCTTTTGCATCTTGGAGAAGAGTTTGTAGTAAATTATTTAAAATATCCGCACTATCCACTCCGCCCATATTTTGTTCCGAAGTTATTATAGCGTGATCAAATAACCATTTAGATGTGAATCCTCCATTTTCTGAAATTCTTACCAAATGACGTTTCCATTTGTCCTCCGTTCGACTTGCTTCGTGATAAATCAGTGCTGATCTTTTCCATTTATATTCACCTTCTCCTTTCACACCCTCCAAGCCATTTGTTAATAAGACCACTGTCAGTGAATGAAAGTTAAAAATTTAGTTTAAAAATTTATTAACAATAATTATAATGCAAAAAATAATAATCCGTTCGAGAAAGTATGTATAATGGTACCTGATACAATTGCAAGTAAAGCAAATTGGAACTTCATTTTAATGTTTTAATGAATTTATTTTGATCAATTTTGGATAAAACTAGTCTGTGCAAAATAAAAATTGTAAATTCGTGTTCACTTTTATATCACGGGATTCTATTACGACTGAGTAAACTTATTGAGTGAGCACATTTTTATACAGATTCAAATAAATATTTATTCAGTTGTGCCTCATAAAATTACTAATCACGTTTTGTAAATCACTTTTGAAAAGCATGAGTTTACATATAAATTGTTAGTAATTAAAAACAACTTGATTATAATATTTATGACGAAGCAGGATCTGCGTATTTTTGTATTTGTATGGCATACAAATAACATTTGTGAGGAGTATCCTTTTATTCTCATTACAACTTGGAACGAGGCTGCTAACAAGTAAGTAAATATTTAAAAAATGTTGTAATTTGTAATGTAGAAGTTTCAGGCACGTATCTAGAAATTAGCTCAGAGAGGGGGGGTGGAAGCAAAAGTTACACCAAAAAGAGGACATATTCGCGGAAAAAAAATTTTTACAATTACAGGCCATTTTTGAAAAAAAATTCTCTTTTTCTCAGATTTAGGGGAGGCGCTGAGCCACGCCCCCGCCGATTACTAAATACGTGCTTGAGTAGTTTGCCTACCATAAAGCCAAACTCTATTATTGAATGTGTTACCGCATATTGGTAATAATATAATAAGTGAATTCAACAGGCAATAAGAAAGCAAGGAGAAGCAACGGCAGTATTACTTCAGCTCAATTTTGATTGTGAACTTATTTTCAGTAGAATGTGTCTTATTTAGCCAATATAAAGATGCTTACTTTGAACTTTGAATACCTTGGCAATGGCAATAATATATTGCTTGGATTTACTCATTACCAGTAACCTATGCATAGGTTACATAGCTTTGTATTAGTGAAATGTATAGACCAGAAAATTTCATGCGTATTGACATGTAACAAAATAATATTTGGTATGTACAGAGTACATACTCTGTACTCTGTACAAGTCGTCATGCCGTAAATTATTTTCAGATGCCGCATGCCGTAAAATACATAATACACGGCAGAGGCGCACAATGTTGACCTGTCGTGTAACGTTTTGGCCTAGGTAGAAATACCCTAGAAGGCAGAGGGAGTTAATAGCTGAAAGTAGTTACCCTACTAATGTTAAATTCCGAATTTGAAATCGCTATAACTGTAGCACCGCACGTCGTCGGTCCTTCTAACTTACAGACATTGTCAATTTGGACAAGGCGATTCTAATGATGTAAACATCATTGCGTTGCGGGGCTTTGACATATATCAAAAATCAATTCGAACATCTAAGTAGGGAATTACGTGGTTAAGCTAAAGCCCCGCCAGATCTCTCATATTTAAATGTCCGCACAGCCCCTATTCAATGCATTTATGTGAGGCCGGTTAATGATAGTATTCAACTAATTGAAGTACAAAAATAAAATTTCCATCATTTTATAATAAATGACAACTCTTATAAGTTATATTATGAGTTTTTACTTTTCAAGGGTTTTCAGTCATTGGCATGTAAATGTTAATACACAATATTTGTGTATATTAAAGCTTTTTTAGCGTGTTATTTCTCACTTTTTACATCAATTTATGTATTAGTACAGCTAAAAACATAAAAAATAATTTACAACATGTCGCCAAATGCCGTAAATACAATTTACGGCATCTACGGCACACTCGACAACTTGGGTATGTACAACAGCTGGATTTATACTATATATACATGCATACTTGGTACAATGTTATACACAATCCCTTCGAGAAATGGGATCTATGACGTTATGACAGGAAATGATAACAAACAGATGTGGCGAACTTTATTATTGTAATGTAGTAAAAGTCATTTACCAAGAAATTTTACATAATGCATGTTAGAATTAAATGGAATTTGTACTCTAAATTATTTTCTGCAAAATTATTTAATACCTTAATTTATCGGAGATCATCATAAACAATGTGCATTTAATATATACACTCTTTAATTCACTACATGATCACCATTAGATCACTACCTAATATAGGATGCCAAGGTTGCTATTGATTTGACTTTGTTTGTTGCACATGGATATAATAACTATATTATTAAGATTTTATGACTACACATGTGCCAATATTCAAAGTCAGATAGGATTTGCGCAACAATTTTTCAATCATTATTAGAGAAGCACCATTGCATTGCATTTTCGCAATTAAAGTTTTTGTCTTAGATAGACTTATTGCCATTATATTAACCTTTTTTTGTTTATTTTATTATAACTTAATTTTGTTAAAATTGTAGCAATCTGGGTAATTTTAGGCGGTATTGTCAAAAGCAATTATCTAAGCATGTATTTCTTATTAACTTTCAATACTGTAACCAATTGTCATCGTGTATAAAAATCCATTTTATTTAACACATATTTTAGTTTAATTTAGTATTGTAAGAAATAATTTAAAAAAAATTAATTAATTTAGTCAGGAAGAAGCTATTTCACAAAGAAGGTCCTTGGTTACCAACTTTATGTCTAATATCAACAGTTGGAATTATATCATTTGTCTGATTATTCCGGCATACGGCAAACTGTAGATAAGTAAGTCAAGACAATTTGAAATGTAGCCATTTTCACGTTACAACAGAATGGAAGTATCTAAATGCAGAAGTCGGTATTCACTACTTAGGAAATTAATTTATTTGTAAGTTATGAAACTTATATAGTTGAAGTAAACGAATATTTAATGATCCTACATGTATTTCGAGTCTATACTTTATTTCAAACTCATCATTTGATTTTACATTCGACTGAAAATCATCATTTATTTTATTATGTGTTTCTCTTTCATTATGTCCCATTATTGATTTTAAATTAAAAGTAGTATTTCCTTATAATAGAGGATTAAGTACAGTTTCATTGTTCCTGGTTCAATGTGGTGATCTGCTTTTCAGAAATACCATACCTATAGAAATACTTTTTGTCTATGACCGATCAACACGTTTAAGTTCGTCGGTTAAAATAGCGGATGCAGTTCTGACCAAAACTAGATTTCCTACTTTTTACTCATTCTAAGAAGTCTTGAAATACACTATTAAGGTATATATTAATTCATGCATACATAATAAATACTTCATTCTGGCCCACACTGAATATAGGTACTACTATCTTGTTGCGTTAGCAGTCTTAAGAGTTAAGTTAAATAATATGTATTACATAGATTGTATTTCGTTCGAATATAGGGAGAATGGAGTTACTTCTCCCCTATACCAATTTGATTCTGTTTACATTGAGTATTAATTTCAGGTTTAAATCAGTGGGACGAATTACTATGAAAGAACAAATAAACTACGGTTTTCCTGATTATCTAAATCACTTTTTCATTTACAGATAGGTGTACCAATATTTTATAACGATTTCCTATAACATCAAAAAGAAATACAGAGATATGGCAGATTACTGTACATTATTTTTCATTTGCTATAATAGTTCAGTTTACCTAGTTAAAAAAGAAAAAAAATTTTTTCCTTGTATGGTTAGTATAAAATCCCATGGAAAGATGAAATTTCCATTCAATCACATTGATTAAAAATAGGATTCAGTCAGTTTTTCTCCTCCAACTCTGATAAACTGTTAATTAATAGTTTCAACAAGTAAATAATCGTATCTATCCTAATAAAAGAGTCCAAACAGGAAAAACCTATATAGAAATCTTAATTTTATACATTTTCACACAATCATTATTTAAGGTTTTGTACAGAAAACAACATCAAGGAATTCAACTGATTTGGCATCAATAATGAAACTTATTTGTGTTACTTTTTTCATTTTTTCTGCGACACTATACACTGTGTCAGCAAATTTTTGTCTAAAGGAAATAAACGCAGCAAGAGCTGGTCAAGGGAGAAAACCTGTTAGCAGTGATAATAGGGTACGCTATGAAATGAATAATAATATAATTATTTTGACTGGGTAAGAATTAAGTACTTGTACTAAAACTGGTTTTTAAAATGGCAGTTGGTTAAATCCGCGGAATACCACAACCAGTTCATGGCGGCCAAGAATTGTTATGAACATCGATGCCCAGGGGAACCATCACCCGGTGATCGTGTCAAAAGTAAAGGTTACCCCAACTACAGCGGAGAAATAATTCATGTCAACCAGAAAAATTGCAAGGAAGCAGTAAAAGGGTGGATGAACTCTCCCGGTCACAGGAAAATAATGATCGATGCTGGAAATAAACACGTCGGTTGTGCTACTAGAAGCTGTGGAAAATGCAATCATAAATCCTATTGGACATGCAATTTTGGAAGAGGTTAAATAATCGTTTTATTTCTTGTAAATGAATCTCGAATGGATTGTAGGTATAAACATTTTAATTGTATGTAATTGGAAATTGCCCAACTTTTTTATTTACTTCCTAAACTCTAACTATTTCTCATGCTGTCCTTTGCAATGCAAATAAAAACTCTCAACCACATATTTCGATATACTGCTCAGCTGTAATGATTATTCATCAATCCAACACCATCTACTTTTTTGTTTTATTAAATGAAACTACATCAACAACGAACAATAAAAGCAAACTCTTCAATATGCCTCTGTAACCTGTATAAAGAAGTAGTAAACCTAATACTGATAGAAATGCTAATCAATTATATGGAATAAAAACGGTGTGAATTATTTGAACCCACTGAGTATGAGGTATTATTTCATGAAACTCATTATAACATGTGCCAAACAAACTTTCAACAAAAATTTGTGGATAATTATTTGTCGCCTTTATTAAGTTAACTATACCATAAATGAATACAAAATATTTTAAACTTTCTTGAAGAGAATCCGAAAATAAAAATATCTGAAGTTCTACCATCTTGGATTCGCCTGGTGAAAGATGGGATACAAAATAGTTGTAAGGCGGATTCTTATTTACCACAAACAAACATCAATATACGATTTCATTTTCGTTTAATGCCTTTAAATATTTGTTTGTTTAACGTGAAGCAAAACAGGAGACTCTTGCAAATCACCCATTCGAGTAAAAATTTTGAGTATAATTTAGGATTTGTAGATTTCTATTAGGTTTTGTGGAATCCTCTTACTAAATTAACTTTTTTCTAGCGAGCATAACCCTTAGAAATTACTAAACAAAAGGAAACTAGTGCTTTCAATTGGAGCAAGGTATTCTTGCAAACATCTAAGGAAGGAACCATTAAGTATATTGGTATTCCATGAAAATGCCGTGTACATGAAATGGGTAGCTTTTTTTGCCATTATATATAAGTTGTTTTTGATTCTCCCCAGCATAATCTTCAAGCTTTTCTGTCTTCCTGAAAGCAATACGTACTAGTTTTTATCCACGTTATTGAAACATAACATAAACTGGCCATATTCTAAACCTACATGGCGCAAGTGAATATTAAATTAAGAAAATGTTTAAGATAAATCCATTAAGTTTATTAGAAAATAATTGTATACGTGGAATTGTTGGATTTGTCTAGGTATATGAAACCGTTGCTCAAGATTTTCTTAGTCAACTTCCGCACATTCCATGATAGGAAGTGTGGTGGTTTTTACAGAGAAAACTTAAACAGTGCAATTCAATACGTGGATATAACAGCTCACAATTAATACCCAGGAACAAAATAATAATATTTAAGATTTGTTACAATAAAAAACAAAACGACAATTAAAATGAGCACTAAGGACATGCGAAACAATTATCGAACTTACGCCGCAGTGTGCAAATACTTTAAATACGGTCCTTTAAAATTTAAAGAACAAAATTTATTTATTTCTGAAGGAAAAAATAAACTGGATAAATTTTGCTGGTACGCTGGACTCTTCACAAATTTATGTCTGATTATCTTTTATCTGGGACTATTACTGCACCAAAATTTCGTCAAAACGTCTAATTTATCAGTTGAGCAAATTATGTGTGTCATTTATATCAGTTTTGCCCTCTCAATACAAATGGCAGCTTCGATTCCTTTTTTATTTCATAAAAAAGATGGTATTCAATGTTTCAACTGTGTCATACAGAGTGACTCTCTATTAAGAAGTAAGCATTATCTTATTTATTATATATTCTGTATACTTTGCAATATACAAAATAAAAAGTTATAATGTTTTCATTTTCAGAGAGATACCTTGGAAAGACACGATCATCGTTAATCCAAATCTTGTCATTGACTACTGTGATGTCCATCCCGTTGTTGTTTTCCTTTGCCTTTTTATGTCCAGCTTTAATAATATATGTAAAGATAGACCCCTTAACCTTGTTTATTTTAGTGTTTTTCCCTCAAGTAAAAATTTACAACACAATAATTGCTATGCAGTATATAATATTCTTTCCATTAATTATACATATTGGGCTATCCATTCTGATTTATGTATATGTACTAGAGTTATACCTACTAGTGACGATTAGATGGCTTAAAATTATTACTCCAACAAGAAAAGAAATTCATATTTTTTGGAACTCTATTAATAAGACGAGCATTACACGACATTATGAAAACGCAACAAACATTTATCGGCAACAGCTTTACATTAACCGACTTGTTAACAATACTTTTGGGTTTTCAATATCATTTATGCTTGCGATAGCATTAACGTTAGGTCTTATCGCCAATTTTGGTACAATAAGATTTTACTACGTGATAAAAATGCCATTATACATATACCTACCTTTTGTTTCAATTACAATTATATGTTTATTGGCTCTTTTCATGTCTTTGGCTTCATTAATTTACGAAAATTCTACTATTTTTCTCACTAACTTGCCTCAAATCTGCAACCGCAGAAAAAGACGGGAAATAATTGCTTTGCATTATTTAAAAGGAGGAATTTATAATTTATTTTTTGTTAAACGGAGTACTTTCTTGGATGTCTTCGCATTCCTAATATACAACACAATCACTCTGCTAATGTCAATAAACCTGTAGAATTATGATTAATTTACCGTCATCATTGTCTGCATGTATTTATTTATGGCCATTTGTGGAAATATATATGGGTAGCTGATGATTATAAAAATATTTAGTCAAATAAATGTGACTATATTTTGTTTTCTACAACATGTACCGTTTTTATTCTTGTTATTTTACCCTTGTTTTTATGGTTCATATTCAACGTTTTTACAACATAAATTTAAAGCTATAAATATTGATTTTGATTATAGACAAGCGGTATTAGCTTGTTTGGTCTTCATATAATATACCATTATGTTCATTAACCCTGATGGAGTCTAATGACTTCATTTCCTAATTTTCCTTTCTTGCCCAATTACTTTTGCAAATTATTTTGAACGAGAACCATAGCCTATAATGATATTCATTTTTCTTTTAAATGCCTGTCACTTATCGTTAATTATGATTTGAATGATAATGTGAATATAGTATTGTAGATAGTGAAGTAATTACATAGTTTAGTTTGTATGCTAAGAAAAAGAAATTTACCCAATTTTAGAGCATACCATTCAATCTACTAGTTAAAATAGGAGCAGCACATTATGTAGTATCGCACTATATGGATATTAAAATGTGCAATGGTGGTTTAGTTTAAATATCTTTGTAATCATCATGAGCCTGAAACTGGACAGTGACATTAATGCATTATGTCATGAAACTCTTTATAATTAAAGTTGCCCCAAATAAGCTTTTGGGTAACTCGAATAGAATAAAATAAAACCTACAGTTAGGTACTATAACGTTTGGACATCAAGCTGTGTGCGTTTTGCAATACATTTATGCCGTATTCCATTTCGCGAATATTGGACAGGTACAATATTAGGTGATGACTCCAGTTTTCTGCTTTAATACATATACTTGTATAGTATGTAAGTATAATATTATTATACTAAAATTTAAGTCCATATACGTTTTCCTATTTGGCCTGTATACATGAAGCAATGTCAATATGTAGGTATGTTTTTCCTTACTTATATATTTATCGACTCTGCGGAGGCTAGTGATTTCTTATGTCATGAAGTTGACTCTGGCCTACTTTAACATACTTTAAAATCAATTTTCTGTATACATCGCTAATCTTAATAGTAATAACATTTAAAAGACTATTACAACGGAAGCCCTATAATAGTTAGTCGGGGTTGGAATACTAATACGAAGCCGAAATAATTTAGCCCACATAAGCCAAAATTGGTGAACAAAACAAATGGTGTTACACTTTTGGCCCAATGTAACGGGGCCAAAATTGCAATTAGTGTTGGTAACATATTTGTCATAAAGAAACCGTTATAATAATTGTAGTTTCAAGCCATATTTATAGCTACCGCAATTTACCCTGATGTAATGATTTCAAGTAGATTCAGATAATTTAGTTTCCCTTAAATGATATTGTATTGCTTTAAATATTTTAAAATTTAAGTCTCATTTATTTCGTCACTAATTATACCGATTGTGCGTTGTTTACATGTCGTATCACAATAATTGATGTAGTTTGTTACCGTTCAAGTAACATTTACTCCGCTTTGTGACTAAAAATGTGCTTCCGCAAAAAATATGGAAAATGGTACAGATAGTTGTTCATCAACAGCGCTTTAAATGTCTGTCGGAATTCAAACGCTAACGCCGATCATGTTCGTATACAAAAATGTCGTATTGGTCAAAATAGATGTAGTCAACAAAAAATATATTGTGTGCCGAATACAGTCCTAAATTCTATTGGACATGCAATTTTGGAACAGGTTAATTAACCGTTTTAATTCTTGTAAATGAATCTCGAATGGATTGTTGGTAATTTAATTATTTGTAACTGGAAATTGTTTAACCTTTTTATTTACTTCCCAAACTTTAACCATTTCTCATTGTCCTTTTGTTATGCAAATAAAAACAACAAACACACTTATTTTGATTTACTGCTCAGCTGCGATGATTATTCATCAATCCAAAATCATCTCTTTAGTATACCTTTTTAACCTGTATAAACAGGTACGCATTACTGTACAGTTTAGCTGGCGGCTTGTGTGGCGACCTTTGAGTGAAATCGTCAGCCGCGAGCTAAGAAAATACAAACACGCCAATCATGATGATGAGCGAAGTGCAAGTTGTAGTGCTGTCCTGTGTTCTACTGTGGTTTATAGATTTAGTTCGCACTCTCAACGTCAGTCAAGGAGCGCTGTGGCCAGGCAAGTAGTAGTTATCCACTCGCTTGGCTCGCTTCGTGCTTCTAGTCTGTAGGTATAATAATCAGGGTTGTGGGTCGGGTTTTTTATGGGTTGCGGTTTTTTGGGTTTTTTGGCAAAAAACCCACCCCGCTTCACTTAAAAAACCCGGGGTTTATTGGGTTTTTTACAAAGCATACAATAATGTGCACTAAAGCTCCATCTAGATAAGCAAAGACATACGAATTTTCTCATATTTCTATTCAAAAATGTAAACAAATATACAATCAGGTGGAAACTAATTATAGCTTCTAAACTTTAACGTGTAATAAATGTATCGTATCGAGATGACTTAGTGTGATATATTAGTTTTATACAAATCGTTATGAAGATTATATTGCTGTATACATAATTATTTTTAATTACATTTTCAATTCATTGCTGTACTGTTCTCAATTAAAGCTCCAAATTAATGAAGGAATTTCATAAAGTCAATTTAATCAGTAACATATGAATATTTATTCAGTAGTTGTCATCAAAATAATAGTATACCTGTAGATACTCAAAAGAAATTGCATGTTTGCTGTGTTAAAATATGTTAACTATAAAACTTTTTGTGTTTTAATTATTGTTTTTATATGCGTAAGTAATAGCAGTTGCAAGATTACACAGATGTTGTTATTGTCAGCTGTAGTTTTTCTATATAGTATAGTATAGGCTTGCGTTTATGCCTATAGTTATATAAAAAACCCTTAAACCCAAAAAACCCAAAAAACCCTAAAAAACCCAAAAAACCCGGGGTCGTGGGTTTTTTCCTAAAAAACCCGGGTTTTTCGATACCTTGATAATAATAAAATTCTGTTTAGGCAACCTAATAGATATAGACGAGCGAATCAATTCCTATCAATAAGATCATTGCATAGTGTGTGTGTGTTTCCGTTAACATTTCAGAGCCTGAATTTGGCTCAGTGGCGTTGGAATGTTACAAACAAATCCAGGCTCTCAACACACAAACGAAAATAAATAATATTATATTCTCGGCTTGACCAACTTATTTCTAAAAAGTATAGCATAATTGGGCCACTTCCAACTAAAATTCATTAAAGGTGTAGCATAAGTGGGAGACTTCCAACTCATATTCCTAACTGGTGTAGCATGGGTGGGAGACTTCCAACTCATATTCCTAAAAGGTGTAGCATGAGTGGGAGACTTCCAATTCATATTCCTAAATTGTGTAGAATGATTGGGAGACTTCAACTCAAATTCCTAAACTTAGTAAACTCACGGGCATAGAGTTAAACTCATAAGTTTAAGGGTTTGTTATTTAAAATTCTCGGCTTGACCAACTTATTTCTAAAAGGTGTACCATAATTGGGCCACTTTCAACTAAAATTCACTAAAGGTGTAGCATAAGTGGGAGACCTCCATCTAATATTACTATAAGGTGTAGCATAAGTGGGAGACTTCCATCTCATGGTGTAGCATAAGTGGGAGACTTGCATCTCATATTCCTAAAAGGTGTAGCGTGAGTGGGAGACTTCCGACTCATATTTTTAAAAGGTGTAGCATAAGTGGGAGACTTCCAACTCATATTTCTAAAAGGCGTAGCATGGGTGGGAGACTTCCAACTCATATTCCTAACTGGCGTAGCATGGGTGGGAGACTTCCAACTCATAGTCCTAACTGGCGTAGCATGGGTGGGAGACTTCCGACTCATATTTTTAAAAGGTGTAGCATAAGTGGGAGACTTCCAACTCATATTTCTAAAATGTGTAGCATGGGTGGGAGACTTCCAACTCATATTCCTAAAAGGTTTAGCATAATTGGGAGACTTCCAACTCATTCCTAAAAGGTGTAGCATATAGCATAAGTGGAAAAAATTTCCAACTCATATTCCTAAATTGTGTAGCATTAGTGGTAGACTTCAATCCAAATTTTTCTAAACTTAATAAACGCATGAGTATGGAGTTAAATTCGTAGTTTAAGTTTAAGGGTTTGTTATTTAAAAATAAAAATTTAAAACATTTTGTAAATAATAATTTTTTGAAGGTTGCTTTAAATTAATTTTCAAATTTAAAATAATTATCTTTTCATTTTTTTTGAAAATTCAAGCACCCTGTTATTAACCCCGTCCGTAGGACGGGTCACCATACTAGTTATATAGAGTAAGTAGGATGTGAATCATTTTTTGAACCCATAGAGTATGAGATATTATTTCATAAAACTCATTATAACATGTCCCAAATAAACTGTCAATAAATATTTGTGTGCTACTATTTGTCGCCTTTACTAATGTAACTATATTAACTATACCATGTATTAATACAAAAAAATTTAAACTTTGTTGAAAAATTACATGAAAATAAAAATATCTGAAGTTCTATCGTCTTGGGTTAGTGAAAGGTGGCATAGAAAGAGGTTGTGAGGCGGATCCTTATTTACCACAAACAAAATATCAATATGCGACCATTTTCGTTGTTTTATGGCTTTTATGGATATTTGCTTGTTTAATGTGATGTAAAATGAGAGACCCTTGCAATTCACCCACTCGAGTATAAATTTTGAGTATTATGCAGGTTTTATATATTTCTTTTAGGTTTTGTGGAATATTCCTACTAAACTGACTTTTTTCTAGTGAGCATAACCCTTAGAATTTACTAAATCTAAGGAAAATAGTGCTTTCAATTTTTAAAAATAAACAGTCGACCTAAAAAGGACTAGAAAAGTTAATAAATGGAAAATAGCCCGTGAAGCAATATACCATTGCAAACATCTAAGCAAGTAACAATTAAGAATATTGGTTTTCCATGAAAATGCGGGTTCATGACGTGGGTTGTTTTGTTTGTCATTATACATAAGTTGCATTTTATTCTCCCCAGCATAATCTTCAAGCTTTTCTGTCTTGCTGAAAGCAGTACGTAGTTTAAATGCAAATTTTTGGGGCCTTACGTTATATTTTAACTATATATGGCGAATGTGAATATTAAATTAAGAAAATGCTTAAGAAAAATCCATTAAGTTTATTAGAAAATAAATGTATACGTGGAATTGTTAGATTTGTCAGGGACCGTTGCTAAAGTTTCTCTTAGCCAACTTCAGCACAGCTCTAGGAGACTTGCTGAACAAATTTTAAGTAAAGGATTTAAACAGAAAAGTTAAACAGTGTAATACATTACGTGGATACAACAGCTCACAATTAATTGTCCGGAACAAATTAATAATATTTAAGACTTGAAACAATAAAAAAACATTTAAAATGAGCACTAAGGACATACGAAACAATTTTCGAAATTACGCCGCAGTGTGCAAATTCTTTAAATACGGTCCTTTTAAATTCAACAAAAAACATTTATCAATATCTGAAGGAAAAAATAAACTGGATAAACTTTGCTGGTACGTGGGACTCGTCACAAATATATGTCTGATTTTCTTTTACCTAGGATTATTACTGCAACAAAATTTCATCAAAACGTCATATTTATCAGTTGAGCAAATTATGTGTGTCATTTATGTCATTTTTGCCCTCTCAATTCAAATTGCAACTTCGATTCCTTTTTTATTTCATAAAAAAGATGGTATTCAATGCTTCAACTGTGTCATACAGAGTGACTCTCTTCTAAGAAGTAAGCATTATCTTATTTATTATAAATCCTGTACTATTTGCAATACATAAATGAAAACTTATAATGTATTCATTTTCAGAGAGATACCTGGGAAAGACACCATCATCGTTAGTCCAAATCTTCTCATTGTCTACTGTGATGTCCATCCCGGTGTTGTTTTTCATTGCATTTATAGCCCCGGCATTAATGTTATATCTAAAAGTAGACCCCTTAACCTTGTTTCTTCTAGGATTTTTCCCTTAACTAAAAATGCACTACACAATAATTGCAATGCAATATATAATATTCTTTGTTTTAATTATGCATATTGGGCTATCCCTCCTCCTTTATGCTTATATACTAGGATTGTACCTACTTGTGACAATTAGATGGCTAAAAATTATTACTCCAACTAGGAAAAAAATTAATATTTTTTGGAATTCTATTGAAAAGACGAGCATTACACAACATTATAAAACGCAACAAACATTTATCGGCAACAGCTTTACATTAATCGTCTTGGTAACAATACTTTTGGGTTTTCTCTAGCATTTATGCTTTCAATAGTATTAGCGTTAGGTCTTATCGCCAATTTTGGTACTATCAGATTTTACCACGTGATAAAAATGCCATTATTCATCTACCTACCTTTTGTTTCAATTACAATTATATGTTTATTGGCTGTTTTCATCTTTTTGGCTTCATTAATTTACGAAAATTCTATAATTTTTCTCACTAACTTGCCTCAAATTTGCAACCGCAGAAAAAGACAGGAAATAATTGCTTTGCATTATTTAAAAGGAGGAGTTTATAATTTCTTTTTTGTTAAACGGAGTACTTTCTTGGATATCTACGCATTCCTTATATACAACACAATCAATCTGCTAATGTCAATACAACTATAACATTTTCAGAAATTACCCAAAACCTGTGATTATAATTAATTTACCGTCATCATATTGTATGCATGTATTTTTTATGGCAATTTGTTGAAATATATGAGTGGCTGGTGATTATTATATTATTCAGTCGAATAAATGTGACTTGTAATTTGTTTTCAACAACATGTACTGTTTTTAAAAACATAAAAAAACATTTTAGAAACTTAAAAATCCTAACTATTTCAAAGGATTTAAATGTACAATATTTTTAAATTAATAAATTTTAAATCATGCCTCTATACTCCCGTTGAATTGAATGTGAATATAGCAAAGTAAATAGTGAAGTAGGTACATAGTTTAGTTTGTATGATACGAAAAAGTCTTAAAGAAATTAACCCCATTTTAGAATCTCCCATTCAATCTACTAGTTAAAATAAGAGCAGAACATTATATAGTATCGCACCAATATGGATTAAAATATGCAATAGTGGTTTAGTTTAATATCTTTGTAATCATCATGAGCATGAAACGGTACAGTACATTAATGCATCATTGCATTATGTCATGAAACTCATCATAAAATGTCCCAAATAAACTTTTGCGTGACTTAGATTATATAAAACTAGTGAACCTTTTATTTCAATTGCAATTACAAGTTTATTGGCTCTTTTCATCTCTTTGGCTTCTTTAATTAACGAAAATTCTATTGTTTTTCTTACAAACTCGCTTACTTGCCTCAAATTTGCAACCCCAGGAATAAACGGGAAATAATTGCTTTGCATTATTTAAAAGCAGGAATTTATAATTTCTTTTTTGTGAAACGTAGTACTTTCTTGGATATCTTCGCATTCCTTATATACAACACAATCACTCTATTAATGTCAATAAAACTGTAGAATTCTCAGAAATAGCCCAAAATCTGTGGCTATAATTAATTTACCATTATCATTGTACTAGTAATAGGCCCGTTCTCCGAACGGGAAAAATGGGTAACCTCTTAATGGGGACGGTAGATCATGAGTATGCATTATGCATTACAAAAAGTATGAAAATTAACAGATTAAAATGTTTAAAACATTGCTTGCTGCATTGCTACAACATCCTACGAATGGGAAACCAAATACAATACTTATCGAATCAACATAATAATAGTGAACCAAATTCAACATCAATTAACTAAACAGCGAAATTAAAGTTTGAAGTCCTTTCATCAGCGCCTGATTTTTATTTCATTAATATTATATAGACATAATATATAATTTTAAATCCCCCCGTCAATTTACATCACCCCGCGTCATTTTACATTACCACATCATTGTAAATAGACGTCAATTTACATCACCTCGCGTCATTTTACATAACCCCATCATTGTAAATAGAAGTCATTTTAAATAACCAAGTCATTTAAAATAGACGTCATTGCAAATGACCCCGTCATTTTAAATAAACGTCAATGTAAATGACCCGCCGTTTATTTTAAATAGACGTCATTTAAAAAAAAAAAGTCATTTTAAATGACCCCGTGATTTTAAATAGACGTCATTTAAATGACCCCGTGATTTTAAATAGACGTCATTGTAAATGACCCCGTCATTTTAAACAGACGTCATTGTAAATGACTCCCCATTTTAAATAGAAGTCATTTTAAATAACCCCGTCGTTTTAAATAATTTTTTCGTTTAGAATCACCTTTCATTTTGAATAATCCCATTGTTTTAATTCTTTAAACGTCATTTAAAAAAATCTTGTCATTTTAAATAACCTCGTCATTTTAAACATTCCTGTTATTTAAAATAATCCCCTTATATTAAATATTCCGTCATTTTCCCCTCCATTTTAAGTAGCTCTGTTATTTTAATTAGCTACTACTATTTTAATCGTCCTCGTTATTTCTATCTATTTTCTATCTACCCCGTTACAATTATTAACCAATCCTATGTTAAGTCAAGTCAACCTATACAATCCACAACCAAATCATACTGACTAAGTAAACCTTGCCTTTCTATTAATAGTTTGGCTCCGCTGCGGTCGCCCCGTTCGAAGTGAAAGGGACACTAATCCCTTTACATGGCGGAGGCCTGCCTGCTTAAAGAGTAGGACTTTGTCAAATTTTTGAAATTCACTGGCAAAATATTTTCTACTAAAAAATAAAAAACTGGAGTGGCTACCGTCTTCATTATTAAGTCGAGTAGGTCAGGAAGAAGTTTGGTAAAGATCGGATGAAAACTGTAGGAGGAGTATCTGGACAAAGCGTGACAGATCGGAGCATTTTCTCCCACTCCTTCAATGTTAAAATTCGAAATTCAAAAAATCATAAAACGATTTCTATGAAAGATATCGTTTTGAAACTCGAGGTTTGGGGTTCTGACTATAATGCGCCCATTCAGTAAAAATTTTAAAGTCGTAGATTGATGTTAAAGGGGAAATGAATTGCTATTATTATATAGATGCATCTATTTATTTATGACCAGTTGTGGAAATATATGTGTAGCTGATGATTGTACCCAAGGACTTATTTAGGGGGGTGCTTGGGTGCTTAAGCACCCCCTAAATATTTTAAAAGCACACTAAATTTTATCATACAGATATATTTAATTCCAAATTGTGAGAAACATAATATAATTTTCTTATAACATTATTATATTACATTTCGTATCATATTTTCGAATATTTTCGAATCTGTTTCAGCTTCAGCATTTTGAATCTGAGCCTTTTTCGAGGGTTTTTGAATCTTTTTGAGCGTTTTCAAATCTTTTCGAACATTTTTGAATCCTTTTTCTCACTACAGCACCCTTAGGACTGAGATTATCTTATGTTTACAGAAATAAATGTAACCAAATGAGATTTTTCTGCTTAAAACGCCTAAAACTAAATCTGCCGAACTGAGTGAGTGATGACATGTAAATCACGTATTTAGAAAAGTTGACCCCCTAAAATCTACAGATCAAGGGGATGTTTTTGTCAAAGAAGATTAAAAATTATAAATTTTTTCGCGCTTCGCCCAAAATCGTAACGTTTTATCTTATGGATTGTGGTGCTCTAATTTGTTTAATTCATGCAGTACAGTAGCATTAATGCATTATTGCATTTGTATTGTACAAAATATTATTGTTTCGCTTTAACTTCTTACACAAAGGATACAATGGAAACAATGAAACGCCATCACTAATTGGATATTTTGTATTGTGCTGCTAATTGCTTTTTAATTGCCTTTCCTCGACGCTCGGCGAAGCGAATGCAGTAGTGAATGTGTTGTAGACAGCAGCTCGATGGCGGGGGCAATAAAACTGGCGAAGTTGTATCTTCAATATACCGAACGTAGATTATAATACACAATCTCACACACAAAGTACCAATATAGTAATAAATAACATATTAAGAAGCTTACCACGCATGCCTGCATAGTAACCACAACCACATAGGCCTTGCTAAATGCATGTTAAATAATGTTTTACATCTGGCTTTATTCCTCCCGAAGGATAAGTCCGATTTTATGGAACTTAAATATTTGGAATCCTGAACTATCGAGAAACAGTCGAGGGTTGCTGGATTTTTGATACCATTGTTTTAAATGTTTAAAAAATGTCAAATTCCAAAAAAGTGTACCAGTGTTCGTTTTTATAGAATGTTCACTTTTTGCACCATTTAAAGCAACATATAAAAATCCAGCAACCCTCGACTGTTTCTCGATAGTTCAGGATTCCAAATATTTAAGTTCCATAAAATCGGACTTATCCTTCGGGAGGAATAAAGCCAGATGTAAAACATTATTTAACATGCATTTAGCAAGGTCTATGTGGTTGTGGTTACTATGCAGGCATCCGTGGTAAGCTTCTTAATATGTTATTTATTACTATATTGGTACTTTGTGTGTGAGATTGTGTATTATAATCTACGTTCTGTATATTGAAGATACAACTTCGCCAGTTTTATTGCCCCCGCCGTCGAGCTGCTGTCTACAACACATTCACTACTGCATTCGCTTCGCCGAGCGTCGAGGAAAGGCAATTAAAAAGAAATTAGCAGCACAATACAAAATATCCAATTAGTGATGGCGTTTCATTGTTTCCATTGTATCCTTTGTGTAAGAAGTTAAAGCGAAACAATAATACCATTTACCACTGGTAAGTGGTTTTTAGTGATATTTAACGTTAAATACCACTACCCAAAAAGTAGTGGTAAATGGTATAAACGGTAAAAATGGTTTCATTTAAATTTCGTGTGGAATTTTGAATAAATTTCGGTGCCAAAGTATGAAATGAAGGCGTTCCAGTCCAAAAAGTATTTAATTTTGAAAAATGCAGGAGCTTTTGGGAAAATAGGCCACAATAAGCCCTCAAAAAATATGTAAAGTTTTTTAAAATATGACTTTATTCCCCACAAGGATGTGTTATCAATGTTCTGCGCATCGACAAAATTTCCTTAACACTTCCTTTACCAACGTGTGTGACAAATGTCACACACGCCGTTTTTGTTTTATCATTCGGCTCTGTTGTGCGATACAACCTAATGGCTCATGGTACCTTTCAAAAATATAGTTTTATAAATTTTAAAAATATTTTGAAGTCATTTGGTTCATTATTTCGGTTTTTATAGCAAAATTAAGTGAGGAAAGTCTGACTATACATGGTAGTTACCAACGTGTGACAAATGTCACACAATCAGGGTTTTGGTACTGGGGTGTGACATTTGTCACACACGTTGGTAACTGCAATGCAAAAGGTAATAAATTGAATTTTATTATTTTTACGGACATTATGGTATAAAAAGTGCGAAAAATATACATATATTAAGCATATATGAGTATATAATAAGCATATAAGCATTTATATGAAGCATATGTGAGTATATAATAAGCATATATGAGTATATAATAAGCATATAAGCATATATATTAAGTATATATGAGAATATAATAAGCGTATATGACTATATAGTAAGCATATATGACTATATAGTAAGCATATATGACTATATATTAAGTATATATGACTATATATTAAGTATATATGACTATATATTAGGCATATATGACTATATAATAAGCTTATATGCAAATATATTAGGCATATATGACTATATAATAAGCATATATGCATATATAATAAGCATATATGGCTTAAGCATTTTTGCATATATATTAGGCATTTATGACTATATACCAAGCATATATAGATATATGTTAGTCCTATATGACTATATAGTAAGCATATATGCATATATATCGGACTTATGTGACTATATAATAAACATATATGCATATATATTAGGCATTTATGACTATATACCAAGCATATATAGATATATGTTAGTCCTATATGACTATATAGTAAGCATATATGCATATATATCGGACTTATGTGACTATATAATAAACATATATGCATATATATCGGACATATATGCACATATATCGGACATATATGCACATATATCGGACATATATGACTACATAATAAGCATATATGTATGTATATCGGGCATATATGACTATATAATGAGCATATATGCATATATATCGGGCATATATGACTATATAATAAGCATATATGCATATATATCCGGCATATATGACTATATAATAAGGATATATGCATATATATCCGGCATATATGACTATTTAATAAGGATATATGCATATATATCCGACATATATGACTATATAATAAGCACATATGCATATATATCCAGCATATATGATTATATAATAAGCACATATGCATATATATTGGGTATATGTACATATAGTAAGCGTAATAATATTGATCAATATTTTTCAACCCTTTTGATATTTATCAATTTTTGTACTCCAAAATGGAATAAATTGGCAGAGAAACCCTGTGTGTGACATTTGTCACACAGTTGGTAACTGCTACGTGTGACAAATGTCACACACTTGGTAATCCGCGTAAGTATTTTATGTCGGTAAAGGAAGTGTTAATTCACCCACTCGTGATTTGGGAGTTTCACTGGCAGACATTTTAATGCCCTACGAGTACTGTTTTTCCGTGAACTCTCTTAGATAGTTGCACGTGCAGGCGTACGGAAACTTGGGACGGGCAGCTCTCTAATCCTGATCCACATGGCTAACCTGACTACTTTGTTGTCACCTGGTGTTGCTCGTTGTGGTGTTGGTGTCATTTCGAATCACCTTGGTTGAAATGGTTTCACGACTGAATATGAACTGTACACTAACTATTGGCAATTTATTTAGTGCATCTTAGGAACAAAATTCTACGATATATTGAAAAGTGGCCAGCCCAACATTTTTGCCTCAATTTCAGTGGTTTATAGCCAACGTTGCCCACGTCAGATACTCTCCTTTCCTTAAAATTTCGGGTCCCTGCTCTTTCAAAATAAGTTTTGTTGTCAAGAGAGATTTTTCATAATTTATCTAACATTTGAGTTTACAGGTTATTCGTATAACCCTTTCAATTATATTCATTTATCACTGTTAACCTATATTTTAGTATTTTCAATGCTTACATTGAAACTGTAGTGTTCAGGTCAGCAATGTAGTGCAATAATAATAACACGTTATATTCTGAGATTTATAACAATGTAAAAATGCAAACGGAACAACAACGTGTGTAGGTATTGTGAATACTTACTTGAAAACATGTAGTTGTCGTACCTATCAATGTTTTGTGATTCCGGACAGCAAAGTCTACTTCTGGCATTATGTTCTACATTTTCCGTTGAAACTGAATTCTCAATTAATTACTGTATTTGCAAATTGAAAGATATTTTAATTAGAGAACCTACCTATTGATCACTAGTTAGTTTTACACCATTCGTCATTTAATCTTGATTACAGTGCTCTGGACATAACAGCACCAGATAGTATTGTCGTTTGTCACTGCTTTATTATTATCGTTTTCAATTTCTACATTTAAAATATAAAGTCTGCAGGTCATTTATTGAATTGTACTACGGTTTGTCGATTCTCTTTCTCACAAGAATTATACCAAATAATCGTTAGTATAGCTCGGATTGAATAAAGTAAAAACATCATGCATTCAAGAACCATAAATTTATTATTTATGCACTAATTATTCTGGACAAAGGACAAAGGAAGGGAATAAATATTTTAATACTGGTGGAAGAAAGAAGGACGTTTAATCAAACGGGATCTCTTCTTAATGAACTTGGCTGACTTTGTGGTCGTTGTTAAAAACAATTTTCCCCATCATTAATACTATTAGTGAGTTTTACAATACATTTGTGTGGTATTTCATTTTGCAAGTAGTACTATGTATAATCTTAGGTGGTCACCCCAGTCTGCTGCTGAAAAACTTATAGAATATGCAAGTGTAATATTAGTATCCTAAAATCCAAGTCCATATACGTTTACCTATACTTTATGGCCTAGATATACAACAAGAAATATCAATATGTAAGTTTGCTTTCCTTACTTATACTTGTGGAAACAAGTGTATTCTTTATTCATATGGAGGAAGGGAATAACTATTTCAATACTGACGAAGAAGGACGTGGAAACAAAAGATATTTCTTATGACCTCAATGTACTCTTCATAGTACCTTTATAGTGATAACATTTAAAAGGTTTTATTCTAATGGGTGCCGCATAATATTTAATAGTGGCTAGAATACTATGCCAAAATAGTGTTGGCCAACATAAGCCAAATTTTGTGAACAAAGCTAAAGCGCGAGCAGTATTGGCAATGGCAAAAATTTTTCTATAAAGGAAACGTAGGAATTGTAGGTAACAGCTATATTTATAGTGACCGTAATTTACACTAACGTAATGATTTATCATCAATGATACATACTATTATTTGTGCGTATAGATATAGGCTTTTTCCGCCACCAAACAAAAAATGGATATTGGCTTTTTCGTTCCTTAAAGGACGATATTCATAAGTGAGTAATTTTTTCCCAGTCTGCGATTATATTATAGAATATTTTTTTCTAACATGCATTATGTAAAATGTCCTGGTAATTTAAATGACTTTTACTACAATATAATAATATAGTAAGCCAAATCTGTTTGAATTCCCTGTCACAATGTCATTGGATGCCATTTCTCGAATGGATTTTATTATATTATAATCGCAGACTGACAAAAATTTAATTCCACAGAAGCACTGCTCTTGGGGTTTAGCCATGTTAGTTCGAACGGATCCTAAATGTCTCTGCTTAACTAATGTGTAGGGAATAATATGCACGTATTATATAGGCCAGCTCAAAATGAAATGAAATAGGTAATAATATAAAATGACCGACACGTCCAAGATAGATTTGGTTATACCCGGGAATGAATTCTATTGCCACTCAGATCAGTATGCCAAGAACCAATTCACAGTTATTTGTCACAACAGTTTTAATCCGAATTATCGACTTACAGGAAAATAGGAAATAATATTTCAAGTTAATTCAATTCAAAGAATAAGACGAAGCACGGACAGTTAGTTCGACCATCGCGGTCGGGTAGCTCGGGCAGAAGTGTTCATTAGTTCCAATCATCTTTCTGTTCTTGGCTTCTTTTGGCCCGTTGGCGTTGAGTCTCCTTCTTAGCATAATTCATATTTGAATCTTTCGCTCTGCCTCCAACAACTCGATGACTAATACGATGCGCAGGCCGTATAACAGAGCCTAACAGCCATAAGTGCTATCGACTTTAGTCCATAGGAGCTGTTCTAATTTCCTCACAACAACAGTAAGAATTTATTAAAATTATTGATTATATATGATTATATTCCATAAAATAGTTGTTTATTTTATTTTATTATAACTAAATCTGTTAATTATAACTCTGGTCTCTAAAAACTCTGAACCATATAGCTTACATTTGATTTAGAGTTTTATAACGTTTATACCCACAACTAATTTAGTGTAATGCTCAAACTAAACTTTAGTGTAATGAGATGGAATAAAGCAAAAACATCATGCAATCATGCAAGGACTATGTTTTGCAGTATATATCGATTTGATATTTGATTTCGCGAACAGTGTGTATAGCATTGATTGGTATGAATAAGAATAAGTATTTACTACAAAGTAAAAAGTATAAGTATAAGATCTAGACTTGAAGTAAAAGGTATAAGCAAAAGCATTTGCTTCAAATCGAATGAATAAAAGAAAACTTTTACGGTCAAGCAAATACTTTGCAATTGTAGTATTTACTTCTTAATTTTGTAAAGAACAAAAATTGGTTACTATGACTCAGCCAATCAGAGACCAGCAACGAATCACACTTATATGCTTCAATTCACGCATGCAATTTCGTGGTCTTGGTTATTAGTAACCGGTCAGATTTATCTATGAGTTACTTTACAAAATTAATCGTGAATCCTTCTAACCCTACTCTTTTGCGTGAGGAAGTAAAAGGTAAAGTTGCTATCGGAGAAGCTTCAAATTTTTGAAGCAAATACTCAAAGTAGAAGTAAATTCAAGATGTTATTCATACCAAAATGTAGTATTTACTTCTAACGGTAGTAAATGCTTCATGCAAATTAGCAAATACTTTTACTCCTAGATTAAGCATATTAAGCAAAAGTAATTGCTAATATTTTTATTCATACCAAAGAAGCCTTTTACTTCAAAAACTTTAAGTAAAAGCATAAGGTAGACCTTATTCATACCACTCATTAGGTGATTGCTATTGTTTTCTGGTTAGGTATTGATACTTGTAAGTATAACATATTATACCAGTCCATAATATACGATTAACTATACTATATGGCCTACAGATGAAGAAATAGCAATGTGTAAGGTTTGTTTCTCCTTATACTTGTGGCGACTAGTGCATTATTTATTCATATAGGGAGTAAAGGAAAAGAGTAACTATTTATTCAGGAGTGGCGGAGAAGAGAAGGACGTGGAAACAAACGGAATCATTAGAGTATAAATTTTGGGTATAAGGTAGGCTTTATATATTTCTATTAGGTTTTGTGGAATCCTCCTTCTAAATTGACATTTTTCTAGTGAGTAAAACCATTAGAATTTACTAAATAAAAGGAAAGTAGTGCTTTCAATTTTTGAAAATAAACAGTAAAGCTAAAATATGACTGTAAAAGCTAATAAATAGAAAATTGTCCGTAAAACAAGGTACCATTGCAAACATTTATAGGAAAAACTATTAAAGTATATTGGTATTCTATGAAAATGCCGTGTACATGAGATGGGTTGTTTTGTTGTCATCATACATAAGTTGTTTTTCATTCTCACTAGTATAATCTTTAAGCTTTTCTGACTTGCTGAAAGCAATACGTAGTTTAAGTACAACTTATTGAAGCATTGAATACTGGCCCAAACGTTATATTTCAACTCTATATGGCGCAATTGAATATTAAATTAAGACAATGCTTAAGATAAATCCATTAAGTTTATTAGAAAATAATGTATACGTGGAATTGCTAGATTTGTCAAGGTTTACCAGGGACTGTTGCTCAAGTTTTTCTTAGCCAACTTCCGCACAGTCCATGATACGAGACGTGGTGTACACAATTAAAGTAAAGGTTTTCACACAGAAAAGTTAAACAGCGTAATAAATTACGATGATAAACAACTCAAAATGAATAATCCGGCACAAATTAATAATATTTAAAATTTTTTAAAATAAAAAAAGTAAAACAAGCATTAAAAATGAGCACAAAGGACATACGAAACAATTTTCGAACTTACGCCGTAGTGTGCAAATTCTTTAAATACGGTCCTTTTACATTCAACAAAAAAAATTTATCAATTTCTGAAGGGAAAAATAAACTGGATAGATTTTGCTGGTGCGCGGTACTCGTCGCAAATATATGTCTCATTATCTTTTATCTGGGATTATTACTGCACCAAAATTTCATCAAAACGTCTTATTTATCAGTTGAGGAAATTCTGTTTATCATTTATGTCATTTTTGCCTTCTCCATACAAATCGCAACTTCAATTCCTTTTTTATTTCATACAAAAGATGGTATTCAATTCTTCCACTGTGTAATGCAGAGTGACTCTCTATTAAGAAGTAAGCATTATCTTATTTATTATAAATCCTGTACTATTTGCAATACACAAATGAAAAGTTATAATGTCTTCATTTTCAGAGAGATACCAAGGAAAGACACGCTCATCATTAATCCAAACAGTGTCATTGGCTTCGGTGATGTCCATCCCGATGTTGTTTTTCATTGCATTTATAGCCCCGCCTTTAATGTCATATCTAAAGATAGATCCCTTAACCTTGTTTCTTTTAGCGTTTTTCCCTCAACTAAAAATTAACTACACAATAATTGTAATGCAGTACATAATATTGTTTCTTTTAATTATACATATTGGGCTATCCTTCCTCCTTTATGTTTATATACTAGGATTGTACCTACTAGTGACAATTAGATGGCTCAAAATTATTACTCCAACAAGAAAAGAAATTAATATTTATTGGAAATGTATTGATAAGACGAGCATTACACAACATTACAAAAACGCAACAAACATTTATCGGCAACAGCTTTACATTAATCGTCTTGGTAACAATACTTTTGGGTTTTCATTGTCATTTATGCTTTTAATAGTATTAGGGTTAAGTCTTATCGCCAATTTTGGTACTATCAGATTGTACCGCGTGATAAAAATGCCATTATTCATCTACCTACCTTTTGTTTCAATTACAATTATATGTTTATTGGCTCTTTTGATCTCTTTGGCTTCATTAGTTTACGAAAATTCTATTATTTTTCTCACTAACTTGCCTCAAATTTGCAACTCCAGAAAAAGACGGGAAATAATTGCTATGCATTATTTAAAAGGAGGAATTTATAATTTCTTTTTTTTTAAACGGGGTACTTTTTTGGATATTTTCGCATTCCTTATGTACAACACAATCACTCTATTAATGTCAATAAAACTGTAGAATTCTCACAAATAACCCGAAGTCAATTAATTTACCATCATCATCATTGTATGCATCTATTTATTTATGTCAATTTGTTGAAATATACAGTTTGAAGTTTGTTGACGATTATTAGAATATTCAGTCAAATAAATGTGAATATAATTGTATTTCGTTTTCAACAACATGCACTGTTTTAATTCTGGTTTGCATTATCTTGTTTTGATGGTTCATATTCAACTAGGGCATCTAAATTCGGACCATATTTTCAAACTCGGGTTTCGAGTCAAGCCGTGTTGAAGCAAATATAACCTGGGTTGCACACGGGTTCCATATCACTATTTAAAAAAGCCTTTTCCCACTAATATTTCAATAAGTTACATATTAAATTCAGTAGCACAAAATTCCTAATTCAACAACGTAATTCCGGGTTTACATCTATATTTCAAGACATTCGTAAATTAAACTAAATGAAATAATCCATACAAGTTATAATATATGTTAAAGTATATACTACAACAAAATAAACAAATGTAGGCATAATACGATGAATATTACGTCATCCATTATGGTCATGAATTCTTTTTAAGACCATTCTGTGGTGGCCAGTGGCTTTATCTATTTACAGAATAACATTAAAGACTGTACTTCGTTATATGAAGTTTGACTACATTCTGCATTGACCTTCACAAAATTTTAATTTTGCTCTCGCCAAAAATATCAAACTTATTTTTATCTTACTTTTTGCTTAAATGGTCAATAAATACTTATGTGGCGGCATACATGTTATTCTATCTTGTCTACAAAATAAAAATATTTGTATTAGATATCCTTGACTGTTACCATATTGTACCGTAGTAAGGTTCGGGTTGATAATTTAACGGTTTATAGCATTATATTCAGTGTGTGAGTTCTTTAGTGTCTTAGTCTATTCAATTTAATGAATTGTTAATTATTAATTCTGTTTTAATCCATTTTCGGAGAGTCTGATACTCGTACCTACCATAGACATGTACAGTAAATGGCAATAGATATTCAACTATGATTCAACTACAACGGGTGTATTTCTTATTTTATGCCACAACGCTTTCTGGTGGTTGACTTCTCTTGCGTAAGTTAAATATTTAACCCAATGAGTTTTACTTTATTTCAATAGATGCAGCTACAGAGCTCATTGTGATACTGTCACGCAAAAGCATTAATTCTCAATTTGAACAACCGTCTTACAGAAGAAGCAGTGCTGGAAAGCTGGAATAAACAGTCTTACCTCTTAACAATTACAGTATTTGCACTTCTACTTTGCGATAAGAGATACGATGATACGATATATAGTTACGATATTGTAATTGGACTTGTTTATTCACTTGGTGTGTCGCATACATAATATATATCCATGTTCAGAGTGAGATAGGTAAACAGACAATATATGCCCTTTCAATGCGGTGAAACACAATAGACGTGTTGCAAAAAGGGCGGCCAACTGATCGCTGATGGCGGATCACAGGAATCCTTCGTAAAGACAGCCGACAGTGATGAATACAATGTCGAACGCGGTACTCAGGTAAAGTTTTATAGATCGGTATCAGTTTAGGAAGAATAATAATGGTTTCTGGAATCATTAAAAATAATAAATAATATCACAAATAAATTTGAAAAGCTTCATCAAGTTCTATTTGTATAGTGTAAAAGTGTTTAATGATTCCAGAAACCATTGTTATTCTTCCTAAACTGAAACCGATCTATAAAACTTTGGCGATTCATTTGGCGGCCCTTTTTGCAACTCGTCTATTTTAAACCAAAACTTAAATGAAACGTACATACACCACATAACTGTATACACATTTGACAGTCTGACAAATCGGTATGGTGTGACAATATTTATAATAAATTAACTTTATAAAAATGCAATATTAGAGTGATACGGTTTAGTAATCAGCATAGCAGCAAAGAATGGAGTGCATGCATCATGATTATTATGTCAATTAAATGTCAGCAATTAGTTTACCGTATTTTCCAAATTAATTCACCCCTCCCTAGCAATAAGTTTACTGTCTTAAAGCGCTGTTATAAATAGAATAACTACCTGAGTACCCATTACTAACTGTTATTAATGAACACAAACGTATATGCTCCTTAAGGGACACCAGGGAGGACTATATCGGAAAATACGGATGTATTTCGTGTGAGCACTTTCCTGCATGCAATACGTCTTTGGATGCATAAGTATGTATTGATACACGTTTTAAAGTTTTCTATAGTTATAGCTGAATACAATACAACAACAGTTAAACAAAAGTTAATTTGCACGAATATACTTTACCACGAAATTCATCAATATCAAACTAACACCGAAGTACATTTGACATTCAACAAGTTGTTTTAAATACCTAAATGAACTTTTTGTAACAAAATAACCTAAAAAGGGAATATTATATACATTTTAGGCATCCGTCACTATTTTTGACTCTTTTCTAACCTAACCCACTAATAGTTTTTATTTCCTCGCTCTGCAACCGTTGCAACCAGAAAAGGCTAAACACCAAACTATACACTCAACCCATATTAAATATTATATTTTACTTAGAAACTACGTTCTCAAACGGCACCTTCGTTAAAGGAACTTCCGTTGATAGTGTCATTCTATCATTCGTGGTAAAGTACTTTCGTTGTAAAGCTTTCGTTGAAAATGTCTTCGTTGAAAAGGGAGATTTTGTACGCTGTGTATGCTTTTTTATTGCTGAAAGAGGAATAAACAGTGTAATCTAACCGACGCCACTATTCTGTGGCGTCGGTTAGATTACACCGAATCCATGCGTATTAAGTGGGTTTATTATTATAGAAGTGATTCAACTTTATCTAACCATTAATTTATTTCATGAAATGAATCAATATACAATTGTATTATTATCAACTTATGATTATGTCACTGAGAACTTTTTAATATTATAATGTGGTAGGTATAAATTAGTATTAGTAATAATAAAGTACATCTAATAACAACGGGGCTAATATTAGGTAGATAGTAATTATTTCTTGTACAGGTTAGGATTTATCGGAGAAAGGAAAACTGAAATTGCATTTTAACTAGAAGTTTTTGATAGAAAAAAAATTAGTTGCAAAGGCGATGGAGGATGAAAACATTTCTGACTCCTACCATTTCTGCCAAGAAGAAATTATGGAAAGGATGCCATTAATTGCAAAATCACCTTCCGGCTCCACTAAACCTTTGCTTGGAAAACATCCGGAAAGTAATATCATCATTACCAATTTAAGCGTTCTCTGTGAAAATTTAACTAATACAACAGAGGTCCTTATTCATATGGTACAAAGCAAAATATTCAGTGTCCACGAAATGGAGGAAATTGTAAGTTTAAATGTAAAATCAAAGTATACATAGAATTATTACATATTATAACGTTCTGTGTTGAACGATTGTTTATGAATTTTGGTAAATACTCGCGTGTTGATTAGGCGTTCTTCAGGGCTGACCATAATTTGACGAAGGTAAAACGGGACTATATACAGTATTGTATTTATAAGTCGATATCGAAGGGGGTAATGCCATTAAACTATATGCGCTAGGTATATTGTCCAGCACCTCGTCCGTTTTAAGTCTTTTTTCCCAAAATAAAAAAAAATCACATATAATCGAGAGAAACGCGTTAATTTTAAACTCTTTTAGCCAAAAATATTCAAATAGTGAAATATGATCGCGCAGAGAGCGTTAATTTTAAGCTCTTTTTGCCACAAATATTCAAATAATCAAATATAATCGCGAGAAACGCGTTAATTTTAAGCTCTTTTAGTCAAAAATATTCAAATATCATCGCGCGAAGAGCGTTAATTTTAAGCTCTTTTAGTCAAAAATATTCAAATATGATCGCGCAAAGCGCGTTAGTTTTAAGCTCTTTTGCGAAAAATATTTAAATAATCAAATATGATCGCGCGACGCGAAGCGTGTTAATTTCAAGCACTTATTGCCAAAAATAATCAAATATAGTCGCGTGGCGTGAAGCGCGTTAATTTTAAGCTCTTTTTGTAGAAAATAATCAATTAATGTAAAATGGTCTACAATTCAATCCTAATCAGGTGATGAGCGTTGATTTTTAGGTTATTTTCCCTAAAATTGCCTAAAATTCCCAAAAAAAAGTGTGAACCATGAAATTTTTTTTATCTCTTTGTTGTTAAAGCTTGTTCAAGCTTTATGAATTATCGCAAGAAGCGCGAAAAATTTTGTTATTTTCAGTCAAAATTTTCCTTTTTCGTTCGTGGTCATTAAATTAGATACTACTCAACTCTTTTCTAAAAACGGGACACATTACTGAAAACTGGACACTTTCGGGACGCCGGGACAGGTCTCCGATAACGGGACGATCCCGTTAAAAACGGGACGGATGGTCAGCCTATTTCTTCTTATTTTAGGACTTCCCTTAATACAAAGCTAATTTCACTGATACTCAATAATAATGTTGTTAGTACAATGAATAATGAGTACCTACCCAATTGTGCATTCAGTATAAACTAATATTATACATATTTTGTTTCACTATTCCCAGCAAACTTGTTTGTTCGTGTTCGTGTCTTAAACGAAATACAGCGTTTTTCAATCTTCTTTTTAAAAAAGATTGGCCAAACAACCAAGACTCGGTGAATCAGATATTTCTGAATACATCCAATGCTCATATCGCTTCAATCATCTCAGGAGGATCATGTACATCGTCTCAAGACTTCATCATCAGTTCGAAAAAAAGAAATGGGAAAATATTATTTGCAATTGCATTCTCATTTTGCATTTTGGCACTTGTTGGTGGCATTTTATACTGGAAATTAAGACCACAAAAAGCCATTCTTAACGATAAGTGGTGGCCGCGTAAAATGAATCTGGTCAACTCTTTCTACCAACGAGAATTCAATGGGACCAATGTGCTTTTGGTTGAGGGATTGCAATCAACTCTAACTGCTGGAAAGGAAAACGATTTTACTTGGAGGAAAGTTGTTATTTATGGATTCCCTGCTATAGGAAAGACAGAGATGGCTATTTGGTACGCAAATCATTATAGGGGTGACTACGATTTCATTGTTTGGATCAGCTGCGAAAGAGAAAGTCTCCACACGTCTCTAATGAATTTGGCTAGACAGTTAGGCATTCCTGGAAGAGAAGAACTGGATTATGAATCGCTAGCTCAAAGAATATTTGACATACTCAACGAAAATAAATGTCTATGGATATTTGATTTTGCAGAATATTATAACAATCCTGAGAACAAAATGCATGGAATAAATAAAATTCTTCGGATAATGAGATATCCAAATTTTGATTGGATTATAACTTCCCAGAACCCCGAATGGGGAAATGAAGCCGAATACGGAAAAGTACAAAACTTCACACTTTGGCCATTTACTGAAATTGAAAGTGTGGACTTCCTACAGACAAACTTGCAATGGAGACAATCAGAGCCCATGTTTGAAAACAATTTGAAAGATTGGCAGAGGTTGTGGGCAACCTTCCTTTGGCACTCCAAATAGCAATTAGGTATTTAAATGACGTGCAGATCGTAAGTTTAGAAAACTACATTGAACACTCATTTGAAATTCTTAATTCCACAGACTATTTAGGTGACTACAACAAAACAATTTACACGACACTGAAGATCGTTATTGATTCCGTAATAAATAAGGACCACGGCGCGTTGGCTTATGACATAATGACTGTATTTGGATATCTACGTCCAGAAAACATAGACATGTTGTTCTTTGGTGAAGTTCTCCATTGTGACATTAAGGTGGACTTGAAGGAAGCTCTGAACTTATTAGAAAAACGTTTCTTAATAAGGGTGACCGAAGAGGATCTTATGGATTTTCCTGGAAAGCAAAATCTTGGTACTCTCAACGTTCAACGTCTTCTTCAACAATTTATGAGGACTTTTGTAAATGAAAAAAACCGTGAAAAAAACTTCTAGTAAATATACTTGAAGCAAAGGATTTCTTTCGGTACAAACTGACACCCTATGCGGAGTATGCCGTAAAATATACAGATTTACAGATACGATTTAATCAACTGAAAGCCAACTGAAATTGCAGTTAGACCACTTTATCCGGAATAAAGAATTTGAGGAAGCTGTTCTTCTCTCCAAAATTATTCACACAGGGTTTAGCAACGTTAGTAGCAATGGATTTCTTTCCAGTGCAAAAAGCTATAGATTATGTTTACATAAAACTGGCAGGTTGGATGAAGCATTAGAAATATTTATTATGTTGAATGAAACGTTGGATTGGGAACCTACTGAAAATGTGTTTGGTGTCAGCCTGAATCTGTCTGAGAAAGTGGACAAATTTCAAAGTTCTTTATGGGGAATCAGTCTACTAAGACGATTAGGGACGGTAAAGGAATCTTTGGAGCTGCAGAAAGACCTGGCATATCAATCTGTTGTTTGGGATTATGAATTGAAAATAGCTCAGTATATCGAACCTATTGATTTGTACACGTTAAATGATTTTAGAAATCTAGATTTATTTAGAACACAGGTTTTCGTAGATGAGTTTTCCAAAGAAAATTTTTCAGAAGACGGAGTGGTCAAAGATTTTCTGGGATTTTTTGAAGTTGCTTTCGTAGACAAGGAAGGTACTTTTCTAAAAACCATAAATTTGACTCAACTTCATTATATTAGCACCAAAGAGTTGTATGCTTCATTAACGCAAAATGTCATTAAGGCCCCATTAAATATGAATGGCATTGTACCATCTAATATCTACTTAGACATTTCAAAGCTAGGGAAAACCACAACATTAATTTCTCGATCAGGTATTGACTTCGTCTGTACAGAAGACCATCCATACATAGAAACCTTAACTTTAGTTGGTTATAATAATTTCCACCATGAATATACACCCCAATCCATAAGTATCCTTACGTGGTCTACGCTCTCTAGCTCCTGAACGAAGGCTGCTACGGAAATAAGGTGGCCACCATTGGAAAGAGGACAAAATTTCCAATCGAACTGAGTATAATAGTTATTTTATCTGTTCCGAGTTAGGCCTAATTCGAAGCGTAACAAAATTTTCCAAAATTTGCTTCAATATATCCAATGTAAAACTTAGGCTCTTAGTAACGATTTTGTGATTTACTCTTTTTTTGAACCGCTTGTAATTCAATCAAACGGAACCGATAAAATAGTTATTATACTCAGTTCGATTGGAAATTTTGCCCTCTTTCCAATGGTGGCCACCTCATTTCCGTAGCAGTCTCCGTTCAGGAGCTAGAGAGCGTAGACCACGTAAGGATACATCTGGTTTGCCCTGTATACATAAATTGACAAATTTACAATTATTGCGGATTGAAGGTGGTTATTGGAATTTTCCTACCAATTTTCTAAGTTCTTATTGTCATATTAATGCAATTTATTTTGTTACAGCTTCTTTGGTATTGTCAAATGAACCAAAAAACATAATTAAAAAAGATATTGTGATTTTTCAAATACTCCTTTAACGATTGGAAACTGCGCTTTTATAGATGAAAATAATAACACAATTGCAAGTCTAAATTTTGAGGATCTAGACCTAACCAAAGTAAAAGTATGGGAAATCTACACTAACAATGATTTGAATTCAACACTTGAAATTTCAATTCCCCTGCCAGCAAACTTTTCAGTTACCAATATCAAAGTAGATTTATCATTATTATTGTACACAGAAGAGTTGTCTCTAGAAACCACCGAAATAAATTGCACGCAGAATAAACTAATTCCTAGTCTGATATATTTAGTCTTTGTTAATGTAACAAATCCTGCTGCAATCAATATTTGTTTACCACAATTAACAAATTTAGCTTTCATGGGAATAGGAAGTTTCAATTCAAGTTTAGATTTTTCTAAAATTCCCAAATCATTGGAAACTCTAATGCTAGATAACGTTTCCTGTACGAGTTATTCAACAAGTCGGTTGTTTTCTTATATCCTTCGAGGATACGGTCTTGAAAATGATTTAGAAAGAACAAAATTTTTTAAAGCGGTAAATGGTATTCAGTCCAACTGCGTTTTAATAGAATTCGATTCATCTCTTTGTTATCCAGAGAAGTGGATCAAGAATAAAATCGAAATGATTAATTTCATTAAAACACAGCAGAATGTGGCATTTGGAGCAGAAGGGTGTGCTAAATCAGCTTTGAAAGATGTCCTGAATCTCATAGAATACAACATTGTCATCAGTTCAGACTTTTACGCCATTAAAAATGGCATTGAAAAAGCTATATCTAGAGTAGAATTTAATAAGGTTTGCCCTAGAACTCCACGTCCAAATCGCACTAAGCTCACGGGTTCGTTTCCATGAAAAATATTTTATTAAAGTATTTGTAGTCGTTTTTACCAATATAATATAGGTAAGACAATAATATATGCAAGACAGAATCAAAACCAAATTATCTATGTATATCACTCTATAATATAAACGTCATCGAAATGTATGTTGTATGTATGTGTGTACGGATGTTATGAAATTATGAATGTTATTTCTCGGCCACCGTAACGTTATTTCAAAATGTATTAACAACACAATTTGGTTTATTTGCTGAAGATGCTAAATTCCATCCAGATAGAACTTGGTTTTATGCATACACGCGCGCTTGCGTGGTGATAAAATTATGAAAGTCACTGTTGTGAGACGTGGTAGTTGATACTCTTTCTTTCAAATTAATACACCGTGCAGTGACCTTATTTTATACGCAGGAAAGTTTAAAAATTGGCTATTCATAATAAAACTATATTTTTTTTAATTCGCAAATGGTTTTAAGCTAATAGGAGATTAAATTAAAAATGTTTTACGTCTTAAATAGAAAAATTAAGTCCATTCTTAAATAGAAAATATTCAGGGCCTGGGCCCTGTGACCGGCTATACTACATATTATTATCTGAAACCACAATGTTATATCCACTTCAATATGTTTTCTCGGAACCAATATGTAATTACCTTCTATCACTCTATTTATAATACAATCGTGTTGTTCGAGTTGCGCAGCGAAAAATTCCGTAGGGATGCTTGTTTATATCATCGTGTGTTAATGTGGTAAATCCCAACAAGTCTGTGTATTTCATAACAAAGCAGTTCATGCGTTCTGTACGCAAATATTTCCAGCTTTCGATTCGCCTAAGGTTCCTATTATTTCATGCACGGGAAAATTTAAAATTTGGTCATTTACATTGTTGAAATGATACAAGACAATACACTTGCCAAGTACCTCCTCCTTGTCCGGAGATACGGACAGTTTTCTAAAACAAAAGTCCCTACACCTATCAATGTAAAATCTCTACTTCCGAAGCCGACCCACTAAATGAGAAACCATGAAAAGTTCAATTAGAAAAAGCTATACATCTGAAATACTTTCTTCTCATCGTACAATATTGCCCTCGGAATACACACTAGCTTTATTTATAACAGGCCCTAGGTCCTGTGACCGGCTATATATATATAAACGGTATTTTACTTTACTTTAGTTACATTCTTCTTTAAAGCTATAAACCATACAGTCACATTATTAATAAATACTTTAATGAATGTCTTATTGTTTTAAAGTGTAACCTACTTATAAAAAAAATTATTTCGTTCTTCCGTAGAATAGTCTCAACATACATTTGTGGTTTTCCTGCTTTATTTTATTTGTTCATGACGGCAGGGCTTAAATCGCATATACTGTGTTCGCTAATAAGTAGAAATGAAAAAAAAGTTATTTGTAAAGAAACTTTAAATGTTATAAGAATATAATATGTTTATTCTACATTTTGTTCTATTTATTCACACTATCAATAAATATGTATCAAGTTTGTGTCTATCAGTTCACTCAACAGTCTAAATAAACTTACACCGCGCACCGGTAAGTGTGAAGCTGATATTTCTTTATTATTATTACCGTTAACTACTATTATTGTTATTATTAATATTTATGTCTAGTCGTATATCCTTCCACTGACGAACCTTGAGTAAAATTATCATTTATAAAAATGTAGAGGGATTTCCTCTACATTTTAACTCGGTTTGTACGATTTCCTCTTTTATAGTTTTTGTGTAGCAATCCGGCTGATATACAACAAGAATTATAATGAGCCTTGAAAATAGTAAACTTCGATAACGGAAGTTAAATTGTAGTGGGTGGCTAGTGACTGATAATTATTTCCTAAAAATATTAGATAACTATTTTGTAGCCGTGTAAAAGTTAAATGACGCACACTCACATGTTTAGTATGAATCAACTGTATTTATTCAGTCTCGATTACCTATACAAAATAGATTTACCAAAGAAAATTTATACAGAAGTGGGCACTTAATGTGAAATGGGCACCACTCAACTACGTACATTACTAATATAGTAACTCTTATTTCATTAGAACCAGGAAATATTGTGCCATATTCTATTGAATAGTAAATTTTTGTGAATTAAAGATATGACGTAATAGTGAGCTTGTGAAATCCAAATACCTATAGAGCATAATTGACCGATAGTTTTAAGGATAAATAGCTCATAGACTTAGCTTGACTAAACTAAAGAAGTGCCCATTTCTGTTCTACACTACTTAACGCAACAATTATACACTACTAAGACATTAATTCTAAAATTTGAAAATTTGGTATTAATATATATTAATTTATATTTTCTAATATTAAAAATGGTGTACTTAACTATTTTCGTGATAATTGTCATAATGTACACTGTGTCAGCACATTTTTGCTTAAAGGAAATAAACCAAGCAAGGGCTGCCGAAGGGTTACAACCGATTCAATACGACCACAGGGTAAATATTCATTGCATTTTAAAAATATTTAGAAACTTTCCTATATTTCAAGAACATTTATTCTTTCATTTTGATTCTATTATCATGTAGTAGAAATTTTAACAAAGACTTCTGATTTTGCTAAGCATTGCAAGTAATTTTTCTCTTTTATTTAAATGCCCACCAAAAAATGAATTATATATAATGAAAATGATTTATAATGACTCAGTTTACGATATCATATTAATTACAATTAGCATTATTTGGATATACTGTTATTTTATTATAGTCAATGATTAATTCAGTCTAAAGTGTAATGGCGGGGTTTAACGGGTGTATTTGTATATATGTAGCGCATTTTCTTATAAGCTTGCCCCTTCATAATTCTTCCAAATATATAAGTCTTACAGCTATTTTTGAATGACTATTAAATCCTTTGTTTCCAATACTTGTAGTTGGTTAAGACCTCGAAATATCACAATCAGTTTATGGCGGCAAAAAATTGCTATGAACATCAATGTCCAGGAGAACCGTTACCAGCAGATCGAGCCAAGAATCATGGTTACCCGAACTGGAATGGAGAAATAATTATTGCTGACGTGTCTACAAATCAATGCCCAACATTGGTGAAAAATTGGATAAAATTGTCACCAGAGCACAACAAAATTATTTTGCTAGCTAAAAATAAACATATTGGTTGTGCAGCTACAAAATGTGGACATTGCAAGCACAAAACGTATTGGTCATGCAACTTTGGAGGGTCTTAAAAATATTATTCGAATCGAAGAATTAAACCAGGAAAATATTATCCAATATTTGTACAAATAATTGTTACATTTGTATCTCCATTCTCTAACACGAGCAGCCAATGTTAATTAAATCTAATGTAAGTAGTTGGACTGTCGTAAATTTCCGTGAATGTTTCTGCAGGCTAATTTTTGTCAGTTTTTTAATTATGAAAATGTCTACCATGTTGTTGGAAATATAATGGGCCTTGAGACGAAAGTTATCAATTTATGCTAGTAAAGTGATAGAAATTTTATCGGATATAGAAATTTTGTTTAGTGGGCAACATTTTCAAGAACTTAAGATTTATTTATTAAATGTCGTCATAAATATCTTTAAATTCGCCACCACAACTAGGAAAATATTGGCATTAGGTAAAAGTCGAAACCAGAAAATCATAATAAATTTCACATTTGCTGTCTAATCATCAAACACTTTTTATTTATTTATAATCATCAAACAATTTTTAGTTATTTATAATATTATTAATTATATCTTAGTAAAGATATAAATTAACTGAAACATAACTTGAATTCATTAACACGTGTAATAATATGCAGTTACATTTTACGCCATTACCTGCCTAGGTATAAAATTAATTTTTTTAAATGTCATCTACCATTGTAACTCAAAAGGAAACAGTGATTGATGTACTTATAATGTGTCATCCAACTTCTTCTGCACAAAAATTTTACTTTTAAATCACATTCTAGTAACAGGAATGGCGTAATTAAAAGTTAATGTGCTTTTGTCTCAAGACGTTTCCAATGCCAGAATAAAGAAAATCTTTCTATCAATATACGGGGGAAAATGAGATACCTATATGTTCAAAAGGCGCATTCAGTTCAGTGTGCAATTAAATGCCCTCAAAAACAAGAGTTACATGGTAGTACATGAAGGGTAATATTACATAGTTCACTTTTGAAACATCTGCATCTGGCACATTTTAACGGTTTCACGTGTTTCCCTATAAATCGATAATTTTGTGAGTCGGATTTTATTATATAACGGTGTTGCATCTACAAGTAAATGTAAAAAAAGCAAAACAGTCAAAAGCATAAAGCAAAAATCAATGATGACGTGAAGTGAAAGCGACTTTCTTTGCCTCTTCAACAAGCAGAAGCACTTACAGGTCCATTGGTGCTGGAGTGCATAATACGGACCTATAAAACTTTCTTATATAGTTATAAGAACTCTATAAGTTGGCAGGCGTGCATTCAATTTTGTTGGTATTTGCTTGTTCGCTTGAAGCAAATGTCTGTATATCATTTCTGTGGGAGCTATCGATTGAAATGACTTACACATTGAATCAGTTGCCAGGAACAAGAGTACATCTTACTAAATCTAAATATAACAGTGCTTTTCCATCCTCTACAGTCTCTCTTATATACGGGACCAAGGATCACAACCTCCCGGGTTTTTTGGGTTGTATAGTTCTGAATTTTATGATTGCTATTTTTACATTGTATCGACGTACATACTTTTAAAATATTACTGCACTAAATTCAACTTAGTACAATTAGGGTAACGTTTTATTTGGTCAAATAAATAGTGAAATATTTTAATGGACTTTGAAACGCTGAAAATATTATTGGAAATTGGAACTTAATGTTCACTCAATATTTAAATGTTCATAATATAACTTTTCAGAGTTTCGAATATTACCATTTTCCACCTCACTTTTTGGACGTCCGGGAAATGTGGTAAATTGTAGGAAATGGGAAATAGTGAAAAATATGGGAAATATAACTCAAAAATTTGAATTTTGGCGCAATTTTTGTTCTATTTCCCATTATTTCCCACAGTTTTCATTTCCCACTCTATTTTGATACCCAAATTTTCACAATGGGAATTGGGAACCTTCCCATTAGTGTTACTTCTCAGTCGAAACCTTGTTTTTAATATCTACGTCCTCTAAAATGCCCTTTTGTTCTAGGTTTAGAAATAATTAAATTACTAATCAAAATTTTGTCGAAAGTTGACTATTTTTACACTTACCGTGGAATTTTTCATTTACTTGAAAATGCCATTTCCCTATTTATTTCATTTATTTCAAATATTTTATTTTTCAAGGAAAGTGTGGGTGAAATATTTCGCGAAATATTACAAACATTTCGCCTATTTATTTCCGAGAAACACTTCAAGAGCCTAAATGTTTTATTAAATTTTATTACGATAAATGTTGACTGCAGAAATCTGAATTAATATCTAACTCTGAATGGCGCTCAGGGCATCAATATCACAAAGAATTGTGTTAATAGGATTAGATAAACGTGATGTGTCCTGTGGCTTTGCGTTGAGAATGCAATTCTTGAGAAACCCAGGATATAACAAAACCCTGTATTGGACTTAGATTACAAGTCCGTTCGGATCTGCTCTGCTGTCTACTCGACTTTGTCCCAGGAGAGTATCTGCCACTCGCTCTACTTTCCCCACACCACTTTCACTACCAAACACAATCCGACATCGAGAAAGTCCCTCGCCTGAAAATGCATAAATAACGTCAGAAGTTTCTGAACTTACTTGATCCTTTAGTACCCTCTTCTTTCTACCTCTTATCTTGGTTACTTTTTGTAGCGGAAATATTTATGAAATATACAATAGGCACTATTGTATGTATATTATTATTGGAAAGTCAGACAACAAATTGAATAACATATTTTAATATCAATTTGTATCGACGTGTGAAATAAAATATTAATAAACATTTCAAAACCAATTGGTGCAAGAATTGTTATCTGAATACGTCTGTTTGTATTGCAATGGCTAGCTAATTGTAAATAAACAATGAATAAAAATAAAATGATACATAATTAATATCAATAATTGTAAACAGTATATAATTAAGGCACCTCACAATTTAAAAAACGGCGGGAAATAAATCACATGGCTTTACTTTACATTAAAATATTTAAATGATAATTATGTTACAATCTATTTTAATAAAAATGTTTGTTGATATTAACGACCCCCAAAACTGCCGACGTCGTTCATGAACGTCTTCGAAGGTGGATTCCCTGACACTTAGTCTCACATCCAATCTCCCTTCAGTGAGCACCAGTAGAGGATAAAAACGAGATTCAGTTCCGTCACGTCTCTAGTTCAATCGACTCGTCTCTCGAAAGTGTTTCTCTCCGCTGAAAGTCTGAATCTCAAGTTGCATTTGTTTGTCTTGCTCTCGGATTTCTCTGTGTACCTTTTTGACATTTTTATAACTTCTTCCATTATAACATTTAAAATGGTAGCAATTTAGTAGTTACATTTCCCTTTGACTAAAGCCAAAAGTATCTTCAATAATTCTATATCTGAAACTATTTCAACTTCTTTATCTCAAGTTGTATTAAAAATTATTGCCTGGGAATTAAGTTGTACTATTTTTTCCCACGAGTTTTTTCTTTCCCTTTCAATTAATAAAGTTATAAGATTTTGAGACAAACTTTATCCAAGCTGATACAGTTAAGTTACTGTATAAGTGTTATTGTAATCTTATTGCAGAGTTTTTTTTCATTAAAAAGTGATATTACCCAACGGTGAATAAAAGTTTGTTACTTTACCAGACATAAAATGTTACAGATAGACTAGAAAGAATTGTATATACTATTTTGTAAATAACTAAATAGTAACTCGTTGGAGCTAATTTGAACTCCCTTGACATTACTATACACTACAAAATTGACGGCCGTCTCTTTCTTCCCCAAAGTTTTATTTCGCTTGATATTCTCTGGTAAGAAGTGGGAGATGAACTTGAGTGTGGACTTGCTCTCCGCCAATCTCCTAATTATATCACTTCTCTGGTAAGTCTTATCCACTCGAGCATCTCACAACCAGGTCACGTTTTTTATTGTGTCTTATCTTATTACTAAATAACTGTTTCCCTATCTAAAAACTTCTTAGACTCTTTTAATATTAAAGTACTTCTTACTTCTCTTTGACACGACTGAAAAAATAATCTCCCCAATTTAGTTAACTGCCATTCAAAGCTTATTGTGTGTATTTGGGGCTACTAGTCAAATCTCAACTTTTATAATAACCATTAAAAGATTTTAAAAATTAATTCGATTTATTTGGTTTAAGTTAAAAGCAAATCAACGATGTCACTAAACTTAGTATCCACAAATTACATTCAAATACCTTAATTGGCTTTTGTTGCATTTCTTCGGTTGTTCCATCTCCTATCTCTATACGCAATATGGATATAGCTTGCTATTATTACTTTGGGACGGGCTTGAATCAATATTTAATTTTCTTCTCTTTGTTAGCTCATATATTGTGTATACATTTGCAGATTAGACATGACATATGAGAGAAGTGTTTGGCTTAACTATTGTATCAAATAGAAATCTCTTAAGCTGTTTTCCTACTCCTATTGACAAAGACTTAGAAAATGAGATAATCCTTTCTTTTGTCGTTCTGGGCATTCACATTGTCACATTCACATTTAAAAATATAATAAATGACTTCAAGAAAGAAAAAAAAACATTTACTTGTTTTCCTAAGCAATTTTGTTCTCAATCCTTTTCTTCTATTTCACTGGGGCCACGTGAGACATCATTTCTTATCTGAATCGGAACCACCGTTCATTAGTATTGTTTGTGTGCTAAATTCTGCCTTGTAGTCATTTTTGAGGCCCAATTAATACTACATTAGTAATTTACTAAACCACAGAAATTATCTGAGACGTGTGAATGCTTACCCTCATAGTCATGATCTTTAAAAGCAAATTAAAGTAATTACTTTTAAGTACCTACTGAAACAAGCAAACAACAAGAAAAAAATTCATTTCGCCCCAGGTCGTTGGTAATGTGAAAACGAACATAAAAATTCTAATTTCGTAAGAGTATGTGTCAGGAAAACTACTGTATTGATAAAAAGCTAAATCTTTTATGCAAACTCTCTGAAACTGACACAGCAATATACTAATCTAGTCTTTAATATAATATATGCTTGCAATGACAGTTTTTCAATGTGTAGAAAAATGTAGCTTTTCTAATTACTGTAAATTAACTCGATATTTTATTTTGAAGGTACAGCAATTTGGCCATTTCTAACGCAGACGGAACGCATGAAATTATTTTCAAGAACATTACAGATATTTTGGATCACCTGCTCAAAGATTATGACAACAGCCAGCATCCAAATTACAAAGATGGTGACTATTTTCTCTTTTATTTAATTATGTAAAAAGCTTCTGATGTGACTATTTAAAATGATGAGATGAATTATGCAAAGTTAAAATTATTTAATTCAGTTGTTACAAATATGCATTCGATTTAATTTATTGGGTGTCAAATCTGCTTATTCCACCGTTTACTGCTTATACACAATATAGTGGCAATATTTGCATATGCATCATCTATAGGTAGAAGCATACTATTGAATAGAAGATGCATGTGTCCTAAATTTGGGGATACACAATTATGGTATACTTAGATGCATATTTTAATATATCAATTGAATGTAGCGACAAATCTCTCCATTCAGGTCGTAAAGCGTACCTAATTCTAATTTTATCGTTCTATATAATATGAATAGGAAAATCAGGACAATAGGTATATTTTAATTGCTTTATGACATAGGTGGTTATGTAATATTGATACAGTGAGCGAGCAGAGCATCAAAACTAACAAGCAGCGAAGAGAATCTCGCATATCCGGCTACGAAATCAATAAAACTCTCTACTTTGCATAAGCATATATATAATCCACTACTGAGATTTTGTAGACCGTCATCCTCCTCACTCTCCTCCGACAGACAGTCAGTCAGACTAAACAAACACGTATGCGCGATCAGAGTTTGCTCAACTACATGCACTATTATAACACATTGTTTAATAGATATATATGAATGTATACTATAAAAATTAAGCAAGGACTTTCACTCAGACTTTCACCTTGGCATAATCCGACTTGAGTGGTCTGTCCATGCATGATAAATATTGCTTACACTATCATAACTTTCACCGAACTGTGCACTTGCATAAACTACCTATAGACACTATTGTTGACAATATTTTTATAATATATTATTATAACATACGGATCTATACGACTTTTTTGTCAATGTCTCGTGCACTTAATATTTACTTTCATCGCAGTAGGATATAAGTCAAAAAGTGGAAGATCCTTCAAGCTAGACAGAATAACGCGGCCGTTTTGTGGTAGAGGTCGGACCGAGAATATCGAATTTATAGAAATAAATACAATTCAAAGCAAATTGACTTTATTCTTCAGACCATACAGTATATGCCGATATTTAATTCTGATTCTGACTAGCATTAGAATAATTACTTTCAAATGCCTTTTTGCAAACCTTTATCTAATTATTTCAATGCATATTGTAAATATACATTGAACTACGTTTTAACTTTCACCATTTTATACTTATTTATAATAATGTTTAGTACCATACCAGAAAGTCTAAACGTTTAATGGAAGTTATGATAGAAGAGAGTTATCCGCCATAATCTCTAACGTAGATAAACCTAGCCTAATAAAACCTAATCTGAATTAAAATACATTTACCTATGTATATGTAGTATAATCCCAGCGGCAAATCCACTCAGTTTCCTTATATCTGTATTGCCTTCTATATCTAAGGTGCTCTAAAATCATTAATTTAAAAGATGATTTAATTAGAGAAAGTGATATTGTTAGAATGCAAAAATACATAAACATTCTAAATGTATGTCGCTGTGCGTTAGAAATCAAAAAAAAACTATTAGTACAAATTTAAAATTGTTTTTATGATTATCGGATGAATGGTACTTTTTGTAGCCAATGATTTATATTCTTTAAGCACTACATTTAATTTTGAAAGATATATAATTTATTTTGCTTAGAATTGCATTAAAAATTCTTTTCAAAAAGAAAATACAGTATACATGGTACTGTAACACGTTTTAATTTAAACAAAATAATTTCTTTAATATTATTAAAACCAAGATTTTTATAGTATGTACTACAAAAATTAGAGCATTTTTCCGTTTCTATAATATCTGAAATCAAATCTCGGTTAAAGTTAAACGATTCGATCCGAGCTCTATAGTTGTGAGAGAAGTTCTATTATTCCAGTTACCTGAGTTTGATGTAAGAGTTTTTGATACTCTGAGTGGAGTTCGCTTAGCGTTAAGTGTCTATAGAAAGCGTTTCTCTTTCTCTATTCTGGCTTTATATATTGTCGCAACTAGGTCAATTTCTGGTACTTGCTGGGAACTCGATAATCTTAATACAGAAAACTCATTCGATTCGAATCAAAATCCTGACAGAATCTGTTATTTGAGAGAAACGACTCTTGGAGCGTATAGTCTACTCGCAGATCTGATGGAAAGCACAGAACAATAGGAAAGTTATCTACGGATCAATGACTGTGAAATTCTCATTTTCTGTTTCTGAGAGCCGTGCGGAGTATGTTCAGAACAATCTTTCAATCTGCTACCAGACACACAAACTATCTCATTCTTCTCTTTGAATCTATATCTCCTCGGGGCACATGAACTACAACTGCCACATGTTCAAGGAGTTGAAACAAAATGTTATTCCACAACCAACCGCCTTCGGCTCGACTGTTAATAACTTTATATTAATTGCCGGCATTTAATTTTCGTAACAAAGAATAAAGTGTGGCTGAATAAATATGCAAATGATGAGTTGAGCTTTTAGATTTACAATTATTTCGGCTTTCCATCATTTAGTTAACATTATAAAAAACTCAACAACTAGGTATTTCTCTGTATTTCCAATTTGACAGATGCAATGGATTTCCCCCACTTAAAAATGAAATCTAAAAAGTCAAGGCGAATAAAAATTACAACTGAGATTGTTTTACTGAGTTGCACATGGCTAATGCAGTTATAGATATGTTATGACTAGTATTTCATAAAACTTATAGGCAAATATAAGCTTCATTCTCGCAAAAAAACCGAAGAAACTTCTGATAATGACTTAGCAACTGAATCATAAATTGAAGCTTAGAAAATTCCGTAATGTCACAAGTAGGATTGATTGTATAATTATTGTGATAAAAATTTCCAACATTTACCAAGCTTAAGAAACGTTGTTGTGATGAAATAATTTAAAAAATTAAAGCATTAATACTGTTTAGGCAGAAATATACAAATTAAATAATTTGCTGTAAATAGCTACTGATTTTTAAATAATACATTATGCCATTAACATGCTTTAGATTCCCAATATTAATGAAATATGAAAAAGTAATTGGAAAAATATGAAAAGAAAGAGTTCCTTAAAACTTTTCGCTTAGTGCCTTCCTGAAGGTAACTAAGTTATTGGAAAATATAACTACTACCTATTTCTGCCTATCTTAATATACATACAAAGTTACTTACTATAATATATTATAGTATAGATATATATTATAATACATTTTGTACTTTATTTTAACAAAAGCCCTTAATGTACATGTAAAAGGTTTTTATTAACATTTAATGTATGCTATTACACAAAAGATGAGCTACGAACCGTTCCTAGCTCTCTCAACGGTAATGTATTAATATTGTTAATGGGCTCTGAACGACAGGAAGTTGGAAGTTGGAATGGCTATCTGAATGAGCAAAACGTAATAATAATGTCTGGACTTCTTCCGCTTGGAAGTCTCAACGATGCACATTTTGTTGCCAAATAGGACAGGGAATTTATTATTAGGTGCACTATAGAAGACATTTAGCTTGACGAAAGGATATTAGTCAAAGTCGTCGACTGCAAAGGAATGCCTGCCAGGTTTGAATAAATGGTAGTGGGTGACGGATGAGATGCTCGTCAAATAGTCATTACGGCGGAGAAAGTCCTTTCATTCCAGAAATTCTGAGTCTTATCTTTTTTCTCGCTGCTGTCGACACTTCATAATGTTTTATAGTTCTATATGCATTACTACAGTAATATTTCATAGGTTTAATGGTTACTTTAAGAGGTACAATTATTATTATAAATACAGATAATCGTGAATCCTGACTATAAGCATTAATCATTAATCAGACCACTAAGCACTGTAATTATAACATGAAAAGGCAATTCCAAGTACATATCAAAAGGGAAATGAAAGGGGAAATGGAGGAAGCCGGTGGCAATTATACATTGATTGTTGGCTTGTACTTCTACATCATTTGGAGTTTTCTCTTTAGGGACGAAATTCATGAAGTGAAGCCATATAGTCATAAATGACAAGTTTTCACGAGTATTTCATGTTTGCGGTACTTATGTGCCAGGAGAATAACAGTAGAGGGATGTCATGCATGACAAATTGACAAATGACTTTTTAATTCTCGTATAGAACTAATTTATGAGTTGAAGAATATAATTAAGAGCTATATTTACAATCAATCAGGATTTTTGTGGGTGTCACGCAGAAATATTTTGTAGCCTTTTGTTTTGTTTCTATTTTATTTAACGTTGTAGTCGGTATGTAGAGAAAATTAATTAATAAATGTAAATATTCAAGGAAGGCCCACCGTGATCAGGACGAATATTTTGATTCGGAGTATGGGACCTATATCTGAATTGGATATGGTAAGTTTATATTTATAGCATATTTTATCAAGATTTCAGTTTATGATGAATAAATAATCTTAAGTGATGTGTTTTTGCTCCTTGACACTCAAAGAAGTTGTTTGCTCATTTCTGGAGTAGATGTTTGTGTTTGATTAATAAACTTTGCGTGCCAGTTGAGATTTCCCAAGGGATAAACTTTGAAACTCAAGAATGTACGGCAAACAACTTCTCGGAATGCTATTCATTCATTCTCTACGTTTTGCCGTCAGGCAATCACAAATGTTGCTTCTTCACAATCACTTGCATCTAGGGAAATTTTTAAAAGACATGTTTCTGCCCTTCAGGCTTACAATTTCTCAAGATTTTACTCATTTAATCCTGATAATATGAATAACCATCCACCATTTTTATTTTTAGGGACAACAAGAGGCATAAAATGAGTTCTCTGCATTTCTTAGAAAATATTTTGTGATTAATATCTTTTATACAAGCAAAAAAGTTTGTTTGAATAGATTCTTGTCTTCAACACATTCATATAATAAAAAGTGCAAACTCAAAGTAACCATTTACCATCTCACACTCTATGCAACAAAATGTAGAATGTCGAAGACAAAGTTATTTCAGGAATTCGGTCTTAAGGAAATTAAATGTTGTGAACTAATCTTGTTATATACAGCGAGATTTTACACATACATCGTACATCGGATATCAATTATGTACTAGTCAGAGTCAGATCATTTAAGTCGGAAATTAAAGTGGAAATTGTTGATTTCAGGATTATTCAATGGACTGTTACTTTCGGCAGTATTGGCGAGACAAACGTCTTAGTTTTTCGAGGTCCTGTTGAGAATTTAAGTTTGAACATTAAAATGCTTGGAAAGACTCTGGAGACCTGATACGTATTTTCACAATGGGAAACACTGCTACGTTCATACTATCACAGTGCCTAATAAACTTCTTCGAATTAACCAAGAAGGCGACATTCTCTACTCAATGAGGTAATGCTCTAACTTTAAGCTATGTTTAGAGGAAAAAGGATGCAGACACTATTTAAATATTTGAGTGCCACTTATTCACAAATTACATAAATACTTGAAATGTGTTGAGAATATTTTCTTTAAATGTTTAACGATTTCTAGGTTGACGATAAAAGCCAAATGTCCAATGTGCTTAAGAAACTTCCCAATGGATGCTCAGTCCTGTCCTCTAATCATTGGCAGTTGTAAGATTGGAAGTTCTTGGATTATATTAATCAATATTTATTCTTGCAGCATTATGCACATATATATACATAGTGGATATAAAATGTTTCATTTTATATTGTTCCAGATGCTTATACGAACCGTGACATTGTATACGCGTGGGACAAATCTAACGACAGTGTTAGTTTTGTTCCTGGTACTACACTATCTCAATTTAATCTCATTAGCAGCCCTTATAGTAATCTTAGCATTGAAAGAAAAGAAGGTAAGCCATTTCGGTTGTATCTCAATAATAAATAATGTACCCTTTATGTCGTACAATATTGGTATTTGCGAACCACTTTACCATATAACTATTATTTTGGTAGTTTGGTGGTTTATCATTGGATATCAAATTAAGGTTATGATAATTTGGCGAAATTCATAATTTTGTGACAATTTGATCATAACTATATAGATTAAATGGAATCAACTTATCATAACCTTAATAATTCATTTTTATTGAAAATCAACAATCCCAAAATATCATGACAATCATAAATTAATTATAAAACTGTTGATAATAACTAATAATTAATATATACTTTTTGTGTTGGTTTCAGGAGTGTTTTCAATCCTTAAAGTAAACTTCAATTTAGAAAGAAATGCTGGTGATTTTCTTATCCAGGTGTATGTTCCTTGTGTTCTCATCGTGGTCTTGTCATGGGTTAGTTTCTGGATTAACCGAGAGGTGACCAGTGACCGAATTGGCCTGGGTACAATTCTATAGTTTAATTATACATTATATATTCTTAATTATCGATTGAGTTTAATTCCATCTAATCAAGAAACAACGAGTTGTTGCTTCAACCTCAATGAGCAACCACCTTTTCTACATTCAACGAACTAATCTAAAATAAAATTTTTATTTTATCCGTGCGTTTATAGGAATAGTAGTCAAAATACAAATACAATTGAACATTTATAATATTCAAACTTCCAATATTACTATTCGAATCGTATATCTTAAAATTGCAGGCATTACATCCGTGTTGACTTTATCCACCATAAGTTTAGAAAGCAGGTCAGATTTACCAAAAGTGCATTATGCTACTGCTCTAGATTGGTTTCTACTCATGAGTTTTACTTACTGCATGGCTACTTTGCTGGAATTTGCCGGCGTCCACTATTTTACTAAGGTGAGATTTTATTTCAGATTTAAACCAAAGTAGGTTAGAATAGTTAGAAAATTCAGATTTAATTAATTAATTAAGAAAATTAATTAATTAATTAAGAAATTAATTAATTAATTAGTTAAGAAATTAATTAATTAATTAGTTAAGAAATTAATTAATTAATTAGTTAAGAAATTAATTAATTAATTAGTTAAGAAATTAATTAATTAATTAGTTAAGAAATTAATTAATTAATTAGTTAAGAAATTAATTAATTAATTAGTTAAGAAATTAATTAATTAATTAGTTAAGAAATTAATTAATTAATTAGTTAAGAAATTAATTAATTAATTAGTTAAGAAATTAATTAGTTAGTTAAGAAATTAATTAATTAGTTAAGAAATTAATTAATTAATTAAGAAATTAATTAATTAGTTAAGAAATTAATTAATTAGTTAAGAAATTAATTAATTAGTTAAGAAATTAATTAATTAGTTAAGAAATTAATTAATTAGTTAAGAAATTAATTAATTAGTTAAGAAATTAATTATTTAGTTAAGAAATTAATTAATTAGTTAAGAAATTAATTATTTAGTTAAGAAATTAATTAATTAGTTAAGAAATTAATTAATTAATTAAGAAATTAATTAATTAGTTAAGAAATTAATTAATTAATTAAGAAATTAATTAATTAGTTAAGAAATTAATTAATTAGTTAAGAAATTAATTAATTAGTTAAGAAATTAATTAATTAGTTAAGAAATTAATTAATTAGTTAAGAAATTAATTAATTAGTTAAGAAATTAATTTATTAATTAACAAAGTTATACTACTCTTGTGGGACTGCTATTTATATTTAATTCCACATTTAAAATAAAATCACCCTATTTTTGGAAACCTGAAAATATTTTTTACACTTTTGCTGATGGTACTTTTAGATAGGAAGCGGCGAGGTTTTAGGAGAAGAAGAAGAAGAGGAATGGGAAGAATATGAAAGCGATCAATGGACAGATAAGCCAATTAAGATGTCTCAAGCCAACTGCTCTGATGCATATTACGTAATTCAGCTTTGTGATAATACATTTAATAATACTAATTATAGAATGCATATAACTATACTATAAACTGTGGTTAGTTGGAAAGCTCATACGGTTGGGAGGATGAGAAGGGGATTTGTGTAAGTCGAAGCCACAGAGGCATGGAATGTAAAGAAACTCAAACTGAGAAGAAGTTGTCTTGTTTCCGACAATTTCTACTTTGTGCCGTTGCAGATGAGCAATTTCGACGAAAGAGAAAACGAGCAGCCGCTCTGGAAAGATCAACAAATAGCGTTTCCAAAATTGATATTGTATCCCGTGTCTTGTTTCCTATGTCATTTTTCATTCTCAACGTTATCTATTGGATCATATACACCACTTTAGCAAATGAATGTCCCGGCAGAGCTTCTTAGTTACCCATCACCTCTACAAAATACTTTCCTATAACATAGTACTGTGCTGTTGGTATTTGTTTATTCGCAGTCAATTAGTTCTAATGGTAGTTACATTTTTTGTATATTCAAATAAAGTTAATGACTGATAACTCCTGCGCGGTCGTGTTATAAATTGCTCTGTGAACGGATTCCTTTAGATTTAGAAAATGTCCGTTTTTCTAACGAACAAAAAATAAATGAGCCATCAAATTTTTGCCTAATGAGAAACCTGTGCTTTAAATAGGATTGTATAATTTAATATGTAAGGCCAGACAAAATTGTAAATATCCTAAATGTGCTGTGGTCATATATAACCTTTGTAACTATGTGAAACTATATTTTATTCCTCGCGTAGTATAAAATTGTAACAGTTACATGCACTTTTATTATTGATCGTAAGATTTTCCAAAACAAGAAATTTTTATTTGTCATCAAATAAATTTAATTTAACACTTACATTCACTAAAAGTAAAGCTTCTGTTATTTATAAAAAAAATTATTACCCCAAATTATAGAGTACTGCCATTTTAAAACTGCCGTAAATGGTAAATGGTGCCAAAAATTGTTAATTATTATTGGTTATTAATTAATTATTAATGCATTATTATCATAGTCAATACGGAACACAGATTTTGGTATGATAAAATTGCTGCTTGGCTATTTAAAGTTTCACGTTATTAAAATGCCAAAATTTTGGTTGAATAAACTATAGACGTCTAATTTTTGTCCTATTATATGTACAAATCTGAATGCACAGTGACTACAACTTACCATTAGAGTACCTGTTTCACTTTATTTATTTCACACTAATTAAGAGTGAAATGAAAATGATGTATGTTTACTTTCGGAAAAAAGAAAGAAAATGTACACTCTTTCGTTATAAAAATCATGACATTGCCTGCTGTTTTGTCCACCTCTATTCTGCTACTGTTTTTCATCGCGTTTATTGTTCTACCTTTTGTAACCTGGGGTCAACCCTTTAACCTTATGTGTTTTGACCATTGCACATACGCACCATTAACTGGCCAGAAACAAATTTAAATTTGAACTCTTGATATTACACTTATATGTGTTATGAAATGAATTGCAGATATTTGACGCATTTAACTGTGAATATTTTGTCAGTTGAACTAATTGATAGTTTAGATATAATTAATAATTTTCATTTAAATAACATAATTCATAACACTTAAATCATTGTGTCTGTCAAAAACGATCTTGAAGTTAATTCAGATTAATATTGCTGCAAAGGAAATATAAAATCAAATCACGCACAAAAAAGTCCTAAAATGACAAAGTATTTGAGTAGTATCTACAAACTGCAAACCAATTTAATTCAAAATTGAACGAAGTGGTCTCTGGTCTATAGGCATTGCGTTTGTAAACAGTAGAGTAAATCATTTCATTGATTTGAGAGTTATCGTAATAAGTTGGCGAACAAACTGTGCAGTTTTATATGCTTACTTTGCTTACTGTTTAAGGCCAGTTAAATTTCCAAAAGGCACCACTGGAAATGATGGAAATGCATCTCTTTGCTACAAAGACCATTTTATTCTACTCCACTGTCTTCCACATACATCTAAGCCTAGTCTCATCTGTCCTCATTTTGTCTGTTCGGAGTTTTCTTCCGGCCTCAGTATACATCACCACCTTCATCCACTTTTCTCATCACCTTCCTTCCATTTATTAGCCTTTCATATCATTTTATCACCTGCCTATACCTATACATCCTGCGTATTGCACCTTTCCTAAACCTATATACTTTTACCCTATAAATTGTTGTACCTTTCATTAATAATTCATAATAATTCATTGACCCTATCAAAAAGGTCAATGAATTATTACTTCTTATTGAGTTATAATTATTAGCCTTTGGTTTTCAAACCATATATTATAGACGTTCCATTAATATAGAATTTAATTTATCAACAATGACAATCACCCTGAATTTAAATCTAAATATATTATTTTGTAATACGCATTTAATTAGAAGAGTGGTCTACTATTACTAGTACAAAAAACAGTATACAAACATAGACATTTTTTACTTTTATTTGATTTTAGTAGGCAATACTTCGAAGTAGGCATGACATGAGAATAAAATTATAATGCTGAAGTATTGTATTTATTAACAATGAGAAAACTGCTACCACATGAGTCACGTTGCCTCAACGTTATAGCTGCATGTGACAATATCAGCACACATACATAATGTGTGACTCTACAACTTACAACTAAATCTAGTCAGAAAATACATGACTATATAGACTATACAGCTAGAATTTCATACTACCATAAGAATTGTTAACGTAGTATAATAGTCGGGAAGGTAGGCATTACAATAAAATAATGCTGAAGTGTGTTATTTATTAACAGCCATTGCATTGGGAAATATAAGCATTGCCACAACGTGAGTCACGTTGTCGCAACGTTATACATGTACGTGACGATAGCAGCACACAAACATGTGACTACAACTTAAAACTAAAGCTACTCAAAAACTAACTACAGTGCTATTTAGTCTATAGCTACATTTTCATACTGCCATAACAAATCATGGCAAATTGACGTGGTTGCTTCTGTTTCATTTTTAGAAAATAATTTTAATGTTTGTTCATGCTCCAATTTTGAGGCATTTCAAAAATAGTTTTATGTGAGGCCATGTGAGCTCACTTAAGTAAGAAATAACGTTAGTTTTAACATTATAGCCTTAGCAGAGCAAGCCTGGCCCAAAAATTGATATTTTCAGTCACAACCTACCTTACAATGTAATACGTAACCCTCACCACAAAAATTATATGTATGCTATGTATACATGTTAATATGTTACCATTCCTAATATTGTGTTGTTGTTGGATGGGTTCTTCTATTAAATTTTGAGCCCCTTTAGCAGTAAATATTACGAGAAAATTTCAAATCGTCTTTAATTTGTTAAAATATTCTGAAAATGGCCGAAAATATTCTTAGGATTTTTACTCGGAAAAGTCGTAATCGACTGCCTACCTAACTGTTAATTCTAATATATTTATTATTACTATATAGTGCGGAGAAATCTAATTTACATGAAACGGGTAGTTTGTAGTGTTGGTAGGGTTTAAGTCGACACATTTGCTATTTAGAAGAGAATTCATACTTTGTGTGAACCATATACGGAAGTTATACCTACGAAGACAATAGCATAGCAATGAAGCCCAAGCATTTGCTCCATTTAATGTGTCCTACAATCCATTAATTGTATTAAAAATGTTTTCGCGCATGTACGTGCAGTATAAGGTATAACCCATTGCAACGTGTATTATTTATTATTGTAGTAGCAAAGAGAGCATTCTTACACTAGTAAAGTTCTATTCTACCAGGCCCTATCCCAAATAGTTTTCTATCCTGTCCTCCGTCCCAAGTTCAACTAAAGTAGCTTTACCTGGGACTTGGAATGACCTTCTCAGTTGTCGTCGGGAAGTTCAGTTAACAACAACTACTGGTCTCTAGCTTTCCTATCTAAGTCGGTATAATCTATTATTCCTACAGACTACTTAGTTGCTAGTAAAGATGCAGTCTAATTCTAATTCACCATACACTTGAGTTCATTCAACATTTATTGCAAAGAAACATACACACATTCACATTATTCATTATATCATGCTTTGATTTATACAACTTCCTTAATAGATAGATTCATCTAGAATTGGTGCAGGAATCAGAAGTGGGGTTTAGCGATTGTATATATTGTTTGCATAACTACGACAAGAGTAAGGGCAGGTCTTACAAAAGGTCACTGGCTTTTACATATTTCAAAAATCACAACGCTTCTCAACAAATTATAAAGAATATTATTCTAAACGAGCAATAAAAATATTGGCGTAAGGCAATTAGAAGTTTGTAAATCTAAAGGAGCCAATTAATGGCTATGATGTAAAGAACACATTCATTTTCAACCTACTACTAAATAAAATAATCATTATAAACTACATCTATAGAATTGCCAAATTTATATATACTTTAAACGACCACAAAATATTTCGTTCTAGTTGATTCTTGTAGAAACCAAAGAAAAATTCCTCAACCAAGTTGAATATACCATATTATTTACAATGCCCGTATCTAAAAGATTAGCCTGGGTAATTGCGCTTCCAGAAAATTTTTCGGAGAGAAACAAGAAAGATTCCCCAAGACCTATTCAACCAAGTCGAATCAATTATTAATTTGGGCTACCGTTTAAGAGTGTCTCCCTACTACTGGGACAAGAACGACTATTCTGTCAAAAAAACAAAAAATAAACTTCATATATATCCATTATATTTCACTCTAGCATTGTTGCTCCTTTCTTCTACTTGCTTTGCTATTCAATTTATAAGATTTTCAAGAAAGAGCGACTTATTTCCTTTGTCATATATGCTGTCATTGATTTTTATGATTCGGGATATTTTCTTCACTTTGATTTTCATTGGGTGGATAAAATGTGTCGAAGATTTTGTAACACTAACACAGTGGGTGCTACACATTCTTCAGGGCTTTGAACGTATGTTTCACGGCCTATTAATCTTATATAATTTTTATTCCTTGTGTATTAGGTCATTAAAATTTGACCATTTTTTAGAGAACTACATGGCCACCATAGAAAAACCTCGTAAACCTTCTTTTCTTCTAAGCCTGCCATTACTTTCCATTGTCACTTTTTTCATGGGGTTTTCGACTGCAACAGCATACTTGTCATTTTATAATGAGTCTGTATTTATTTATGTCCACCTTCCTGAAGAATATCAATATTTTGTTTTTGTGATTTTTGTTTCCATAATTTTATTTTGGATTACGAGTGTTTCCACCTGTTTGGCCCTTATCCTAGTGGCCCAGGCGTTCCTTATGAATCAAGTTGTTCAAGTACTGGGAGCGGAGCTAGTGTAAGTGACAATTTTTATAAACTTAAATTAGTAAAATATGTATTAACTATTGAGCAACAGTCGTTATCGATTCTTTTTCTAAAAGTTTATTTTGTGGTATCCTTTGTGCTAAAGCTTTAGTTCATTTGTTTTTTCTGCAAATTTAAGCACAGTAAAATACAAAACTAAAATCGGTACAGTCACCTTGATGTGTTTATTCATTTATGACGGTCTTGGTAATGCATTTTTTAGATATGGAAAGCAGAAATACAATTCCAAAGATGTCGTCCGCAAATGCCCTGAGGTCGTCACAAAATATTGCAACATGAGCCACTACGCTCTGAAGTTTATTCAAGAATCTATTGGTTTAATTTTGGCACCTATTCAGTCAGTTTTTTTGAGATTCATGCTAGTCCTCAGTTTAATAGTTATTGAATATTGTCATAGATAGTTCACCCATTTGTTGTAATTCAACTTTTCTTTGTCGATGTGTTTATGATTTTTACTTGGGGTACAATTTTATTAGAATTGAACAATGTCACAAAAACATACAACAGCCTAATCACCAGTTTAGACAAGTACACTTCCAAGAGTATAATAAATGTCAAGTATATTAAAAAGTTCAAAGTTGCCAGGAAGCCAATGCATTTCAGAATCGGGCTAGAGGAGCCTATAACCATTCAAAGTGCACCCCAGTTTGTTCTTAGTCTAAGCAGAGGACTAGGAAAACTACTCACATTGTCTACTGGTGAAAAGGGACAGGTTTTTGATGCTATTTAAACGTATGGCTCCAAATCTGCAGCTTATAATATATGACGAGCAAACACTGTACATCGAAATATACTTCATTATAGAGAACAATGGAAGTATTATTTCTTCTTGAGTTGTACTATAAGCGTTTAAAATCATAATTCACTTTAGCATTCTATTTAAGCATTCCATTGATATGAAACTAAATTTTTCAACAATAACAATCATATTCAATTTTAAAATAAATATACATTTAAATAGTAGAATGTTCTATTTGTGCATACAAACATTAAAATAGCTTTAAATAAAATTCTAAAACATAATTTTAGAATTTTATTTACGTAATTGAAGCAATCATTCCATAAACATTAATTCAAACGCCAAGTTGACATAATGTATGACTAAGTGAGTAGGTATTTGTAAGTCCATTATTTATTAATAACCATTAGGGAAAGTATTCATTGTCAGTGTCACTGCTCGAGTCACGTGGGTACTAGAAATTAGCTTACGCCGAAGTGGAAAATAGCCGAAGCCCAAGTAAAATTTTAGCCCACGCCGAATAGAAGTTAGCCTACACCGAAGCATCTGCGCCGAAGCCGAAGGAAAATAGCCGAAGTTGAAAATAGCATAGCAAAAGTTGGTTGAAATTGGCCAACGCCGAATGAAAAAGAGCCGACGCCGAAGCAAAAGTGAAAAGTTGTCGGCGCCGAAGTAAAAATATACCTGCCGACCCCGAATAGAAAAACAGCCGACGCCGAAGTAAAAAATAGCCGAAGCCGAAGTGGAATTTAGCCGAAGCCGAATAGAAATTAGCCGAAACCGACGCGGAAAATTACTGAAGCCTAAGTGGGAATTGGCATACGCCGATGCCGAAGCATAAATTGCCGAAGTTGTGGTGTAAATTTCACCGCCGAAGCCGAATAGAACACAGCCGACGCCGAAGTGGAAAATAGCCAAAGCCGACTTGGAAGTCAGCCGAAGCCGAATAGAAATTAGCCGGCGCCGACGTGGAATTTGGTAGAAGCCGAAGTGGAAAATCACCGAAGCCTAAGTGGAAATTGGCATACGCGGATGCCGAAGCATAAATTGCAGAAGTTGGGGCGTAAATGTCACCGCCGACGCCGAATAGAACACAGCCGACGCCGAAGTGGAAAATCACCGAAACCGAAGTGGAAATCAGCCGAAGCCGAAATAATATATCTGTGATCTTACAAAATCATATGTAATGTCAGTATTTATGATGTCAGTATGGTATTTTTGCATCTATATATGCATTTAGTATGCATGTATGCATGGCTGTATATATGTAGTATGTATGTATGCATGGCTGTATATGTGTAGTATGTATGAATGCATGGATGTATATATATAGTATACATCGGAAGCCGAAGTGGAAAATAGTATGCTATGCTATTTTCCACTTCGGCTATTTTCCTTCGGCTTCGGCGCAGATGCTGCGGTGTAGGCTAACTTCTATTCGGCGTGGGCTAAAATTTTACTTCGGCTTTGGCTATTTTCCACTTCGGCGTGTGCTAATTTCTATTCGCCGTAAGCTAATTTCTAGTACCCGAGTCACGTTGTCGCAATGTTTTAAATGTACGAGACAGTAGAAGTATACATGACTAAAGTAACCTTGCTTGCCTGGACTACAATGCATTCAGTCCGTTATGTAAACCTTTTGGCTAATTATTTATGTCCCCATCTTCAACATGTAACATTTACAAGCCCCGCTCCAATAAGGTATTGTACTAATGGTATAATATCTTGACCATAGTTTTTGGGGATAGGAGCTGGTGTTGCTTCATGCAATTTGAACATAACCGTACCTAAGGAATTATTAAGTTAGAAATTTAATTCAATAGAGAATCGAGAGGTAATATTGAGTAAGAAATGAGAACCAAAAAAACTAAGTGGAGAAAAATATATTAGCGAGGTTTCTCCATTATACCTTTAACAAAAAAACAATTTGAAAGTAATGGGAAAATTTACTTTCTTATAACATTCTGCATGTATTTCCACAATAGAACACAACAACACATTCCCGATTATAGCCGTCTTCAGAGTATAGAATCGAGTAATGCTATAATACTAACTTGGAGAAAGCTTGAAAACATTCAAACAATTCCTGGAAAGGTAGAATATTAATATAAAAGTACTTTCGGCGCATTACTGGCGGGGCGTTGCCCAGTTTTAGATTTAATTTATCAAACTAAAACAAAAGAAGGACAAGGAATAAAGGACAATAACAAATACTTGCGTAAAATTTCCGTTTGCAAGAGGCATCATGCAAAAACAAACAGTATTAAGGAGGTGTTCAATTTACATTTGACAAGAATCAATTTAAAAAGAATAAACAACATCACTACTATTAGATAAACGGCAAAAGTCAATCACGTGACATTTCCGTTTGTATGTTTGTACTTCCGTGTGTTGATTTGCCGTAATTCTAAAACGCAGCCAAGCACATAATAACGCACATAATGAGGAAAATTCCAACACGTCCAAAGCAGAACAATTGGTGGCAGTACACAATTATGCACTCGGCGGTCTATAGTCTCCTACCACTTACAAGGCACAAAAAATTTCATAACACGAACAATGCATGCATTCTGTATAAAAAATTTTCCAGCTTTCAGTGCACTCGAGGTTTCTATTACTTCATGTGCGAGAAAATTCAATTTGGCCGTTTACATTGATGTTTTGAATTGGTTTAATAAAAGTTAGATTCCCAAAAAAGTGAGTCAGTTTTCGATTCTGTAAAGCAAATTTTGCACAGTTTAAGGCAGTGGTGCAGATTTCAAAAGACTGCTTTTGCCACAAATAGGGACGCTGCTAGGTAACCCGATAAATTATAAATCATAGATGGTGAATGGGAATCGCGAAAATTCGTACTTTTTTTGGGAAAGTCCTAAAGGATCTGAGATTACTGGTACTACACACCCATGTAGTAAATGTAAAAAAGATTCTTCAAAACTTATTCTAGAGGTTATACTTTGAAAACATAACATTTTTGTCTCTGGCTTGAAGATATCATCGTTTGAAACTTGAAATTGATACATATTAGACTGTATTTGCATTTTGTGATCCGTGTGTCTTCCAATCAAAGACAAAGTTATGAATTTTTTAAAATATAACCTCTAGAATAACTTCCGATGAATCTTTATTGAATTTATTTTATGGGTGTTGGATCAGTAATCTCGGATCCTTTAGCACTTTCCCAAAAAAAGTTAATGAGGAATATGATAGTCAGGAGATCATTTACGTTTGTATGCACCAGGACTTTAAGCTCCCGGTACCCCAGATTTGGAAATCTCTGATGATCATCAAAATACATGTAAAAATTGCTTTACAACGCTTGGAATTCTGTTCTTACCCAATTTTCTTGTGTGGTACATTTTTGGAATTCTGAATCCTGAATATAATGTCGGCCATCACAATGTATAAAATATACAATTTACATTAGTGGTTAGTATGCTCAATGAGTTACTCCAATAGTCAAAAAATATTCTAAAATTTCATCTTACTACTACCTAGAGTCAATAGGTATCGAAAAAATTTTAATTTCCAACAGGTCCCGCCCACTGATTAATTTCCACACTTTAGCTCCGCCAATTAGCCACGCCCCCGAATGAATCGTGACATTCTATTGGCTGAGAACACGTAAGCTTCTCCTACTTTGGGGGTGGGGCGAGGGCCGATTTCCATAGCAACCATGCAGGTTGCAAGAGATTTAGCCCGAGTCAATACATATGTATTAAAATAGAATACTGGCGATCTGTACCATACTCTGGTCACCCACTACGGTCAGATTTTTAACCTGGGGTATAAGGTAACGTTACTTTGAGAGGGGCGCTGGACGCACTCACGTTCAAATTTTACTATTTTTCGAGTACAGGAGTAGAGAACAAAACCTACAGCAAGCCGTAACAAAAGCTCGCCTGAGTAAAGGCGACCATGTGCACATTTTTGGTAGAATGATAGTAGAAATAGGATTGATTACCAAGCACGTATCCAGTAGGGGGTGGAGGGAGGCGAAGCGCCCCCTAAATCTGAGAAAAAGATGGATTTTCCCAAAAATTGAAAAAAAATTTCGCGCGAATATGTCTTATTTTATTATTTTTGACATAATTTTTGGTTGCGCCCCCCCCCCCCTTTGACCCAATTTCTGGATACGTATCTGTTGTTACTAAGTTCTACAGTAATTCAAATTAGATCAATATTGATCGTAATTGACTATCAAAATAAGACCAAAAGTTTTAAAATAAGTTATATAGTCCCTTAAGGATAGAATAAGCCTGTATCCACTTTCTGCAAATTATTTCCTGCACCAAACGACAATTGGAAATAGGCTTTTTCCTGTACCAAACTAAAAATGGATTTAGGCTTATTCCTGTACCAGACAAAAAATGGATTTATGCTTTTTCTTGTACCAATCTGAAAGTGGATACAGGCTTATTCTATCTTCTTAAGGGACGATATTTGACTATCAAAATAAATCTTAAATTTGGTAGGAGCGGAGTGAAAAATTTGATTTGTCCCAAAATCAATAGGGATCGTCAGTGGTTCATATCAAAACTTGGCCACGTTTTGGCCAAGTTTTGTCAATATCCGTCTTTGCAGTCGAAAGTTATCGTGGGGACAGAAGGACGGACAGACTGTGCGGTTCTATAAGCTCGCTTCCTCAGGCGATGAGCTAAATTTACAATAAAAAACACTCAATTTTGTAATTAATCGCTTGACGCTACATTGCTAACTAAGGCTAACTCGGCCTTAAAATGGTCCATTGTCAAAAATGTGGTGGATAACCGGAGTAATTTGCCAATAGACAAATTCTCTTTCTAAACAATAGGTTGACCCTAGGCCGTACTAAGGCGAAGTTTTGAAATATATACTACGACTATATCAATGTAGCGTAAAATCTGTACCTCTGGCAATGGCCCACCTAATGAGAAAGCATGAAAAGGTCAATTGGAATTAACATAAAATCTTTGTATCTGAAATACATTCTACCCATCGTACAATATTGCCCCGAAATACACACTAGCTTTTTTTATAACAGAACTTGGGTCATGTGACTGGTACATTATATTAGTGATGAACCCTATTGAATGCCGGTGTAATTGGCCTACTAGAAACCATAATTCTTACTAAATTGTTTGTAGATGCACTAGCCCCATGTACTACAGGACTTGGGTCCTGTGACCGCCTTAATTATATATTGTCAATCTTCTTGGAATAATAGCAATTGCAGGTTATTAAGGTTATTATTAGTAATTGTAGTTATGTTTAATGTGCGACTTACGCAATGACTTGAAATAAATAATAAATAAATGAATTTATTTCGCGAAATATTTCACTTCAGATTTTGTTGAAAGGGAAATTATTTCACCTGTCTAATTGTGAAATAAAGTCATTTATTTCATTTCAAGAGTGACATAAATGCCACGTATCACACTTTATTTCATTTCAATTATTTCAATTTTTCAAGATAAGGTCATTAAAAAGTGAAATAATTGCCAACCCTGAATATATTAATTAATTAATTAATATATTAATATATAATAAGATAATATATATTAATATAGAATATAATAATGAACATAATATAATATTGTATAGACCATACCAAAAAGCAGAATATCAGCGACAAAATAAATATTATAGAAGCTTGGAGTTTAAAAAAATCTAAAACCAAACGTTTATATTAAAGTTACATAAGCCGAAGCTTTTCTCCAGTGGCAACCTTTTAAGTAGATTTAGTAAATTTCCCAAGAAATAATAATTTGCCTATTCCGTACTTGCACCGAGCCGAATAGGGTATTTCTTGGAGTTGCCACCTAGATACGTTATTTGCAGCGCTAGCATTAAAATTTGTCAAGGCAAGGGGCTGAGTTATTTCTTAGATGTTAGACGTAAACAGTCAGTAGTGCAAGCACAGTACTAGTCACTAGTGCAATGCAAGCTAACTACAAGTCGCATACGCGTCACCCATCCAAACATTGCTCACCAGGCAATGTAGCTTAACCGCTGCTTCCAGTGGAAAGAGGAATGCCTTGGACATTTGCTCCCGTGCCTTGCAACAATCTATTGGATTGCAACGCAACGATATTTGATCTTGGCATAGAGAAACGGAAAGTAATAGCAATATTAAAGCTAAGCCACGAATATACAGAGAAAAGGTAGTTCATTTAACTAGCGGAGCTACTATCGTACTACTGCCACCGGCTACTTAATACTTTCGTGTTTTTCAAATGGCTTAAAAAATATTATGAGACGGTTTTTCCCTAAAATGGTTTTCATACATTATCCGATGGATGTGAATAAAATATGGACTAATTTACTTGTATTTTCTACGATATTTTCTATTTCTATTGTATTGATTTTCTAATGCGCTTCTCTGATAAGATTCGACCATCTTGTCGGGGCTCACTTTTCTGCTGTCAACGTGCACACAGCTTTTCTTCCCCAGCGGCCTTTATTTTGTCCATTTACGACTATTTTCATAATTATTTCTAAAATTATCTTCTCACCAAATTTGTCCCTGTCGCTATATTATACAGTCGATTCTTTCACAACGAAAATAAATTCCTGATATATATACTGTAAATTCTCCTGGTGTATATTTCATTTCACCTGCATTCTAAATGGTGCTTAGCAGTCAACTAAGAAATTCATCATTCTGACAATATTTACAAGAAAAACGACGCCGATTGCGATGTCTCCTATATAAAACATTGATTTAAACATATGTAGCTCAAAGAGTAATGTTATGGCTGTAACTACTCTTTTCATTATCTAAAGCAACAAAAAGACGATTGATGAGAAATAATTAAATTACAAACGTCACTACCGAACATCCAATTAACAAATGCTTCTGAAGATCAAATGATGTGTCAAATGTATGTAAAGAAATAAGGCTACTACATCCAAAACGGATGCAGAGGAACTTTATGGATTGGTATGCCGGCAATTGCATGACTCAAGATTTGAGTCATGACTTGGATAATGCTTAAAAGCAATGCTAAAAAAGATATTTAACATATTGTGAAACCAACTTTAGGTTTGAAGTGGAAAAGGGCGTCTACCAATGCCTAATATCAATTTTTGCATTTCAGGAATTGCCATAAGCGTGAGTAAGTAAGAGTAAGCATATATATGGGTACCTGTGGATGGGTAAGTAAGCTCCTTTGTCTTAAAATAGAAATGTTGATGATATTTGTTGACGCATCACCCGAGTAGTATGTTAGATTTTAAGGAATAACATTTAGTGTTTTGTTGTTAAATTTAAGCAGCTATAGAATAAAAGAAACACGAAGTAAGACTTTAAACCAGTGCGCTGAAGAAATGAAATGGTCTAATGAAAGTACCCATTAAGCCATTGAATAAGTATTAATGCCTATGGTATTGAACATTGTTCCGGTGGAGCTTAATCTGCTGCAATGCAGTATTTTTCGTCAGTGGAAAGTTGAAAACTGTAGAAAGCATTGAGTAGTAAGGGAAGGGGGGGGTAGAGCCCATGTACGTAAAAGGCTATGGATATACGGCCCATGCATGGATAGGTATACCCCTACTCCTTATACATGGATAGGTATGCATCTAAAGCTTGTGTGCATTTCTCCCTGTGTACTCAGACACACATGTCCTCAGGCCCTGCATGCCTTCTCCCTTCATTCTCAGCCACACATATCCCTTTCTTATGCATGGATGCAGCTAAAGCTTGCATGTATTTGTTCCCTATGTACTCAGGCACATGCATTATTCCCTATGTACTCAGGCACATGCATTATCCCTATGTTCTCAGGCACATCCATTATCCCTATGTTCCCAGGCACATGCATTATCCCTATGTTCTCAGGCACATGCATTACTCCTATGTAGTCAGGCACATGCATTTATTTATTTCAAATATTTTCAATTAACTCCTTAATTAAAAAATGTTATTAAAACCAAGATTGCATTTGGTATCGCCAATTTAAAATTGATATGATGCGACAATTTAATTGCAATAAGTTTCTCAATCGGCAAATAAGGTCGATTAGTGCCCCCATCTGTTGCATCTAACTCTCATTGATGAACACTTATTAATTTATGACAACAATCATCAGATGCTAAGCTAATTCATACTTTGGTACTGAATTTTATTCAAAATTTAAACCCGAAACTTAAATAAAAAACAATCATCAGCTGCTAAGCTAATTCATACTTTGGTACTGAATTTTATTCAAAATTTAAACCCGAAACTTAAATAAAACTATTTTTACCATTTATACCACTTACTACTACTTTTTAGGCTACAAAACATACATAATGTCCACTAAAGCTCCTTCTATATAAGCAAAAACATACTAATTTTGTCAAATTTCTATTCAAAAATGAAAACAAATGTATAATCAGGTGGAAACAAAATAATTAGCTTTAATACTTGCAGTAATTCTGTATCGTAAATCACGTAAATATATAGGCATCACAATCACGGTCGTGATGTCTATATATTATTTGTTTTCTGTATATTTTAATCGCTGCGAAGATATTTGCTTATATAATTAACTTTTACTTACGAATCGCCAATGAATGCTTAGGGGTAAATAAACCGTAACAGACGGGTGTAAGGGAATATCAAAGAAAAGTAATAGAATTGCAACTATAACTATACTTATCAGTTAAAAAAACAATGCTCTTAAGGAGGGAAAAGATGTTGCATTTTTTGACATTTTATGCTACTACTATAAAACTGCTTTTCATATTATTACTATAAAACCACTTTTCATATTACCACTGTGTAACTAGTTTTTATACTGGTGAATTACCCGCTGTACTTAACAAAATGCTACAGTTTTAATCAGTCACATATCGATAGCGGAAATATGTCAACGGTTTGTAAAACAATGACTATTCTCGTGAAGGTCAAATGCCACAAACAACAACAAAGTGGAACGTGTATTTATTCTATGCCGCTACTCGTCGCAGTATGTTGTGGCACAGTGTATACTGCAATAATGCTGGATGAACTGAACTGATACTGAATTTTAATTAATCACTTACATATTTATTACTGTACTGCTTTAAGCTCCACATTAATGAAAGAAATTCTTAAACTGAATGCAATCAGTAAAATATAATAATGCATCGTTTTCACTAGTTGTTATCAAACAGTATAATAATTAATATAGGTGCTCACGAAAAATACTATTAACTGTGCTAAAATATGTTAAAAATTATTTATGCCTTAATTTTTGATTTTATAGACGCAAATAATCGTAGTTTTAGGATTACATGGTTGTTGTTATTGGCAGCTGTGGTTTTCCTATATATACTATAGTATATGCTTGTATTTATGCCTATAGTTATATAAAAACCCTTAAACCCAAAAAATCCGGGGTCGAGGGTTTTTTCCTAAAAACCCGGTTTTTTCGATACCTTGTTTTGTACACTGCACAGAAGAGTCAAAATAAGAATGAACTCGATTTGACAAAAACAGCTGTCTTACGGTTAGTTTTCTGGGTGCTGTAATTATTATTCCCCATTCACCAACACAAGCATTAGTAGTCATAGTGATAATGAATATAGTACTCAGAAAAAATAACTGTAAAACCGCTGTTTTTGTCGCATCGAGTTCATTCTTAGTTTGGCTCAACCCACTGGAAAGTATAGTTAAATCTTATGGACTAATAGAACAGCAATTGTCCATGTAGTTTGACGTAGTTGAATTAACTTATCTCTTAGATTATATGACTACACACTGTAGATCTAGATGCGATATACGGTCACATGATTGAACTTTTGTTTACATTTGGAATTTGGATAAACTGAGGCAAATACAAAAAATACCGCTTGCCTAATACAATATGACAATCTTAATATTCTCAATGTTGTCAAACAAATCTATTGAGCTTTTAAATTGTCCGCCTTTTACCCAATTCACTCTTAAGTCTCCTTCGCAGGTCATAAAAATGCAATTTTACATTAAATGAATGGAGATGTCCAATCTATCCAAATCTATGACTTATCTACAGAAGACGCTGTTGTTCCAGGTCCGTTGCCTTACTTTAACACGGTAGTTAAATCTCTTACAGTTAGAAGGCTCTGCTTCATTCTGATGCTTTAAGGTTGACTATCAGTAATGTTAATTTCTCAGGAAAGTGAAAATATCTGCAGTAATTGCACCTACAAGATTTTGGTGACTATTGTTGGAAAGATTGAACATTTCCCTGGAACTTGTGGCCCTCCGAATTTTCAAAAACAAACCAAATGGGTCATAATTAGCGTTTCAAAAAATTTTTTAATAGAAAAAGGGCGTGGAAATTTTCTGCGACAATATTGTGATGTATTTTTATTACAATCAAATAATTTAAAAATCTGAGAGACGCATGTTCCAGACAAATCCTGGAGGATCAACACAAAATTTACCGAAATGAAATCGGTGGATTATTTTTTGATTTATGTCCACTATTCTGAAGGTCTGTAATTTGAAAAACTGTATAAGCAAAACCATCAGAGAACGACCCACAAATCTAGAGTGGCAGAGTACACAAAACAGTTATTGAACTAGAGTTACAGGTTACAGTGCACACTCAAAACAACTAGATATTTGTTTTTTGTCCTAGTTCCGTCTTTCTTACAGATTTTTGATCCATTTGAAAATATATCCGGATGTTATAAAAGTATAAATTGTCAGCTATCTAATCTGTTGTTTGTGTGCGAAGGTAAATGTCATTTTGTGTTGGCGGAATTTTGAGTGCCAAAGGGACTACTTTATACCAGGGTCGGATTTAATTTTTTAGTATAGTGCAGTTAGCTTTGCTTTTGCTAGCATTGATGTACTTGTAAGAGGAGCTAAGCCTCCACTATTAGTCACCCTTAATTTCTATATTATTATTCTTCCAGTTTAACCCATTAATAATAGTCTAATTCCACGGTTTGGCTCCACAGTAAGTATTCATAGCAGAAAAAAGCATTTTTTGAAAGTCTATGAAGGCAAATTTGAATGCCTATACCGCCAAACTATTGTACCACGAATTGGCGCCTGTTCTCAAACTCCAATCCACCAGAGGTGGTCATGATTTAGTCATTGATTGGTATGAATAAGAATAAGTATTTACTACCAAGTAAAAAGTATAAACAAAAGGTTTAGACTTGAAGTAAAAGGTAGAAGCAAAAGCAATTGCTTTAAATCGAATGAACAAAAAATTACTTTCCCTACCAAGCATTTACTTTGCATTTGTAGTATTTACTTCGCAATTTTTTAAGAACATAATTTGGTTACTATGGCTCAGCCAATCAGAGACCAACAAAGAATCGCATCTATACTCTTTAATTGACAAATGCATTCTCGTGGTCATGGTTATAAGTAATCGGTCAGAGTTATCCATGCTTCACTTTAGAAAATTAATCTTGAATCCTACTCTTTAGCGCGGGAAGCAAAAGGTGAAGTTGCTATCGGAGAGGCTTCAAATTTTTGAAGTAACTACTCAAATTAGAAGTAAATACTAGATATTATTCATACCAAAATGTAGTATTTACTTCTAATGGTAGCAAATGCTTCATGAAGTTTAACAAATAGTTTTAATCTAAGATTAAGCATAAGTAATTGCTAATATTTTTATTCACACCAAAGAAACCTTTTACTTCAAAAACATCAAGTAAAAGCTTAAGGTAGACCTTATTCATATCACTCGTTTTCATTGGCTGTTAACTAGCCAATAATAATGATTAAATTATGAAAGATGGCATCAAACAAATATAACAAAGACTTTGGACATATTCAGCTATTTCAGGCTTAATCTTAGTATATGCCCAGTTAAAAGTTAACTGAATACACCCAGACGCAGACTTAAAACAGACTGCTGCACAAAAAGGCTGAATTGGTCACGATATCACCTTGGTACACATTTGCACTCATGTAATGTCCTAATGCACTGTCCTATGGGACAGTAATCCGTAACCATGGGATCGAATTACTGTACTGTTGTACAAGCTATGGCACAATGGAAATTCGCAAGGCAAATTTACTACACGAGCGTTGACATAGAGAAAAGCATGGTTGAATTGAGTCGTAATACATTTCGAATTCTTAATGATTATAATGTACGTATATATATATCGTTCTGCTATATCGAAAAAATTAATTAACATTTTTTAGTAGAGCTGATGGTACATTTTACTATCCCATTGACTGCTTGTGTCAGTTGGTACACATTTTTTGTAGAACTAAATAACTATACTGGAACCACTATTTATTCTTTAAAATATTTTAAGATTGTACACTGTTCCAACATCCTATGTATCTAATTTTCATGATTTTAAATGGGAGATTCTCGATAAATTTTGGGGTTTATTTTTAAAAAATGGTGTATTTCATTGTTTCCCTGTACTCGATGCTACGTTTGATCAGACAGTTGGAGCTGTAGCTAGTTTTCCAATCCAGTAGAGTAGAAGATTAAAGTATATTTAAAATATTGTATTATAAAATTTATATAATAATTTAAGGGAACTACCCATGATTCTCCGGAATTGTTTATATTACTGTGATGGGCAACCTGCTGAATTTCTCCAGTCCATGGTTCACCCCTTAGCTTGGTACACTAGTATATTTTTTTTCATGCAACAGAAATCCCCTACTTTATAGATAGTCTTGTATTTAAATGTATTTACATGGTGCATTTCACAACCATAAAGTCCAGTTTTGCAGCTTTTTTCAGTCTGTCCTGTCTTAATCCATTTACTAAATATGCGTTGATCCATTTAAAATTATATTATATTCAGAATTTCGGAACCAATTTCTGGAATATATAAACATAGTACACAATAGTGTTATTTTACCTGTCAGTAGAACGTATATTGATACATTGTGAAGTATATACTTATTTCATGTAATAATAAACATGCTGGAAACTGATAGTGAAACCTTTGATAGTGATAGTGAAACTTTACCTACACATTTTCATCAACACATTCATGAATAAGTTTTTCCCTTGCCTATTACATAGATAGGTATGAACCTAAATCTTGCTATCAGACAGACACATATGTAAAATGTAAACGCACAGCCACACATACAAACCGACAGAAACACACTCGATCAGACACGTATAAACAGACACACACTCGATCAGACATGTATAAACAGACACACACTCGATCAGACACGTATAAACAGACCCACACTCGATCAGACACGTATAAACAGACACACACTCGATCAGACACGTATAAACAGACACACACTCGATCAGACACGTATAAACAGACACACACTCGATCAGACACGTATAAACAGACACACGCTCGATCAGACGCGTATAAACTGACACACACTCGATCAGACACGTATAAACAGACATACATTCGATCAAACACGTACAAGCAGACATACACTCAAACAGAAACACACTCACGCAAACATACACTCACGAACTGACAGAATATACAAACAAATAAGACATACATACAAACGAACGGACAATCATGTATGCAAACCTGCTATCAGACGGACACATATGTAAAATGTAAACACACAGCCACACATGCAAACCGACAGAAACTCACTCAAACAGACGCACACTCAATCAGACACGTAAAAACTGACACACTCAAACAGACACGTACAAACAGACACACACTCACGCAAACAGACAGACACTAATAGAGAGACACATTTAAACTAACAGATGTACAACGAACAAACAAACTCACATACAAACGGGCAGACATACAAAAATACACTCAGACATACAAAAAATACGGACAAACTCACAAAAAATATCAACAAACACTCAAAAACATAAACTAAGACAAATACAGGCAAACACATAAATGTGGATAATCATGAAAATACGTCCAGACATATATAAATACGGTCAGACATAAAAGAATATAGACAAACATGCAAAAATAAGGTCAGACACAAAAATACGTACAAAACACACAAACATACGGATAAACACTCAAGCATACGTACAATACACACAAACATGCGGACAAACCCACAAAAATATTTACAAACCACACAATCATATGGACAAACACACAAAATAAGTACAAAACTGACATAAATATGGACAACACTTAAAAATACGGAAAATACAAAAAAATGGAAAACCACACAAAATACAAAGAAACACAAAAACTCGGACAAACACTGAAAAACAACACACAAAAATACAACCAAACAATCAAACATATGGATAAACTCACAAAAAAATGGACAAACACACAAAATACATACAATCACAAAATATGGAAAAAACATAAACATACAGTCAAACTCACAAATATGGACAAATATAAATACCAATGTTTAACTCCGTTTATCAATCCAAAATGTATTGAACTAATGCGGAAGCTTTAACATCAATTTTATTAAACTCGATTGAATCAATACAAACTGTATTACATCTATGCAGAAATTATGATATAAATTTAAACTCGGGTGTTTCAAAACAATTTGTATTATTAATTTGAAGTTTTGAAATATGTAGATAAAACTCGGGTGTTTCAAAACAATTTGTATTATTAATTCGAAGTTTTGAAATATGTAGATAAAACTCGGATGTATCAATACAAACTGTTGCACAAATTTTAAAAGTTAAACTCGATTATGTAAATACACAATGTTTGAGATGAATGCGGATATCTAACTGAGGGAATGTTTCATACAAATTTTGTAATACAAATACAGATGTTTAATACAATCTTTGTTATACAAATGCAGATGTTCAATAAAAAATTGTAATAAAAATGCAGATGTTCAATAAAAAAAATTGTAATACAAATGCAGATGTTCAATAAAAATTGTAATACAAATGCAGATGTTCAATAAAAAATTGTAATACAAATGCAGATGTTCAATAAAAATTGTAATACAAATGCAGATGTTTAATACAAACTTGGTTATACAAATGCAGATGTTTAATACAAACTTGGTTATACAAATGCAGGTATTTAATACAAACTTTGTTATATTAATGTAGATGATTAATACAAACTTGCCAGACTAACACAGATGATCATTTGCAACTTTGTAATACAAATATAGATGTTTAATTCAAATTGTATAGTATGGTTGTTTAATACAATCTGTATTAAATTAACGCGGATACTTAACTTTATCTGTATTAAATTAACGCGGATGCTTAATTTTATCTGTATTAAATTAACGCGGATGCTTAATTTTATCTGTATTAAATTAATTCGAATGTTTAATTCACATTGTATTAAATTAATTCGGGTGTTTAATTCACATTGTATTGAATGAATGTGGATATCTAATACAAAATGTTTTAGATTAAAGAGAGTATCTAAATCCAAATGTTTTAAATTAATGAGGATGTATACTGTATTCAGTTATTGTAAAATTATTAACCACTTTGATTGAAGAATATTATAATATTGGTAAAAAGAATTAACTATACTATATATTGGTTTGAATATTTTAGTATTATAAATTAAATTTGAGATATCATGTATCTTGTACTTCAATTATTTGTTGCGCTGTATCTTGTTTCTAAAATGTTTTTAGCATTGTCCCCATTTTATGATGCAATATATTATGAGATTGTAAAGGAAACCTTGTCCAACTATCTTAAACAGCAGAAATGCTTGTTATTTGTTATGCTTATAATTTCATGGTTGATAATATAATTATTCATTATCATCTAATTCGTTTAACTATATAGCAACCTACTTTTAGACTTTATGGATAGAAATAATTTTGAAATAGGAACTTTTTGTACACTGAAAATTTAAACCAACTTAATTCTTAAACAAATAAATGGTAAATAGTTGCTATGTAGCAATTTATACAGTGCCACGACGGAGGGAAGGATCCTCGATTACGCTTCGCGTATATATGCCAAAGGCATACGTCCTACGCTTCGCGTATATATGCCAAAGGCATACGTCTTACGCTTTGCGTATATATGCCAAAGGCATACGTCTTACGCTTCGCGTATATATGCCAAAGGCATACGTCTTACGCTTCGCATATATATGCCAAAGGCATACGTCTTACGCTTCGCGTATATATGCCAAAGGCATACGTCTTACGATTCGCGTATATATGCCGTACTATAGAGATTACATAGTAGCTGTCGAAGTGGATGGACATGACATTAACGTGGTTATCATATTTTTAGATTGTTCGGCTTATTTTTGGGCCAATTTTTGCCCAAAAAGTAGTGCTGTGAGGAGGTCTGCTCAACCGTGGCAGAATTCAGTACACAAAATTAGGAGAGAATGTCCGAATTCGGCGTTTTTTTCGTAAAGCAGGCCACTGAAATACCATTTTTCTGTGCTGTGAGTGGAATTCCTTAGACAAGACAGCCTTCGAAGAACTGTGCTGCCTACTACAACCGACCAGATTAGTAGTGCTTTTCTTACTAGCCATTCTCATGTTAGCCCAGCGACTGTCTTCTCCACTATCAGTGTTCCAGCTTTTCAGCAGGATAACAAGCAGTTTAGCATCAATAACATCGTTAAGGTATAAGGGCCGATCACTCTGTGCACAGTCTAGTCATCAAACATTCTGTTTCCAAAAAGCTACTCTGGAACCCGAGTGTATAGACGTAACTTCTGTATTAAGGGTATTTACATATAAGCTTTCTAAGCTTCTAGTTACAATCTGATTAGTTTAAAAGTATCGGATGATGGGTTGAACTGCTATGCTGGTCAGTCAACTTTGACGTCTACATGTAGTTAAAATTTAGAAGAATTCACATAAATGATTTTAAATGTGTTGTGTGCATTTTTTTAGTTTAATCAAAACTAATAGAGTAATTAATTTTTTTAAAACTCATCCTAAATAATAATATATGGTTTTCTGGAACATCTAATATTTTAAGGTAAATCGTTTTATAGAGTATCAGAAAGTATTTTCAATATATTTTATCTTTAGCAGTATTTACAGTGTTAGTACAGTTGTTGGATATTATTGTATACAACGTAAATTATGATTCTACGGATTATTTGTAATAATGATTACGTTTAGTAGGATTGGACTTCAGAAATTAAATTAAGAGTATAATAAGACGTATGCCTTTGGCATATATATGCGAAGCGTAAGACGTATGCCTTTGGCATATATACGCGAAGCGTAAGACGTATGCCTTTGGCATATATACGCAAAGCGTAAGACGTATGCCTTTGGCATATATACGCGAAGCGTAGGACGTATGCCTTTGGCATATATACGCGAAGCGTAATCGAGGATCCTTCCCTCCGTCGTGGCACTGTATAAATTGCTACATAGCAACTATTTACCATTTATTTGTTTAAGAATTAAGTTGGTTTAAATTTTCAGTGTACAAAAAGTTCCTATTTCAAAATTATTTCTATCCATAAAGTCTAAAAGTAGGTTGCTATATAGTTAAACGAATTAGATGATAATGAATAATTATATTATCAACCATGAAATTATAAGCATAACAAATAACAAGCATTTCTGCTGTTTAAGATAGTTGGACAAGGTTTCCTTTACAATCTCATAATATATTGCATCATAAAATGGGGACAATGCTAAAAACATTTTAGAAACAAGATACAGCGCAACAAATAATTGAAGTACAAGATACATGATATCTCAAATTTAATTTATAATACTAAAATATTCAAACCAATATATAGTATAGTTAATTCTTTTTACCAATATTATAATATTCTTCAATCAAAGTGGTTAATAATTTTACAATAACTGAATACAGTATACATCCTCATTAATTTAAAACATTTGGATTTAGATACTCTCTTTAATCTAAAACATTTTGTATTAGATATCCACATTCATTCAATACAATGTGAATTAAACACCCGAATTAATTTAATACAATGTGAATTAAACATTCGAATTAATTTAATACAGATAAAATTAAGCATCCGCGTTAATTTAATACAGATAAAGTTAAGTATCCGCGTTAATTTAATACAGATTGTATTAAACAACCATACTATACAATTTGAATTAAACATCTATATTTGTATTACAAAGTTGCAAATGATCATCTGTGTTAGTCTGGCAAGTTTGTATTAATCATCTACATTAATATAACAAAGTTTGTATTAAATACCTGCATTTGTATAACCAAGTTTGTATTAAACATCTGCATTTGTATAACCAAGTTTGTATTAAACATCTGCATTTGTATTACAATTTTTATTGAACATCTGCATTTGTATTACAATTTTTTATTGAACATCTGCATTTGTATTACAATTTTTATTGAACATCTGCATTTGTATTACAATTTTTTTTATTGAACATCTGCATTTTTATTACAATTTTTTATTGAACATCTGCATTTGTATAACAAAGATTGTATTAAACATCTGTATTTGTATTACAAAATTTGTATGAAACATTCCCTCAGTTAGATATCCGCATTCATCTCAAACATTGTGTATTTACATAATCGAGTTTAACTTTTAAAATTTGTGCAACAGTTTGTATTGATACATCCGAGTTTTATCTACATATTTCAAAACTTCGAATTAATAATACAAATTGTTTTGAAACACCCGAGTTTTATCTACATATTTCAAAACTTCAAATTAATAATACAAATTGTTTTGAAACACCCGAGTTTAAATTTATATCATAATTTCTGCATAGATGTAATACAGTTTGTATTGATTCAATCGAGTTTAATAAAATTGATGTTAAAGCTTCCGCATTAGTTCAATACATTTTGGATTGATAAACGGAGTTAAACATTGGTATTTATATTTGTCCATATTTGTGAGTTTGACTGTATGTTTATGTTTTTTCCATATTTTGTGATTGTATGTATTTTGTGTGTTTGTCCATTTTTTGTGAGTTTATCCATATGTTTGATTGTTTGGTTGTATTTTTGTGTGTTGTTTTTCAGTGTTTGTCCGAGTTTTTGTTTCTTTGTATTTTGTGTGGTTTTCCATTTTTTTGTATTTTCCGTATTTTTAAGTGTTGTCCATATTTATGTCAGTTTTGTATTTATTTTGTGTGTTTGTCCATATGATTGTGTGGTTTGTAAATATTTTTGTGGGTTTGTCCGCATGTTTGTGTGTATTGTACGTATGCTTGAGTGTTTATCCGTATGTTTGTGTGTTTTGTACGTATTTTTGTGTCTGACCTTATTTTTGCATGTTTGTCTATATTCTTTTATGTCTGACCGTATTTATATATGTCTGGACGTATTTTCATGATTATCCACATTTATGTGTTTGCCTGTATTTGTCTTAGTTTATGTTTTTGAGTGTTTGTTGATATTTTTTGTGAGTTTGTCCGTATTTTTTGTATGTCTGAGTGTATTTTTGTATGTCTGCCCGTTTGTATGTGAGTTTGTTTGTTCGTTGTACATCTGTTAGTTTAAATGTGTCTCTCTATTAGTGTCTGTCTGTTTGCGTGAGTGTGTGTCTGTTTGTACGTGTCTGTTTGAGTGTGTCAGTTTTTACGTGTCTGATTGAGTGTGCGTCTGTTTGAGTGAGTTTCTGTCGGTTTGCATGTGGGGCTGTGTGTTTACATTTTACATATGTGTCCGTCTGATAGCAGGTTTGCATACATGATTGTCCGTTCGTTTGTATGTATGTCTTATTTGTTTGTATATTCTGTCAGTTCGTGAGTGTATGTTTGCGTGAGTGTGTTTCTGTTTGAGTGTATGTCTGCTTGTACGTGTTTGATCGAATGTATGTCTGTTTATACGTGTCTGATCGAGTGTGTGTCAGTTTATACGCGTCTGATCGAGCGTGTGTCTGTTTATACGTGTCTGATCGAGTGTGTGTCTGTTTATACGTGTCTGATCGAGTGTGTGTCTGTTTATACGTGTCTGATCGAGTGTGTGTCTGTTTATACGTGTCTGATCGAGTGTGGGTCTGTTTATACGTGTCTGATCGAGTGTGTGTCTGTTTATACATGTCTGATCGAGTGTGTGTCTGTTTATACGTGTCTGATCGAGTGTGTTTCTGTCGGTTTGTATGTGTGGCTGTGCGTTTACATTTTACATATGTGTCTGTCTGATAGCAAGATTTAGGTTCATACCTATCTATGTAATAGGCAAGGGAAAAACTTATTCATGAATGTGTTGATGAAAATGTGTAGGTAAAGTTTCACTATCACTATCAAAGGTTTCACTATCAGTTTCCAGCATGTTTATTATTACATGAAATAAGTATATACTTCACAATGTATCAATATACGTTCTACTGACAGGTAAAATAACACTATTGTGTACTATGTTTATATATTCCAGAAATTGGTTCCGAAATTCTGAATATAATATAATTTTAAATGGATCAACGCATATTTAGTAAATGGATTAAGACAGGACAGACTGAAAAAAGCTGCAAAACTGGACTTTATGGTTGTGAAATGCACCATGTAAATACATTTAAATACAAGACTATCTATAAAGTAGGGGATTTCTGTTGCATGAAAAAAAATATACTAGTGTACCAAGCTAAGGGGTGAACCATGGACTGGAGAAATTCAGCAGGTTGCCCATCACAGTAATATAAACAATTCCGGAGAATCATGGGTAGTTCCCTTAAATTATTATATAAATTTTATAATACAATATTTTAAATATACTTTAATCTTCTACTCTACTGGATTGGAAAACTAGCTACAGCTCCAACTGTCTGATCAAACGTAGCATCGAGTACAGGGAAACAATGAAATACACCATTTTTTAAAAATAAACCCCAAAATTTATCGAGAATCTCCCATTTAAAATCATGAAAATTAGATACATAGGATGTTGGAACAGTGTACAATCTTAAAATATTTTAAAGAATAAATAGTGGTTCCAGTATAGTTATTTAGTTCTACAAAAAATGTGTGCCAACTGACACAAGCAGTCAATGGGATAGTAAAATGTACCATCAGCTCTACTAAAAAATGTTAATTAATTTTTTCGATATAGCAGAACGATATATATATACGTACATTATAATCATTAAGAATTCGAAATGTATTACGACTCAATTCAACCATGCTTTTCTCTATGTCAACGCTCGTGTAGTAAATTTGCCTTGCGAATTTCCATTGTGCCATAGCTTGTACAACAGTACAGTAATTCGAACCCATGGTTACGGATTACTGTCCCATAGGACAGTGCATTACGACATTATAAACATGAGTACAAATGTGTACCAAGGTAATATCATGACCAATTCAGTCTGTGTCTGGGCAGCAGCCTGTTTGAAGTCTGCGTCTGGGTGTATTCAGTTAACTTTTAACTGGGCATATACTAAGATTAAGCCTGAAATAGCTGAATATGTCCAAAGTCTTTGTTATATTTGTTTGATGCCATCTTTCATAATTTAATCATTATTATTGGCTAGTTAACAGCCAATGAAAACGAGTGATATGAATAAGGTCTACCTTAAGCTTTTACTTGATGTTTTTGAAGTAAAAGGTTTCTTTGGTGTGAATAAAAATATTAGCAATTACTTATGCTTAATCTTAGATTAAAACTATTTGTTAAACTTCATGAAGCATTTGCTACCATTAGAAGTAAATACTACATTTTGGTATGAATAATATCTAGTATTTACTTCTAATTTGAGTAGTTACTTCAAAAATTTGAAGCCTCTCCGATAGCAACTTCACCTTTTGCTTCCCCGCGCTAAAGAGTAGGATTCAAGATTAATTTTCTAAAGTGAAGCATGGATAACTCTGACCGATTACTTATAACCATGACCACGAGAATGCATTTGTCAATTAAAGAGTATAGATGCGATTCTTTGTTGGTCTCTGATTGGCTGAGCCATAGTAACCAAATTATGTTCTTAAAAAATTGCGAAGTAAATACTACAAATGCAAAGTAAATGCTTGGTAGGGAAAGTAATTTTTTGTTCATTCGATTTAAAGCAATTGCTTTTGCTTCTACCTTTTACTTCAAGTCTAAACCTTTTGTTTATACTTTTTACTTGGTAGTAAATACTTATTCTTATTCATACCAATCAATGACTAAATCATGACCACCTCTGGTGGATTGGAGTTTGAGAACAGGCGCCAATTCGTGGTACAATAGTTTGGCGGTATAGGCATTCAAATTTGCCTTCATAGACTTTCAAAAAATGCTTTTTTCTGCTATGAATACTTACTGTGGAGCCAAACCGTGGAATTAGACTATTATTAATGGGTTAAACTGGAAGAATAATAATATAGAAATTAAGGGTGACTAATAGTGGAGGCTTAGCTCCTCTTACAAGTACATCAATGCTAGCAAAAGCAAAGCTAACTGCACTATACTAAAAAATTAAATCCGACCCTGGTATAAAGTAGTCCCTTTGGCACTCAAAATTCCGCCAACACAAAATGACATTTACCTTCGCACACAAACAACAGATTAGATAGCTGACAATTTATACTTTTATAACATCCGGATATATTTTCAAATGGATCAAAAATCTGTAAGAAAGACGGAACTAGGACAAAAAACAAATATCTAGTTGTTTTGAGTGTGCACTGTAACCTGTAACTCTAGTTCAATAACTGTTTTGTGTACTCTGCCACTCTAGATTTGTGGGTCGTTCTCTGATGGTTTTGCTTATACAGTTTTTCAAATTACAGACCTTCAGAATAGTGGACATAAATCAAAAAATAATCCACCGATTTCATTTCGGTAAATTTTGTGTTGATCCTCCAGGATTTGTCTGGAACATGCGTCTCTCAGATTTTTAAATTATTTGATTGTAATAAAAATACATCACAATATTGTCGCAGAAAATTTCCACGCCCTTTTTCTATTAAAAAATTTTTTTGAAACGCTAATTATGACCCATTTGGTTTGTTTTTGAAAATTCGGAGGGCCACAAGTTCCAGGGAAATGTTCAATCTTTCCAACAATAGTCACCAAAATCTTGTAGGTGCAATTACTGCAGATATTTTCACTTTCCTGAGAAATTAACATTACTGATAGTCAACCTTAAAGCATCAGAATGAAGCAGAGCCTTCTAACTGTAAGAGATTTAACTACCGTGTTAAAGTAAGGCAACGGACCTGGAACAACAGCGTCTTCTGTAGATAAGTCATAGATTTGGATAGATTGGACATCTCCATTCATTTAATGTAAAATTGCATTTTTATGACCTGCGAAGGAGACTTAAGAGTGAATTGGGTAAAAGGCGGACAATTTAAAAGCTCAATAGATTTGTTTGACAACATTGAGAATATTAAGATTGTCATATTGTATTAGGCAAGCGGTATTTTTTGTATTTGCCTCAGTTTATCCAAATTCCAAATGTAAACAAAAGTTCAATCATGTGACCGTATATCGCATCTAGATCTACAGTGTGTAGTCATATAATCTAAGAGATAAGTTAATTCAACTACGTCAAACTACATGGACAATTGCTGTTCTATTAGTCCATAAGATTTAACTATACTTTCCAGTGGGTTGAGCCAAACTAAGAATGAACTCGATGCGACAAAAACAGCGGTTTTACAGTTATTTTTTCTGAGTACTATATTCATTATCACTATGACTACTAATGCTTGTGTTGGTGAATGGGGAATAATAATTACAGCACCCAGAAAACTAACCGTAAGACAGCTGTTTTTTGTCAAATCGAAGTTCATTCTTATTTTGACTCTTCTGTGCAGTGTACAAAACAAGGTATCGAAAAAACCGGGTTTTTAGGAAAAAACCCTCGACCCCGGATTTTTTGGGTTTAAGGGTTTTTATATAACTATAGGCATAAATACAAGCATATACTATAGTATATATAGGAAAACCACAGCTGCCAATAACAACAACCATGTAATCCTAAAACTACGATTATTTGCGTCTATAAAATCAAAAATTAAGGCATAAATAATTTTTAACATATTTTAGCACAGTTAATAGTATTTTTCGTGAGCACCTATATTAATTATTATACTGTTTGATAACAACTAGTGAAAACGATGCATTATTATATTTTACTGATTGCATTCAGTTTAAGAATTTCTTTCATTAATGTGGAGCTTAAAGCAGTACAGTAATAAATATGTAAGTGATTAATTAAAATTCAGTATCAGTTCAGTTCATCCAGCATTATTGCAGTATACACTGTGCCACAACATACTGCGACGAGTAGCGGCATAGAATAAATACACGTTCCACTTTGTTGTTGTTTGTGGCATTTGACCTTCACGAGAATAGTCATTGTTTTACAAACCGTTGACATATTTCCGCTATCGATATGTGACTGATTAAAACTGTAGCATTTTGTTAAGTACAGCGGGTAATTCACCAGTATAAAAACTAGTTACACAGTGGTAATATGAAAAGTGGTTTTATAGTAATAATATGAAAAGCAGTTTTATAGTAGTAGCATAAAATGTCAAAAAATGCAACATCTTTTCCCTCCTTAAGAGCATTGTTTTTTTAACTGATAAGTATAGTTATAGTTGCAATTCTATTACTTTTCTTTGATATTCCCTTACACCCGTCTGTTACGGTTTATTTACCCCTAAGCATTCATTGGCGATTCGTAAGTAAAAGTTAATTATATAAGCAAATATCTTCGCAGCGATTAAAATATACAGAAAACAAATAATATATAGACATCACGACCGTGATTGTGATGCCTATATATTTACGTGATTTACGATACAGAATTACTGCAAGTATTAAAGCTAATTATTTTGTTTCCACCTGATTATACATTTGTTTTCATTTTTGAATAGAAATTTGACAAAATTAGTATGTTTTTGCTTATATAGAAGGAGCTTTAGTGGACATTATTGTATGTTTTGTAGCCTAAAAAGTAGTAGTAAGTGGTATAAATGGTAAAAATAGTTTTATTTAAGTTTCGGGTTTAAATTTTGAATAAAATTCAGTACCAAAGTATGAATTAGCTTAGCAGCTGATGATTGTTTTTTATTTAAGTTTCGGGTTTAAATTTTGAATAAAATTCAGTACCAAAGTATGAATTAGCTTAGCATCTGATGATTGTTGTCATAAATTAATAAGTGTTCATCAATGAGAGTTAGATGCAACAGATGGGGGCACTAATCGACCTTATTTGCCGATTGAGAAACTTATTGCAATTAAATTGTCGCATCATATCAATTTTAAATTGGCGATACCAAATGCAATCTTGGTTTTAATAACATTTTTTAATTAAGGAGTTAATTGAAAATATTTGAAATAAATAAGTGCATGTGCCTGACTACATAGGAGCAATGCATGTGCCTGAGAACATAGGGATAATGCATGTGCCTGGGAACATAGGGATAATGGATGTGCCTGAGAACATAGGGATAATGCATGTGCCTGAGTACATAGGGAATAATGCATGTGCCTGAGTACATAGGGAACAAATACATGCAAGCTTTAGCTGCATCCATGCATAAGAAAGGGATATGTGTGGCTGAGAATGAAGGGAGAAGGCATGCAGGGCCTGAGGACATGTGTGTCTGAGTACACAGGGAGAAATGCACACAAGCTTTAGATGCATACCTATCCATGTATAAGGAGTAGGGGGCATACCTATCCATGCATGGGCCGTATATCCATAGCCTTTTACGTACATGGGCTCTACCCCCCCTTCCCTTACTACTGCATTGAAAGTCAATAGCTAATAAATGATTCATAAGATGCATTGAATATACAATGTATGGTGTACAATGTATATTTGGCATACCGTCGAAAAAGTTGAGCTGCATTAAAATAGGAAGACATATTTCGTCCATCACTTCAGACTTGAGTCATGATTCAGGTATTGCTTAAAAGCAATGCTAAAGAAGATATTACCATATTGTGAAACCTACTTTAAGTTTGAAGTAGAAAAGGGCGTCTACCAATGCCTTGCATCAACTTTGGCATTTCACCTGTGGTGGATACGTATGCTCCTGTGTCTTAAAATAGAAATATTTACGATATTTTTTGACGCATCAGAGGAGCAATAAGTTTTGCTTTAGATTTAAGGTATTAAAGTGTAAGTATTAATGCCTATGGTATTGAACATTGTTCCGGTGGAGTTTAATCTGCCGCAACCGGAATGCAGTGTTTTTTGTTTCTTGAAAGTTGAAAACTGTAGAAAGAATTGAAAGTCAATGGCTAATAAATGATTCATAAGATGCCTTGAATATAACTAAGTGTTCATGTACATTTAGCATACGGTCGACAAAGTTGAGCTATATAAAAACACAAACAGGAAGATATATTTCGTCCATCCTCACATACTTATGCACAGTAAATAATATTGTCTCCAGGAATGTCATCCCTTTTCCTCTGAGATATAACTTCAACTTCAGTCCGGTTTTAGTCTTCACCAGTCTTGCATCTATTTTTCATGATGGAAATAAATTTTATTTACTTTTAAATCTGTGGTGTATTAAATAACATTGTATTTAGTGGAAAAACACACCTTATACCTGTATACTACGCACAAAGCAACGCATTCGGTAAGTAGTTTGACAATTCCTTCCGATTTAAAGTTTTTAAAGTCATAGATATCGTATTGATTAGTAGTTAACCTAGGACAAACATGATGTGTGTGTGTGTGTTAGTGGGAGAGTATGATCAATACTATTGACTAGCAAAGACACACTACCGCTCAAGCCGCGAGGACTTACTTGCAGTTACTCCCTGAACAGCTTTACTGTTCGGAGAAGCCACTCATTCGTCCTGCAGACATACAAAATGAAAGCAAAGACGACAAGGGCAACACCGGTAGCTCATCAACATGAATGATGAAATTGCTCAGGTGTTTGAATCTCAACTCGCTCAAAGCTGGGCATTCAGCTGCATGGTGGACCGACGTCTCGACGCTTAGTGCGCACAGAGGGAATAGCGGAGACTAATGATTCCCCAATTGATTCTGATGCTTGGCCAAGGAGGAGAAACCAGTGATTAACTGAGTGAAGACCCTGAGGGTTCTTCTACCCAAACTTGTGAAGTATTTGCTTTTAATGTGTGAGGGTGATGGCAGGAATAATTTTGTGGTTTTACAGTCTGTACGCTTTTTCCAATTACGTATGTTGAGTTTGTTAAAATATTTATTGATAGCAATTTTAACACACTGTGAGGAATACGGCAGTATTGGTTCAGGACCAAAAACAGCCATCTTTGTTGATTCTTTGGCCAAAATGTCAGCCTCTTCATTTCCTATTATACCAGTGTGGCTAGGCACCCACTGCAGTGTGACAGTTGCTTTTTCAGAAAGCTTGTGCAGAGCGCTAAAGCATTCAAGGATCAATGCCGAATCCGTGTAATTAGCCTCAAGGGCTTTTATTGAGCTGAGAGAGTCGCTGTAAATAACTACTTCATCTCTCCAGTCCAGGACAAACATGATACTTAAGCTGTTGATATTTCATTATTTTATTAGCCTTTGCTTTGAGTTGGATTTGCCCAGTCTACAGCACTTTAGTCACATTATCAATAATTTGTATTTTATTTCATCCATATTGCTTCAACATTGATGGACAGTATACTAGTATACAACTGAACCGTTTACATTAAATATCACTAGATAATCCGAGTATTAATTTGTTTGTTTACACTGAGTAATCAAAATAAATATATGAGGATTAAGTCCTACATATGCAGCTAAGCCTATTCCCCTTCTCTTGCAATTCCACTCAGTCAAAAATAACCTCAATAAATACCGAATCACCCAACTATGGGAAATACGTATACAGGACACTCGAATCTACTGAAGAAAGTAACCAAGATATTGAACTAACCATAGGTTGCCCTCTAAAACAACCATTTCTTATCCAGCCATTTCCTCGTCGTCTATACAGGCGTAGTTTAGAGGGGGTAGGGTATTGGGAGGAGCCAAAACTGGGAAATCGGTTTGTGGGGGGAAATAAAAAAAATTAGAAAACTTGAGATACCTGATAACTTCCTTACATAGGTTTACACTCATAACATAATCAGAAAAGTGTACGTCCATCTGAATTTCATTTTACAAGTAACAATACAATATTTTTTCATTTTTAATTTTTAAGCTATGAAAGGGAAACCAAAGGCGCACCATGCAGTGAACAGTGCCCCATCTACAATTTCAATCTATAGCCTACAGGCTGTGGCAATTAGTTGGTTTCACTCAGTCCCAGTTTCGAACTGCCGCGGCAGTTCGAAACTGCCGTTTGGTAGCTGCACTCTTTCGTCTTACGTCACATAGCATTAATCTTCCAGCATAATAACTAATAACCTATTAACCCATCCGATCCAGTACGGAATTATTTCTTTCAGCCTCTGATTTGATATTTCAGTACCACGCTACTTTGGGGTAGTAAACATATTTTACATTGATAATATTATTGAAATCTGCAAAGCACCCGAGATAATGCCAATACCCGTTACAACATGGTACACTTAGAACATGTATGGTCAAAAATAGATGTAACACAAAATAGGGAATAAATGAAATTCATGGCAACCGACTGAAATATGACATGATGCCGACATTTATGAAAAGCTGCAAGCACGCATCCAGTTGTGGGCGGGGGTGGTGGCGCAGGGCCCCTAAATATGAGAAAAAGAGTAGATTTTTCCCTGAAAAATGTCTATGTCTCAATTTTGAAATTATTGCGCCTCTCCTTCACCAAGTATCTGGATACGCACCTGGAAACAGCAAAGCATTTTACGCACAAACCGACGTCACAATTCTTGCACCTGTCAGGATTTTTGTTCACATTGTCATCTTTCATTGTCCACCGTCTGTGCAACGTAATAAATACTACATCTGATCATTTGTACGCTTGGTAAAACTAGCAACTTCAACTGATGATAGCGTATCCAGTCTGTATGATAGAGTCGGGATACGCTATCATGAGCTCCTTTTTTTAAATCTAGATACAGTGAGTGGGAAGTAAATAAAATATCCACAAAATTTTTGAAAGGACAGGTCTTGATTTGTTATGGGAGTTGGTCGAGCATTCTCAACCATGGGAGAATTTCTCTTGTAATGTCATTTTACTGAAAAATACAGCGGAACCGAAGTACATATGCACTGCAGTACGGTTTCGCCTGAAAAAAGATACCCAATACTCCCTTTGCTGTTGAGCCTCATATCTTAAGAAATCAGCTTGTTCCCACCGAGATTTCTTATCAGAGTGATGCACCGATATGTAGAGTGCATGGTAAAAATTAAAAAGTCTGCAAAAATTATACCAACTTTCGAGTTATATGCGTTCAAAAAGGGTCCCAAAATGACAAAAAATTGTCTTTGAAGTTTAATATTTCAGAAAGTAAAGGAAATATATTGATGAAACTTCGCAGATAAGTTTCAGCAAATGTGAGAAAAGTTTCTTTTAAGTTTCAAACAATTTCTACCACAGGGGGCGGAGATAGCCCCAAAGGGGGGTAGCTCGCCCCCCATTTTTTGTATTAACTCAAAATCGTTTGCTAACACATTTTCACATCCCCTTCCAAAGTTTTTAATAGATTTCACCATATTCGTTAATTGGGCCTCGATCAAAAGCATATAAGACACTGTGGGCCGCCTTTCTTTTAAGAAATGAATTCACCATCAAATAAATAAAATACCCAAAAAAATAACAAAATTAACCACAAAATAAAAAAGTAGCCACAAAATAACTATAGTAGCCACTAAATAACTGAAGTAGCCACTAAATAACTAAAGTAGCCATTAAATAACTAAAGTATCCACTAAATAACTAAAGTAGCCACTAAATAACTAAAGTATCCACTAAATAACTAAAGTATCCAATAAATAACTGAAGTAGCTACTAAATAACTGAAATAGCCACTAAAAATACACATAAAATAACTAAAATACGCATAAAATAACTAAAATAAGCATAAAATAACTAAAATACGCATAAAATAACTAAAATAAGCATAAAATAACTAAAATAAGCATAAAATAACTGAAATACGCATAAAATAACTAAAATAAGCATAAAATAACTAAAAATACGCATAAAATAACTAAAATACGCATAAAATAACTAAAATACGCATAAAATAACTAAAATACGCATAAAATAACTAAAATACGCATAAAATAACTAAAATAGGGGAGACTGGGGATAGTGTACGAATGGGTATAGTGTACGAGGTGAAGAATTTTCATAGAATCCTTGACTTTTTATGGTCGGCAAAATTTTCAAAATTTGAAGTATGTTTTCCAGGACATGTTAACAAAAATTTGTTAATTTCGGGTTCATACTGGTTTTTCTAAAAATAAAATTAGCTTCCGTGAATACAAAAATACAGAAAAGTAAACTTCAGGGGCTCTACAAAATTTTGCACGGAGACCCTTTTCAACACAATTAAGCGGTACAAATTTTTTGACTCAGAGAATAGGCTCTCATTAATGATATCCAATGCTCTTTGGGACTATCATTTCGAAAGTTTTTTGTAGAAAAATATTTAGATCGAAAAAATCATGATGGGGATAGTGTACGAGAAACCACATGGGTATAGTATACGAACATTTGGATGACCACTTGTGGCTAATAGCATTTATTTTTTAACCATACGTGATGTGTAAAGCATCACTGAATGCCCCCCATTAATTACATAGGGTACATCTGCAAATATTTCTCCATTTATTCGGTGGTTGTTTATGGACAACAGAAAATGGCTATTAAAATGCCTCATTTGATGCATCGGGAAAAAATAAGTATAGAAAACCAAGGACTATTACGATGATCATGAATAAATAAAGATAACACCATCAGCATCCGTGAAAGCATCCTAAGAAATGGAACCGCTAGATAATGGAAGAGAACATCGAATAATAATATTCGTACACTATCCCCAAGGTGTTCGTACACTATACCCAGTACTGGGTATAGTGTACGAAAAAAGTGACATCCACAAAATAAATTTTCTTAGTTTTGATGGTAATTAAAATTATATATAAAAATAGGGTAACTCTGACTAGATATGTACACATTACATTCAAATAATAAAATCAATTTATATCCCTCAACCTGATTTTATAGAGCCGTCTAAACGAAAAGTTCGTACACTATCCCCAGTCTCCCCTACGCATAAAATAAGCATTGTAAAGGAATTAAGCTATTAAGCTCATTATTTATTTATTTTGTGGTTAATTTTGTTATTATTTCTGTATTTTATTTATTTGATGGTGAATTCATTTCTTTAGAGAAAATGGCGGGCGCCTCTGGGAGACATGTAGATAGAGATGTCCCTTAGCGTCACCCGGGCGGCTGTGGATGCCCCTAGAGCCGACCGCCCGCCGGACCAGATCCCCAAATCCAAATTTGACCGGCGGGCGGCTCTAGGGGACATCTAGATAGAGATGTCTCCTAGAGCCGCCCGCCAGGGCAGGGCGGCTCTGCTGTACTTGCCATTACAGCAGTCAAATTGACGCATCGTTATATACCTCTACGTGACAATAGCAGCACGAAGACAATGCAATGCAAAGCCACGTAGCCTTAGTAATTGCTCCATATTCAGATGTGTGTTAGGGAGAGAGAACGGCTACTACTATTGATTAGTAGAGCTATGCTACCGCTCAAGCCGCGAGGGCTTACTTGCAGTGACTCCCGGAACAACTTTACTAAGTGTACAGACTTACACGAAGAGACTTAGTGAAGAGTACTTAACCATGAGACGGAACGAATCAACACTGTCCCGCAACTCGATCTGTTTAGCCTGTTAGCTTGTTTGGCTGTTTAGACCCCTAAAAAGACTTGTATGCCTGTATTATTTTTTTATTGCAGCTGGAAAGGAAACATTCTGATACTTCACAAACCACACGAACCTCGAACTCAAATATTTCCACGGAGAAAAAAATTATAATCCGATCTAAGAAGACATTAGAGTGGTACTAGACTAATCCTCATGCACAAAATACAAGTATTGTAGAAACGGAATTGATGAATACTCGGACGTGATGTAATAACGCCTTTTATTATAATATACTATTGCGAAGTGAATTATAGTAACATTGATGACTCGTAAAAGTAATCCTCAAAAATTTGTCGAAATTCATTATCAGTATCTATATTTTTAGTCTCTATAGTATACAGGATTGGCTACGGCAAATACTATTAAAAATGAGCCATAAAAATATTGGCGCAATGCTCCTCAAAATTTGTAAACACAAAGGAGACATTTACTGGCAATGATGTAAAGAACACTTTCAATTTCAACCTACTACTAAATACAATAATTATTAAAAACTACATTAACAGAATTGTCACATTTATATATACCTTAAACGACTACGAAATTTTTGGTTCTCGTTGATTCGTGTAGAAAGGAAAGAAAAATTCCTCAACCAAGTTGAATATATTATTTGCAATGCCCGTATCAAGAATTTTAGCCCGGGTAGTTCCGATTCCAGAAACTTCCACCGAAAGGGACAAGAAACCCATCACATCAATTTCAGAAGAATTATTCAACCAAGTAGGATCAATTATTAATTTAGCCTACTTTTTAAGATTGTCTCCCTACTACTGGGACAAGAACGACTATTCCGTTAAAAAGACAAAAAATAAACTTCATGTATATCCACTTTACTTCACTATGGCACTGCAGCTCCTATCTTCAACCTTCTTCGCCTTCCAATTTATAAGATTTTCAAAACAGAGCGACTTATTTTTAAAGTCATATATCATTTCTTTGCTTTATATGATTCGGGATATTTCCTTTACTTTGATTTGCATCGGGTGGATAAAGTGTGCAGGAGATTTTGTAGCACTAACAAGGTGTGTACTACAAATCGTTCAGGACTTCGAAGGTATGTTTTGTCGATGTATTTATCTTACACTGTACAATTAAATTTATTCTTAATAGTGTATTTGGGTACTAAAACCTCGTTAACTTTTACAGAGAATTACATGGTCACTACACCAAAAACTAGTAAACCTTCTTTTCTTCTAAACTTTCCATTGTTTTCCATTGTCACAGTTTTCGTGGGGTTTGCAACTGCAACAGGATACTTGTCATTCTATAACGAATCAGTATTTATCTATGTTGACCTTCCTGAAAAATACCAATATTTCATTTTTGTAATTTTTGCTTCAATAATTTTATTTTGGATGACGAGTGTTTCAACCTGTTTGGCGCTTAACTTGTTGGCACTGTGTGTTAGGGGGAGAGCACAGCATCTACTATAGTAGTAGAGCTTTGCTACCGCTCAAGCCTGGGGTGGCTTACTTGCAGTGACTCCCGGACAACTTTACTGAGTGTACAGACTTACACGAAGAGACTTTGGTGAGGGGTACTGAACCATTATGTGGTACAGCCCTACACAGTCCCGTACTCTACCTATCTGTGCTTAGGTGGCAAGGTTAGGTGAGCTGACCACATTAGGTATGACAGTCATCGCAACCTCCCGCATCCCTTCGCATGTGCTCCTCAGTCCAGTATATCACTAGGTAAACTCGTAGTGTACACCTAACCAAGAGAGCAATCTGCACACTGCAGACAGGGTAAGGAAAGATAGTCATATTGTCACCAAGATAGGCAAATCAATGCTAATAACGAATATACGGCAAAGATAGCTTCTCCCAATTCCAGACTAACTAACACACAACCTGAGGCGCTCTTAGGAACTTGTTGGCACTAGTGGTCCTTTTGTATAACGTTGTTCAAGTTCTGGGAGAAGAGATAATGTAAGTGACAATTTTTCTAAACGGAATTACTACCTTATGCTATATTTATTGAGCAACATTCGTCATTGATGTTTTGTCATTCTTTGTAAAGCATGAAGTATGTAAAGTGGCAGAATCACCTTGATTAACCTATTTAATTATGATGGTACTGGTAATGTTGTTTTCCAGATATGGAAAGCTGAAATACAATTCCAAAGCTATCGTCCGCAAATCCCCAGAGATCGTCACAAAATATTGCAACGTAGGCCTTTACGCTCTAAAGTTTTGTCAAGAATCAGCTGGTTTAATTTTTGCACCTATTCAGTCACTTTTTTTGAGACATGTACTAGTTCTCAGTTTAATAATGATTGAACATCATCAGATACTTCACCCATTTCTTATAATTCAGTGTTTCTTTATCGTTGCATTCATGATTTTTGCTTGGGGCACATTTTTATTACTAATGAACAAAGTCACAACCAAATATAACAACCTAATAAGCAGCTTGGACAAGTACACTTCCAAGAGCATAACAAATGTCAAGTATATTAAAAAGTTCAAAATTGCCAGGAAGCCAATGCATTTCAGAATCGGGCTAGAGGAGCCTATAACCATACTAAGTGCACCGACTTTTGTACTTAGTCTAAGCAGAGGATTGGGAAAATTACTCACGTTGTCTACTGGGGAAAAGGGAGAACTTTTTGATACTATTTAAAGATATAATGACAAAACTATGGCTTATTATATATGCCGAGTAAATACTGTACATCGAAGTCTACTTCATTAATGAACCTAGTATTACTTCTTATTAAGTTATGTTATAAGGGTTTATAATATTACTTAGTAATAAGTAATATATATATTGTCCATCTCTTTAGAATCCCGAAGGAATGAGAGGCAATAAAGAAATAGTTGTATGCAAAGAGAATAGTGGAGAATACAGGGAGTGGAGTGAAAAGGAATAGAAAGGTTTCTCCATTACCATAAACAAAAGAACATTTTAAAATTATTTTAAAAATTCATTCCTTGCTGTATACATCTTTTTTAAAATAAACTTTTTAATCAACAGGTATTTCAGCAATTAACAACTTAGCGATTTAAACTGAAACAACAAAATTAAACTTAAGCTTAAAATTAAACTGAAACATTAAATGACTGGGACTAAAAATAATACTTAAATTATAAGTAATATCAAAATTGGCTTGGCATGTAATGCGAATTGCTAAATATAAATCAATCGTCTTGTTTCCTATTGATTGATTCACTAAAAATGCTCTTCTTTTTGTTGTTGGCAATAGAAAATTTTAATATAGAGTTGAAGTCTAAATATCAGAAATTAAAATGAGCAATAACAAAAGTATCTGTATGAAATATGAATGTGCTTTTGGTCTTTGTGTACTAGGTCTAAAGAAGTTTTAAATTATTTGCATGCTATTAATAAGAATTGTTTTCTAATTGCCAATGTGGATGTGCAATCGGAAAAACATTGCAAAATGGAAATGGCAACTGGTTTTGTAATGTATTGTATTTATTTGAGAATTTATCAAGCATAATAATGTTATGTCTGTATTTTCTAAATGTACTATTATGTAAATTCATAATATTAATTCATCCATTTGAAGATAATGATATATTTCTGCATCGAGATATGAGGACAGCAGCAGAATCCACTGTCAATTGTCAATATTTTGAAAGACTGGTTATTTTGCATTTTATTACAAGTAAATTTTTTGGCACTTTAAAATAAATTTTGACATAACCTTTTTGGTATTTTAAATTAATAAATATCCGGTGTATATTACATTCTTACTCGTATTCCCCCAATGATACATTACATGATGGTTTCTGGTGCTAGACGTCTACATTGTGTAGAGGATTGGGGTAATGCTATAACATTAATTTGGAGAAAGCTTGCAAACACGCCAAACAATTTCTAGAAAGGGAGAATATGTATAGGCACGTAGATTTAATTTAGATTTAGTTTATTAAACCAAAGCAAAATAAGGACAAAGAATAAAAGACAATAACAAATACTTCCGAAAAATTACGGTATCGCAAAAGACATCATAAAGTAACATTATTAAGGATGTGTTCGATTTACCTTTGACAAGAAATAATTTAAAAGAAATAAAAGATATATATTTTCAATTTCCTAAGAGTCCCGAAGGAATGAGAGGGAATAAAGAAATACCTGTATGTACCGAGAATAGTGTAGAATAAAGCTGGGTGGAAAGGAATAAAATGATTTCTCCATAACAATAAACAACAACATTTTAAAACTAATGGGAAAATGTATTCCTTATTCCGGACACCGGAAATTTATTTAAATAAACGTTTTAGGACTAATCTTAGAGTGTGGAGATTTTGTATTTGTGAGAGTCATGCTATAAGAGTTTCAAAAATATAAATGTGTTGGTAATTTTTTTTTAATTTTCGGGTTATAAAAAACTTAACTTTTAACTAAATATTTTGTCGGTTTAAAAACGTTGACGTAAATATTTTTCGGAATAAAAAAATTATAAGCAATAATTGTTTTTTCAATTTACAAAATAGTTTTTACTAACTTCGCGATTTAAACTGAAACAACAAAATAATTACAATAACATGCTTTATGTAATTAGAAACACAAAATGAATAATAATATGGCACTACATGTCCAAGCTGAAACTAAAATCATTTTACATTATAAGAGTTGCTATAATATCAAAATTATCACATAATGCGAATTGCTAAATAAAAATAATTCCCTAGTTTCCTATTGTTTGCTTCATTGCAAATACAATTGATCTCCCTTTTTGAAATTAGCTATTTATAACATTAATAATATAAATGTTACTGTAAAATCTATTTCATTGGTCTTTGTTCAGGGCAGGAAAAATGTTTCCTTTCTGCTTGCAAAAAGGTATCTTTTTGTGCTTTTTGCCCATTTGCTATGTAGCATTCGCTACATGTGAAAGCTATATTATGATTGAATTTAAGAATGTTCTTATTATTCTTTTCGCATTAGACATTAATGCCATTTTCTATATATTTTATTACATACAACATACAAGTCGCAACTTATTTCATTTAATTTATGTTAACCGAAAAGGCAAAAATGCAACCTTTTTGCTAATTTTTCTGGACAAAAACGCAACCAAAAAGGCACCTTTTTGTCTTTTTCATTGTCTTTGTTCAGATCATATGGATTGGAGTTAAGCCCTAAATCTGAATCTAAAGAACAGAAAAGAAGCAATAACAAAAATATCAATATGAAATAATGTGCTTTAATACCTTGTCTACTAAGTCAAAAAAGTTTTAAATTATTTGCATACTATTATTAATAAGTGTTGTTTTCTAATTGGCTATGTGAATATGCATAGTTTTGTACTGTACTGTATTATATGAGAATTTATCAAATGTATTATTGTGCCTGTAATTTTTGCATGATTGCATGTACCAGGATATAAAATTATAATATTAATTCACCCTTTAGAAGATATTAACAATACATTTCTGCATCGAGGACATAATAAGGACAGCAGTAGAATTCACTGTCGATATTGAAAGAAAGATTATTTTGCATTTTATAGCAGGTAAGTTTTTTGCCAATTTTAAATAAATTTGTAGACAAACTTTTTGGTATTTTAAATTAATAAATATCCGGTGTATATTACATTCTACACGTATTCCAACAATAATACACATGATGGTTTCTGGTGCTAGCTCTCTACATTGTGAAGAGAATTGGGGTAATGCTATAATAACATTAATTTGGAGAAAGCTTACAAACACGCCAAACAATTTCTAGAAAGGGAGATTATGTATAGGCACGTAGATTTAATTTAGATTTAGTCTACTGAACCAAAGCAAAATAAGGACAATAAATAAAGGACAATAACAAATACTTGCTAAAAAGACTATCGCAAGAGATATCATAAAGAAAAACATTATTAAGGAGGTGTTCGATTTACCTTTGACATAGAAACAATTTAAAATAAGCAATATATATAGTCAATCTCCTAGGAGTCACGAAAGGTTTTCACTTTACTGTTGGCGCTGGTCGTAAACATATAAAGAACATCTTTATTGCCAACCTACATAATATAATAATAATCAAAAATAATATTTATAGAACTGTCACATCTACATATCATTGAGCCTACTAGAAAGTATTTCATTCTATACTTGGGCAGATAACGAATATAGTTTTCCCCACCAATTATTGCTTAAAAAACATATTTTGCATTTGTTGATTCCCCGTATTATTTACAATGCCCGTACCAAGAGAATTAGCCTGGTCAATATCGAGTGGAGAAACTTCGTCAGGAACGGACAAGAACAACAGCATCAAATCAATTCCAGAAGAGTTATTCAGCCAAGTCGAATCCATTATTAATTTGGGCTACCGTTTAAGAGTGTCTCCCTACTATTGGGACAAGAACGACTATTCCGTCAAAAAGACAAAAGATAAACTTCATATATATTGTGAGGGTCGGTCTTAATTGGCCTTTTAAAATATATTCTTTTTGACCGAAGGTAGATTCTGCCTCTTCTGTTCGGTGTCTATGTGTTTTTAATGAGAATGAATTTTGGATGTTATTTTGTGGAGTTTTAATCTTTATTGCTTTTAGAGTTTAGAATGTGATTGTTTGTGTTGTGCGTTTCGTAGTCCCAACTTGATTCCTCTGGCTCCGCTCCCGACCGACTGACTGTTATTCTCCTTGTCGTTCCCTTATATCAGGTATCTCATTTTGGGTCGATGGCTCTCCGCAATCTCTTGTGGCTCTCCGTTATCTTCCAGTGGCTCTCTCAGTTACTGCGTCCGGATGTGTGTAATATTGTGTTATAGTGGTTGTGCTTTATTACAGTTATTACAAGTATTACAAGTAGCCCATGGTCATCACACTACCCCTACTTTTTCTAAATTTTCAACTAAGAGGAGAAAATTAAAATAGATTAACCATGGGCGAGGCTAAGGAAACGGCTATTGACAATAACTGCTGTTAAGAATAAATGATATATATTTGCACAGAAACGAAAGGAGTGAAGTGCCGTCGGGACATGGACAACCTCCAATTCTGGCTATGGGTCCAGGGAAAACCTTGTCCTAGCATGATGACGTTTGAAGGGCAAAAACCTGGCCAGGCGTCCATACGTGTGAATTATGACGGCTCGGGAATAACTAAACATAGTAATGTGATGTAACATCATACAATGAGATTAACAAAAGAAAATTAGTATTTTGTAACGAGTGAAAAGGGGGTACAATAAATGATAACCTAAACGAGGGATGTGACAATGAATGGGGCGTCTTAGTCTATGTATATTAACCATAAGGCATAAAATGAAAACAACATAAATTAAAATTGTGATTTAATAAGACGTCTTCTAGTACGTCGTAGGAAGCGCTGGAGAGCGTGTCCACCCAGCTTGTAGCAGACGAGGTAGGCCATGTTCTCCAGTAGTTCCTGGTCTTTCTAGAAACAGAACGTACAGTGCATTAATGGATGTTTATGCTAATGGGGCTGATAATTACACAGGATGTAAAGGGCACATTAAATTTAAAGGCGTAGAATGTTAGTAAGTTTATCTTAAGCTAGCGGATGTACTGGCTAAAATAATAAAACCAGAGCTGTACAAGAAATCAAGATAAGGAAGGAGGAGAGTAAACTGCTGTACTCTTACCATGTAAGTGACTGACTGGCTGACTATTGACACATTTTCTTAAATAGGTAACAAATCAACACTATGATGATCGCGATAGCGGCTAGTAAGGTGAGGCTAACGATAACTAAGGGTCCAGTATTGAGGGCGTTGACGTCCTCGATAGTAGGTAAGACTCTGGAGGGACCTACCTGAACGTTGGCATCCGCCAAGGCATCCACCGGTGGTGGAAAACTAGTTAAGGCAATCCCATTGGCGAAGAGGTAAAATTGTTTAAACACAAAGTAGGAGTTGCATGTGGCGAACATGACTCCCAGAGCGACACCGCCAATTCCGGTGACGACCAGGGTCCACGAAACGGAGTGGGTCCTGTAGGGGATAGGGGTTCCACTGCAAGATCCATAACTAAGGTTTGATAATACCGGGTAGGTTATGTTGGCGAAGTGGATCGGTGGCACTTGGGCTTCGGGCGTTCGAGGTACCTGTTCCCGTTCTACCGGTTGGGTAGGCTGTTGTTTCGGGGATTCGGAGGGTGAGACCGTTGATGTCTCCGTGATGTCCCGAGATGAGGGGTGAATAGGGGTACGTTCCCTTTCGCGGAACGGAAAATGATTGTCAGCAATCTCGGCTCCTGAGCACGGGACTGGGAGAAGGCTACTTGCCATCAGAGTTACGAGAATCGTCCACATGTTTCCCTGCTAACCGGGGTGAGCGACGAAGAGGGGGTCTGTTGGAGGATGAGGTTGTAGTGGGTGACTCGTCGTGTATGGGTGTCGGATCTCCGGTTACTGGGTCTGAGGTGTCTCCGACGAGACTATGTGGAGGAGTTTCTTCTAGGAGGTTCCCTGGGATATATAGGTGTAACAGTCTGCCTCCGACTATGTATATTTTGCCAGGTTTGTCTACTGGAGTAATTGCGAATGTTAAATCGCCTAACTTACTGATGATTTTGTATGGACCTTTAAGTTTAGGTTGGAGTTTGTCAGGCTCTCCTTTCCTACGGGTAGCGACTTCGTAAAGGACTAGGTCGCCTATTCGGAGTTGGATGTCTCCTCTATCTTTATCGAAGTATTTCTTATTTCTAGCCTGTGCGATTATTAAATGATCTCTAGCGGAGGCGAGTGCATTCTTATATCGGGCCAGTATGACGTCCGCTGTTAAAGAGTTTGTGGGTAAATCTAAGCCTTGGTAAACAGGATGTATCACATCCCGTCCTAAAAATAGATATGACGGTTTCTCCATCAAACTCGGATGGAGAGAAGTATTGTAAGCGAATAACGCATATCCTATGTAAGTACACCAACTATCAAATCCTTCTTCCTGTGGAATAATTTTGGCTAATATGCTGGCTATTGTTTTATTAAAACGTTCGACCAGTCCCACTATGTTGTGGCAGTAGGGATTAGCGATGTTGTGCTTGAATCTCAGTTTCTCAGCTAAAGCGGAAAGCAGCCTAGAACGGAAACAAGGGCCACAGTCTGATAACAGTGTCTTAAAACCACCGAATGTGCTCATGATTCGTTCGAACAAAAAGTCGACGACCTCGACTGCGTTTGCTGTCTTGGTAGGTGCAGCTATGGCAAACCTAGTCACGTAGTCCGTCGCAATGACGATGTGTTTGTAACCTCTACGTGACTCGGGAAATGGTCCCAAAATATCTATGCAGTAAAATTCTCCAGGACTAACAAACTTGGTCGATGAGCTAACTTCTATGGGTTTTAGTAGTCCTGGTCGTTTCCTCAGAGGTAACTTGTGTTTTCGACACGTTAGGCATTTATTAATGTATGTTTTAATATCTTTGGTCATTTCTTGATCGATTTATGAAACAGGCTTTACAACCCGTGCGCGTTGACAGGGATGACCCTAAGTGGGTTGTTGTTAAGTTCTCTAATTTTCACGATGTAGTGTGCGGCTGGTATAGTGATTGGGAATGGTGCTAAATTCTCAAGGGTAACGAAGATTTCTCTATTTGCGAGATTTTGTAGGAGTTCTGTGTATACCTTTACGTTGGGGAACTGGTTAAACACGTCACATTTTTCGAGTATAAGTTTCGCTTGAGGTGGGAGTCCTAACGTGATTCTAGTCGATTTTGCGACTACGCTCCGGGGTGCTAGAATGATGGGTTCTTTAAAGTTTAAGTACATACTCGTGCACATACCTGTGTTCTCGTTAATGGGGGTTGTATCTAAGTTGATTACCCGTACTTCCATTGTTGTATAGTTCGCAGAATTTGTGTTTAATCGGTGTTCTCATTTGGTGTTATCTTCTTCGCAGAGGAGATAATCGTGGTGGAATTTCACGTTCAGTTTGTTGTTGTCGAAAGCTGACAATTTCGCTATACCAAATCCTTTTGCTAATGTTACTGGGACTGTGCTCTTGTTCTTTATGGATATAGCGATTTCAGTGTCTCTATTTGGGAGAATTAGTTCACCAGGTACTGTTAGGTGTGAAGATCGTAGAACGTCCTCGTGAGGAATAACGGCCAGTACTGCTCTGCCTACTTTCTTGAGAATGAATCCCGTGAAGAATATTTGGATAGATTTAGGGGCAATTGTTGTGGGTTCACTGATAGTTAGTTCTAAAGATTTGGTTTCCCGTAGATTGTGCACTTGATGTGGTTGAGGTCTTTGTAGGTGGATATGTATATTGTGTATCACTGAAGCCATGTCTGTAATGTTAGTGTCACTCAGTCATCACTATCTTCGTCACAGTCTTCTGCTCTCATCGGTATCACTTTTAGCACTTTATCATTAATCTCTCTAACTTGCACTATGTAGTAAAAAGCGGGGATTGTTATCCTATGGTTGGTCTTGTTCTCTAGAATAACGAAGATTTCTCTGCCGGCCAATTCTGTCAAGACTTCTTTGAAAACGTTAATTCCGGGGAAGGTGTCGTGTATATCGCCTTTTTCGAGAATGAGCCGTGCTCGGGGTGGTAGTTTTAGTGTAATTCCCGTCGGTTTAGAAGTTAACTCTCCTGGTGCTATGGTAATTGGGAAATTAAAACCGATGTGGATTACGTTGCTCTCGGTTGTGATCTCACCGACTAGTGAGTTGTCCAAGTTTATAACAGTCACTTCCATGTTGCATGGTTGTTCACTTAGTCACTGAAAATGTTCGAAATTGTCCGGGGGAATTTGCGACACTAAGGTGTCCCCCTCCCTACTAGGGAAGAAAAGAAACACGGTCAACCGAAGAAAAGGCTCCGAGTCCGCGCCATGTGAGGGTCGGTCTTAATTGGCCTTTTAAAATATATTCTTTTTGACCGAAGGTAGATTCTGCCTCTTCTGTTCGGTGTCTATGTGTTTTTAATGAGAATGAATTTTGGATGTTATTTTGTGGAGTTTTAATCTTTATTGCTTTTAGAGTTTAGAATGTGATTGTTTGTGTTGTGCGTTTCGTAGTCCCAACTTGATTCCTCTGGCTCCGCTCCCGACCGACTGACTGTTATTCTCCTTGTCGTTCCCTTATATCAGGTATCTCATTTTGGGTCGATGGCTCTCCGCAATCTCTTGTGGCTCTCCGTTATCTTCCAGTGGCTCTCTCAGTTACTGCGTCCGGATGTGTGTAATATTGTGTTATAGTGGTTGTGCTTTATTACAGTTATTACAAGTATTACAAGTAGCCCATGGTCATCACAATATCCACTTTATTTTATTGTTGGACTGTTGCTCATTTCTTCAACTTGCTTCGCCTTTCAATTCATAAGATTTTCAAAACAGAGCGATTTATTTATTATATCATATATTCTATCATTAATTTTTATGATTCGGGATATTTTCTTTACTTTGATCTGCATTGGATATATAAAGTGTGCCGAAGATATTGTAGCACTGGCAAAGTGGGTACTACATCTTTCTCGAGACTTTGAAGGTATATATGACGACGTAATTATCATATACAATCAAATTTATTCGCAGTTTATTTGAGTACTAAAAGTTTTATTAACTTTTGCAGAGAATTATATGCTCACCACACTGAAACCTCGTAAACCGCCTTTTCTCCTAAAGCTCCCATTGTTTTCCATTGTCACATTTTTTATGGGTTTTTCGACTGCAACCTTGTATTTACCATTCTACAATGAACCTGCATTCTTTTATGTGGACCTTCCTGAAGAATACCAATATTTTGTTTTCGTAATTTTTGCTTCAATAATTTTATTTTGGCTTACGAGTATTTCAGCCTGTTTAGCTTTAATCATAACGGCTCTAGGGTTACTTATGTATCAAGCTCTTCACATTCTGGGAGAAGAGCTAATGTAAGTGACAATTTTTCTAAACCGAATTACTACGTTATGTGATAATTATAATAATTGAGCAACTGTCTCTATTGATTTTTTTGCCGAGAGATTTTTGTTTTTCTTTGTGGTAAACCATTCATCCATTTGTTTCCTTTGACAATTTAAATCAAATTAAAAGTGTACCAATCATCTTGATTAACCCATTCATATATTATGATATTAGTAATATTGTTTTTCAGACATGGAAAGCTGAAATACAATTCCAAAGATGTCGTCCGCCAATCCCCTGAGGTCGTCACAAAACATTGCAACTTGAGCCAATACGCTCTGAAGTTTTTTCAAGAAACCGCTGGTTTAATTTTGGCACCTATTCAGTCAGTTTTTTTGAGATTTATGCTAGTTCTCAGTTTAATAATTGTTGAACATTATCATATACTTCACCCATTTGTTGTAATTCAGCTTTTCTTTGTTGTTGCATTCGGGATTTTTACTTGGGGCATTATTTTATCCCTAATCAACAAAATCACAAACAGATATAACAACTTAATAAACAGCTTAGACAAATACTCTTCTAAGAACATAAGAGATGTCAATTATATAAAGAAGTTCAAAATTGCCAGGAAGCCAATAAATTTTAGAATCGGACTAGATGAACCTGTGACCATTCTAAGTGCACCGAATTTTGTACTTAGTCTTAGCAGAGGATTGGGAAAATTACTGACGTTGTCTACCGGTGAAAAGGGAGAACTTTTTGACTCCATTTGAAGGTATAATTTATCATGTGCCTAGTAAATGCTGATTGAAATCTACTTCATTAGGAAAAGTAAGCATTGCCACCACGTGAGTCACGTTGCCCCAACGTTATACGTGTACGTGACAGTAGTAAAATACATGTGACTACAAAATAAAGCTATAGACTATACACGGCTAGATTTTTATACTGCCATATGCCATAGGAATTATTAACTTAGTGGAGTAGTTTATAAAAGGAATGAAAGGCAATAACCGATTCAATCAATAAAATCATAGAATAACAGGATTTGGGAGGTTTCTCCACTACTATCGACTTACAAAAGTAATGGAAAAATTAAAATCTTTATATATAACTTATACAACACTCTTTATATACTCCAAAACAATTATGCCCATGCTGGTGCTTACCATCATGGAAGTACAGACTAGTATAATATAGGTAAGACTACTAATTTAGTGTGTTTATATGTTGCAAACTGCAAACGTGCAAAATATTTCCTAAAATCGCAGAATACATTTTAGCACATGAATATAATTAAGGGCTAGTTTATTAATCTTAAGCAATGAAACAAAATAGGAAAACGCTCCGTTAAACGGAGAAGCAGAAGGAAGAAACAGTATTAGAACGTGTTTAAATTTTCTAAAGAAGTAGTTTGAAAAATTTAAGCATAATAAAATATAAATAGCCAATAGTTTAGAGACAACGAATATTTTATACTACTCTGCTGGCAGACCCCAATTAGTTGGAGTTAGAATGTAGTAAGCATGCATTAAGTGTAGTAATGTAGTAAGTATTGAACATTTTAACGTTATACAAGTAATTTCCCATTATTATGTAGATTATTTTAGCAAGTTTCTATTTAATTGTAGTATAAATGCCTTGGGATATTATTTAGCTATATAAAACAATCATTTCAATAGCATTGAGTTTAAACTCCTGTTTGGCTGTGTTGAATATAGCCGTAATGTAATGTTAACTAAATAAGTATATAATATCATGCCATTATTATTTATTAACAACCATTGGCAAAAAGCCACGCCTGAGTCAGTGTTTTATTTTAGCCAGCCATACTTGGCTATATTGATAATGGCCTACAATGGTATAAATGGCTTTATAATAATACCAAACACTTCTAGCAAAACTTCTCCTGAAAATATCCCAAAATGCCATGGAGTCGCTTTTATGTATCCAAAATGGATGCAGATCAACTCGTAAATTGTTAAAATGCAATTTTACTGAAATAGTATTTTTTTAACTTACTTTTTTTTGAGCGAATTTTAATACTATCCACCTTAGACACCGGACAACAAACGGTTGAGGGTTTTAACCAACCACTGGGCATTTTAGCTACTACAAATATATAAATACCAACCAGTGGCTAGTCAAACACTGGTCGCAAACGTTACGACAGAGTAGACTATAATTATATAAAGCTATCCAAAGTAAAGACATGTTGGAATACCCGGCTATAATATTATCTTACTACTTCTGCATTTATTATAGCATGGCAATTAGAAATCAATACTGACCTTTACAAGCTTAACTATATAACTGGATTAGTAGACGTCTAGTAGCAAGAAATAGCGTTATAAATAAGTACCAAATGTAATACTAAGGCTACATGGCTATACATTTCTAATATACTTCAGAGTTACTGACTCTAACCAATTTCTAACTAAGAATGTATAATTATACGGAACTAATTTATAATGTCACTATAATTGGCTTGTTTTTGAATAAATAAATGGCTTACAAATACTTTTATTGTGTTCCATCATAATTTATTTTATTTTGAAAGACGAAGAATACGATTGTAGAATTTTATAATCATGAAGAATAAAGACTACAGATATATTTTCACAGATAATAACATATTCATACTGTGCAAAACCATGACTTCCAAAAATGAGAATGTGGTAGACCTCTTCATTTTGAAAAACGGTCCGATGGAGAATCCCATAGATCGACAACTTTTAAACGACCTTCGAATAAAGCGATCTTCATGTCGCTTCCATTCTTGAATGAAAACAATGGATTTTGTATTGACGTAAGTCAGAGAAGGAAAAAAAGAAATTTCAATAAGCACAACCAAAGTTGACATAAGAGGAAATACGACGTAGCTACTGAAAGGTATTATTCCATACATTTTTACGGAAAGAAAGTTGAATAAAATATTCAAAAGTCCGCCGACCAAAATCATTGCTGGGCTTAAGGTATACACTAATACGTCATTTACGGCCACGTCGACAATTTCTAAAGCCCTATAAATGTGTAGAGAAAGTCTCGGATGCCTGAGGTAAAAAAGCTTGGACTGGAAATACGCCAAATCTCTCGATTTTCGAGCCGTGATAAGATTTAGCCAAAAAATTGTTGCCACTGAATAACATACTGCCAGATCTATAACAAAAATGAGGGGGAAAGTCACATGCATTAGGAGGAAGAAAATTAATGGCAGTGCCGATATTCTCAACAGAATATGATCCGCGTCAAATATTTTCAGGAAATATATTAGTGGGCTGAAATACAAAGTGACACTGGAAATAGATCCGAAGGCAGAAACTCCTACGCCCATTAGAGTTATGAATTTCATCACTCTCACATGAAAAAGGTATTCTGTGTAGTTCCAACGCTCCCATTTATTGCTGGTTTTGTGAATTGCTGAAAAAATATTCATGTGAATGTGAAACCAATGTACATAACATAATTTACTTGTTTTTATAAATTCAACGGTTTTAAAAGTATTTACCAAAAAGCTTAGAATCCAAATTTCCCATAGAGTTTATGGTTCTGCAAATATGTTTTCTGTTGGCGAATAAAATGCAGTTGATAAATAAAGATAAGGAGAGTATAACCGATCCTATTATGAACAAGATAATTTGTTCGGCGGAAAGAGATGGTCTAAATATTTGGATTACCATAACAGTAATCAGGAATAAATTGCAGCAAACACCGCCATATATACCAGCAAACCAAACAGATAATCTTAAAGGGTTAGAAGACAATGAAAATCTTTCTGTTTTTGAAGAAAACTGGAAAGGCGATAATTTTAATATGTCAATGAAAAATCGGAAAAGAAACTGGAATGAAGGGGCTAAAAATGAAGAGAGAGTAGTAGCCATCGCTTTGTCTCGTTTTAGTTTCCTCAAAGGTACTATCTGCTGTAAATCAGAATAAGGTATGATAACAATTGGAGGAAACTGTGGAAACTAGTTATACGGAAAGAACTATCTCAATTTGACTTATTATTTTATAGTACAACGGGACCGCTTTCCTAGTCGGATTGCTTGATGTGTAAAAATTTGTTGTTTATTTTTCATTCGTGTGCAAGTAGCAGTCCAGCTTTGGCAATAAAATTGTTTGGTTTTATTTTCTATGAAAAAACAAATATTTTTTTGTTACTAGCTAGTTTCATTAGAATATAATTTTCGTATATTTTTACCAAAACTTCTGTATGTTATAGTAGAAAATAACCAAATGTTTATTTACTAAAATACATGCTATAGTATTTGTATCGTGGTAATCTATAGTTACTGGGAATTATGAAAGTACATAATATTACACTACATTGAAACTCAGCTACATAAAATTGCTGACTATATACTTAAACTTAAAGTTACAAAAATTTAAGCTATAAACAACGTCATCGTGGAATTGTTTAGTTACATTTTGGTAAGTAGGTAAAACTTACTCATGTATTATACAAATACTATTGGCGTATGTTTTAGTTTTGACGTATGTATAGGTATATTTTGGGAAACAGTAAATACATCGGTTGTTAGAATATGTATTTAAAGTTTCATTCCAGCATTAAAAAATATAATGTAAATAATGTATAATCATAATGGCAGGTCATGTCATAATAAGCAATAAAGCATGAAATTTAAAGTCTTATATTTTATTGTAACCCAAACAAAAATGAATTTTGTTCATTGCATGTAATTATGTACAGTATAAAGCATGACGCGTGACCATAAAACGTGTCCATATCAATATTGCAATGTAAAGGCATGTATATGGATCAGTTACAACGGACAAAGCATTGTTGGAACATACGAATTGCTGTTGTCGAGGCACGAAAAACTACCAGATTTAAAAGAAGCGTGTGAAATTGGTATAGTCTATGAGAAAGGACTTTAGAGTGGATAACTGTATGTCTTTATTTAAACAATAAATGTCGATTATCCACGATTATAATAAATGAATCAAAGAACTAAAATTTGCAAAAAACTAGAAATGTTCTGTGACCCGATAGCAATAATTAATTCACACTCATAACTACCTTGGTCTGACATGAATAGAGTGGTACTCAAAGCTAAACTGAACAGAGGAAAAATGGCTTACTGCATTGGCGTCTCTCTAATTACAAAATGACAAGTACAAATATTATTACAAAATCAATTTAGAAACGTCTAAGTTAAAAATATAAAGTTCAGCTTAGCTTAAATATAAAAGATGGCTTAACAAAAATACCATCACATATTATTTAACAAATATTGCCTGCTTCGTTCTACAACTGTGACGTAAGGGGAAGTCGACAATAACCTTTCGTAAGAAAGGGTGAAATAAAGAAAGAGAAATGAAAAGGTTCGATGTATTTTGTACAAAGTCAGTCTTTTATTTATAATATGAACACGTAGGTGGATTAGATCCAAAGATAAAATAGACTGCCAATCATATAATATGCCAATTCGGTTAATAAAATAGATACAATTATAATTTAGAATTTAGTACATCAATCTTCTGAAGCGAAGTGAAGTGAAGATATGAAATATGCCGTGCGGCAAGAATGAATGAAGACAGCAGTACTGCTGTTTGTAGTGAAGGCTAGCCAGCAGTGCTGCTGGGTGAGGAGAGGATAGGTAGAAGGACCGTTCGGTCCAAGAGGAGAGTCAGGTATCAGCTCAGGTGCTGATGAGTTTCCAGAGTAGATCTGGAGGTGAAGGTTTCTGGATTCGTGACTTGCTGAGCCAATGCAAGTCACAGGACTTTGGGCCGCTGAAGTGTAGCGTCTTTCAGACGCACAGTACGAGTGTCAGGGGTTACACAACGGCTGCGAATTAACGTGTATGGCACACACAGGAATTTTTGTATGACAAGAAATTTCATCGAACAGTCGTACATTTGTATGGTACGTTATAAAAAACCGAAGGGTATGGTATGGAAAGTAAAGGACCTATGTATGGTACTAAGATAAAATTGTGGCTTTGATGAGAGTACTACAGGTAATAATACTATAAGATACCGGATAGTATAAGTAATAAGAGTACTATAATAGTAAGTAATGGGGAGGGTTGCTACTACAACGACGAAATAGTGTCTATAGAAATGCAAATAAAAATGTAGATATAAGAGAAAGGCAAGTTAGTGGCCGGATAGAATTAGTGGAGATTTTCAAATTCTGACTACACTCAAAAACCATTCTGATTGGTGAAATTTTTTTTCGATTAGCCAATGAAATTGCAGAGATTCATAATCAAATTCTATATGCTCCCTAGTTACTACCCCAAGGGGTAATATTTCATTAAACAATGCTCTCAATAGTGAATAGCGTGTGCACCTATGGTAAGATAATGCAAACTAAGAGTTTTACTCTATCAGAAACTCATTGCACATTGAAAGGCATACTACCCCTTGGGGTAGTAACTAGTAAGCATATAGAATTTAAAAATGAATATCTGCAATTTCGTTAGCTAATCGAAAAAAATTTCCACCAATCAGAGTCGTTTTTGAGTGTGGTCAGAATTTGAAAATCCCCATGGATTCAATATTGGGACAGTAATGTTCTTTTATCTACTAATTGTAAAAAAAATTATAAAAGAATAAAATTTATGGCGGTTCCTAAAACATAATATTTGTAAGCATGTTATTGGAATCGCCAGGTTAAAAGGTAACAAAGAGAAAGAGAGAAAAAGAGGTAACAAAGGCCAAAGAAACTGACACGAGCTCTAAAACGACAATAACTTTACCTTTACCACACCTGCTTATAATTTGTTGACATTGCCTTTATTTTACGTGTTCACCACAAATTCTTTACGTTTGTTAAAGCAATTATTAGTACCTAAAATGACTAAATATTGCAATTAATTTTTCTCATATTTTCAAAATCACAAATAAATATGATGTACTTACAATGACTAAATATTAACATTATGAAAGCCACAATTTTATCTTAGTACCATACATAGGTCGTTTACTTTCCATACCACACCCTTTGGTTTTTTATAACGTACCATACAAATGTACGACTGTTCGATGAAATTTCTTGCCATACAAAAATTCCTGTGTGTGCCATACACGTTAATTCGCAGCCGTTGTGTAACCCCTGACACTCGTACTGTGCGTCTGAAAGACGCTACACTTCAGCGGCCCAAAGTCCTGTGACTTGCATTGGCTCAGCAAGTCACGAATCCAGAAACCTTCACCTCCAGATCTACTCTGGAAACTCATCAGCACCTGAGCTGATACCTGACTCTCCTCTTGGACCGAACGGTCCTTCTACCTATCCTCTCCTCACCCAGCAGCACTGCTGGCTAGCCTTCACTACAAACAGCAGTACTGCTGTCTTCATTCATTCTTGCCGCACGGCATATTTCATATCTTCACTTCACTTCGCTTCAGAAGATTGATGTACTAAATTCTAAATTATAATTGTATCTATTTTATTAACCGAATTGGCATATTATATGATTGGCAGTCTATTTTATCTTTGGATCTAATCCACCTACGTGTTCATATTATAAATAAAAGACTGACTTTGTACAAAATACATCGAACCTTTTCATTTCTCTTTCTTTATTTCACCCTTTCTTACGAAAGGTTATTGTCGACTTCCCCTTACGTCACAGTTGTAGAACGAAGCAGGCAATATTTGTTAAATAATATGTGATGGTATTTTTGTTAAGCCATCTTTTATATTTAAGCTAAGCTGAACTTTATATTTTTAACTTAGACGTTTCTAAATTGATTTTGTAATAATATTTGTACTTGTCATTTTGTAATTAGAGAGACGCCAATGCAGTAAGCCATTTTTCCTCTGTTCAGTTTAGCTTTGAGTACCACTCTATTCATGTCAGACCAAGGTAGTTATGAGTGTGAATTAATTATTGCTATCGGGTCACAGAACATTTCTAGTTTTTTGCAAATTTTAGTTCTTTGATTCATTTATTATAATCGTGGATAATCGACATTTATTGTTTAAATAAACCTGTGTGTGCCATACAAATTCCTATTTTCCCTTACACAACAATTGCAGTTTTTAGACAGCCAGACAGAAACGAAACGTATAAGGCATAAATCGTAAGAGTTAGTAATGAGTGAAATCAACTGGATTGGCTACAGGGCAAATGGCCACATGTTGCGGAATGCATAAAAAATGGAGATATAGAATCCTCTGATTTTGTAGATTTCATTGACAGCAAAGTTTTGTGATGCAAGTATCCGGGCGTTAGGAAACCCGGTTTAAACATTTTCGGTTTTATTTTTGTAATGAGTAATTTAAAAGGAAAATTAAGATTATTAATATCGGATGATATGTTAAGGTACTAGAGCTGTTGTTTTTGCATATAAGGTACTGTTGTAAAATTTTTATTTTTATTTTTAAAAAATCGGTTTTAGTTATTGTATACCAAAATGACGCTATGTATACTCGAATATATAAGTTTTGACACCGAATTTAGATAGAGCACATTTGATAATGGTATAATTGGAGCAATAAAATCTTATGTATTCCGGGACGAATAAGGCAAAAAATAGACCTGAATATTTGGCTATAGGTATAGCAGACGACAATGATGTAAATTCATGTTAAGAGCCAGGGAACCAAAATATCAGGAATTATTTTTCCGTATTTTGTACTTGTTGCAGGATAAGACAGTTCATGCAGACACTATCAAGGAATTTGAGAAGGCCTACCAAAGATATTATCAGAAATAGTAAGTTTTCACTCGAAACGCAAATTGTTTTTCCATTTTTAATCGGTTTGGCTAAAAAATCTTCTTGGGATGGATTAGTTTATGGGTCAATGATGGGTCAATAGTATCAAATAAATATTTTAGAATGATTCTTTTTAAGTATGTACATTTTACATGTTACACAGTTACACTATAGTTTTACACAAATGTGTTAAACAAGACCACAGCAGATATTTACATTAAACGCCTCCCCCAAAATGGCGCAAAAAAAATCAATATTTATGTTCAAATTTTAAAAATTGCTCGTGCCAAAGAAAAATATATTTTTCGTTGCTTAATATTTTTAATAGAATATTAATATTATTGAAAGCAGTTTATTTAGAAAAATTTATCGTGTCCGTAGGCGAATGCTATTTCCGTCAGTTACTGATTAGGTTTTTATCCCTGTCCACGATAGCTTTTGAAGATTTAGCTAGAGTGAATTTTTAAAGTACAACCTACAAGTAAATACGAGGCCCAAATTGGTAAATAGGCTCATTCGCTGGGTCACGTCCAGACCCTCTGACTGGTGGAGAGTTTCAAAAGTTAAAAATTGCTAAAAGTCTATGTCACTTTGGTTCTATCAATCGTACATCATGCAACAGTAGTCAGTAAGTTAGGCAGCTAAAATGTAGTGTGACACTAATAAATTGAGTTTTAATCCTCCCTTGATAGGGGATGCGTGGGTGAAAACCTTTAATTAAAAGTCGATATATATATTCATCGGTCAAAATCGTGGAACAGCTCGATTGAATGTTGACACGACAACAGACACTATTAAATAGGTTACAGTCATCCCCTGACAGGGGCAGGGGTGAAAAACTTAATAACAACTGAAAATGACTATTACTTCGGTTATATTCATTGTACAAAGCAGTACACTAGCTGGATTGAAAGCTGATAGTTCAATAGAAATCACTATCTAGGTGGCCGTCATTCCCTGATAGGAAATGGGTGAACATTTGCAAACAAATAAATGTCGTCTATTACTTCGGCTATTATCATAGTGCAAAGTCCGCAATGGTTTATTTGCTTTTTATAGGTTTATCCTTTTTGTCTGTCTAGATGTTTAACAATTTGAAGTTACAGTTACACTAAGAAGTTACAACATTGTCTTATAACTAGATAGAAAAGAGCAAAAGGACATAATAACTATATAAGGACTTGAAATATGAAATTTGAGGAAATAAATACAATGTTATGAATTAATTCAGAGACTGAAGGTATCTTTTCCTTTTGCCTATCAATCTGGAAATTGCTGTGTATGATAAAAGTTTTGAACAGTTTAAGCTAGGAAGTTCAAATGTTTAGAAAACCACAAAGTCTAAAAACGCAAAAAATGACTAAAATGGTAATATTTTTTCTCGGTTCCGCCGCCTCCGAAATTTTCAGCCTAAAGTGGGTAAAAATTGATATAACTTAAGTCATTTGTGATATATTTATCATACAAACCCATTTAATTGGGTCTCAGATATCAGATATTATTGTCTTTTGTATTTTGTCTACGTTATGCAATTGCTCATATAAAAGTACACACAATAAAATGAGAAAAACACAAACTAAGCCTTATTTTTCGAATTGCTTGTAATTCAAAGAAACGATAATATACAGTACCATAAAAGACTATTATTACATCAACTTAATTTAGGAATTTCTTTTAGAAGAATTGGTTAAGGTTAAGTATCATTATAATCAATTTTTATAAAAACTATGTCAGACTTAATTTAGAACAGTTTAGATGAAATCGTTGTTTAATCGAAAATCGTACAATATAATTCTGTCACATTTTGTCATCATAAAATGTAACTAATATATTCCTACGTTCAAGTGGCATAACATTAAAATAAATAGTTAATTATGCGCAGGAATGACAGGGATATTACATATGAATAAAATATAATCACATAATACAAAAAATTTAATTGCAAGTTGTAATATAAGTCTCGAAATACGCTTAAGAATTTCTAGCAATATTTAAATGCTCCTTAAGAAGTGCATCCCATTTTTTAAAATGCACAGACAGTAAAATAACCCAGTTTGCATCTTTCTGTTTAGGTGGCAGTAAAACATCAATGACAGCTCCAAATGAAACCCAATTTTGTGATTCTTTTTTGACAAAGCTGGTACTTCTAGTTTTAGTTTTGCATTTGTAAAACTCAACAAAACATGCCCCCATTTCTTTGTTAATCTCGGAAATTTGAGAAATGTGCCATTGTTTGTCAAAGATACAAACAATGAAGTCCCCAACTTTTGAAATATTTTCATCAAACTGGAATTTGATTTGATCTCCTATGGTACAAAATGTGGTAATGTCTTCATCAAATGAGGTTTCATAAAATTTCAAACCACCGACATTTTTCCCTTTGTAGAATGGAACTACCTTGTGGAATGATCGTGTACCTGCAACGGTTTTAAAAGCAGAGTACCGTTCTTCCAGTCTAAATGTTGCAACATGAGTCTTCACATGCTCTGCAGAGACAAAGAAAAAGGATACGTTTGGTAAAAGTCTTTTTGCAGTGTCGACAAATTGGGATGCGGTAATAACAGGGTTGGAGGCATTTTGCAAACTATAATTACGGACTTCACGCTTAGATGTTCCACCAATGGCATCGCAAGCACTTTTGCCATGGTAGCTTGCTGAATAATGATATTCGGCCTCAACCTGAAAATCTAACTTGTGGTAAAAGATATTAATAAACATTTTAAAGCTTTTGTATTGACTCAAAGCTCCATCACTGAAATAATATATTTTAGTAATTTCTGGCAAATTTTTTGACTGAAATTGACATTGAAGAATCTTTATAAATTCATATTGAAAGGCATGGACAATATTTGTGTCATGCTTCAACTCATCACTTATGGCACAAACCGATAAATGTTGCAATTTTTGTTGGTGTCTGTAGTAGACAACAAATGGGTGAAGAGCAATTTGTTGCCATTCATGCCTATAATATGCTGATTGAATTTCATTTTGTATTTTTGGATCATAGTTTTCCGAAAAGTCCATTACCACTAGGATTTCACCCGGTAGAAGGCTTTCTTTCAAACCATCTCGAAACATCCGTTGTTTTCTGGAAGTATAAGAATGTTTTAATAGGTTCTCTAATTCTGTAGCTGCGAAGTTGATAAAATCATCTCTTGATAAGCTTTTTTGATAAATTGTGCACCTTTTGTTTTTGTAATGATCCACCTATTGAAGTTTACCGACATTATTGATGGATCCATGAAAGATTCAATTTCTAATTGACAATCCTGTTGTTTATTTTTACAGTTTCTGCAGATGCGAAACATGCGGTCTTTATTTTCAATGTCACAAATCAGTTTCGTTGTAATTATGACATCTAATGGCATCAAAAAGATGATTGACATTTTCATGATAAATGCAACAACAAACATTGTGATATCCAGTGGTGGACTGCAGCATGCATTCTTTGGGGCGAAGTGTGGTAAAAGATGACCTTTTGACATTATCTTCAGGGTATTTCTCTAAGTAGTGGATGTAGGCTTCATTCAAGTTCAGTAAAAGCAACCGCTTTTGCATAAGTTTGCGTTTGCCATCATTTTGTTTGACAGATTTACAATCCCTTAATCCTGGGGTGGCTCTACTTATTTCATCTTCATAATAGAAAGATTTAATTCTTTCAACTACTTCAGCAGAAAGTGGATGACCAACATTTCTTACTTTAGGTGGAAGTATACATCTCGCTCTTTTGTCCTGTTTTGCCTTGGCAATAGATCTCACAGAAACTCCAAAGAATTTGGATGCCTTCCTGCACGACCAGCTTTGGGGAACTAAAGTGAGAATTGATCTTTTCTCGCTTTCGGTAGTGGAATTCAAACGGGCTTTTAATTCCTTCATTAGCGTTTGTAAATCTTGGGAGTCCCGCTTGAGTTGTGAAAATTCATTTCGGGATACGATAGGAGATTTTTCAAAGGACATTCCACATCTTTCAAACCCAGATTCTAATTTATGTTTGAATTTTTTTATCTTTTTTCGAATTTTTGTAGCTTGTTCTCCCTACCTAATTCTATAGGACTTAAATCTGAAACCATTAGACACCTATTGACTTCATCTAGCAATCGTTTTTTTCTAACAGGAGTTGAAGCTATTGGATCCGTATTTGAATCATTATCAAATTTTTCCTCTTCGTTGCTAGCGTCCGGCTTAGCAAAACTATTGTAGCATTTTCTGCATATTCGGGCTTGTGGAAACCATTTACTGTCAAATGAAAAATATTTACAATAGTCTACAGTTTTCAGTGATAGTAAATTAGATTTGCATTTCTTTTTATGCGCTTCAATATTTTGACAGTAGCTTTGGGGCCATTTCGAGAACAAATTAAAATGTTTAGTGCAGATCACTGTATTTGGCCTTTTAAAATCATTTCTGGTTTTGGAGTCAAAATTACTAAAGAAACGGAATTTTTGGCGGTCACTTATTTCTGATAACGAACTAATGGCTTCGTCAGAAAAATCTTGGCAAAATAGATCAAAGTGAGTTCCTATTGCACACCATTTAGCGCCGCCTATAAAAATTAATAAAACCAATTTCTAAGTGCCGGAAAATCAAAGTTTGACAGATATTCCATAATAATTATTTAATTTAAAACATATGTGTAATAAAACAAAAGGCTACGTTGGAGCTGATGTAGTGAAAATAGTACCTTAATAACTAATTTTTAATTTTACAATGTATTTGCCATATAATATTTTCCAGTAATAATTGGGAATTACATATTACATTTATAATCATGTGACAGCCAGACAGAATAATTATTGATAAAATTCATCTATATTTTGGTAAAACAAGTCTTAATAAATTTTATAAAATTCATTGTTTAATTAACAGAAAATGATTAATATTTCCTTAGTGTAATGAGAGAGTATTTATTAGCCTTATAATAGACTTATAATTTGCAAACAATTTAAAAAACAAACAATACACAGAGATGAAGAATATTAACCTTTTGGTTTAATAAACGACATAATATTTAGCAAGTCACAGAACGAACCCCCCAAACAGCCTTTACAAAATTTTGATTAATGCTCAGTAGCTTTTGCTTCATAAATACAATTTTACTTAAAAGTGCATTTGGCTTCCTATTCCAAGAGGATTCGACGAAATGAATTATAACATAAAATAAATACCTTTGCAATAATTCCAAAACTTATTAATTATCACAAGTCTTAAAGTTTAAATTGTGCCATAAAATATCGAATTGTAACAAAAAATTGTAGGGCACAAATTACGCTGGCAAAAAGCATGCAAAATACGTTTACAACATTCATTGTTGGAAACGGGTACAGTAACAGACTAGAATCAGTATTTTCATGCTAGAAACTATTCTTTATAAAACTCAAAGTTGTAAAGTTGAAATATGATCAGTGACAAAAATCATAATAATTTTTATTTACCGGATGCTGTGATAGATAAATTAGCTGTCATTATTAAAATTATTTTATAGTATATATCAATATCAGGCTTTTCAAATTCACAAGTGTCTCAACACAATAAAGAACAACATCAATTTATTATACATCACATGACAAAATATCAACAACAAAAGTTAAAGGTCATGTCATTCAAAGCCGTTCGAAAAAGATATATGCAGAGAGAGTGAGTGGATAATGCACATCTATAGACACAACTACAGAACAAGTAAATTTAGTTCAACAGCTCTTCACTTTCCATTACCAAATGCAGTTTCAGCCAAACACTGTTGGGAGTTTAAATTTAGAGCGCAAAACAAGCTAATCTGCTCCAAACAGTGTGCTTACTATGAGAACAGGCAAACGAGAGCAATCCATTTGGTTTCACTCTAATACCCATTCCCTATATCCCCAAAAATCGGATTTGTAAAACAACAAAAAACCGGTTGAGCTTGAAAATTGCCGGGTTACTGATTATATCAGTTAATTATTGTTTTGACATTCGTTTGCTTGTTTGTTTCGTTTGTTAGAGTTACCTGCAAACTAGCTTAAAGCATAAATTAGATGAAAAAGAGACGGAAACGACAACAAACTATAATTTCAACCAAATGTCAAATATAATAAATATGTATTTTAAAGATTGTAAGACAAAATATACCGGTTACTGAGTCGAATTACTGATGCAGTGTCGTCAAATGTGATTGTGTAGTAGGGACGCTATACTAAATAAACTTAAACGGGGGCAGTATTATTTTATGGATTATACAGTTAGTTAGACTTCTTTATTTGGTTAGCTAATTTTGATATAAGTATATACTACTTTCATTTCTCTAAGTTCACAGAAAGGAATAGTTTTAATTCCATTTTCCTTTTAGAAACATTCCTGACTCCTAGACGTTCGACATAGAATGATATTTCGTCAGCAGTATTGGAACTTTACCAGTAGGTGGCGTCAAGCTACCTTAAAACAGATGACAAATACTTGTATGATTTATACTTTTACCCTAAATTAACTCAACGACTCAAAACTAATGATAACATCATAACGTTTAGACAATTCTATAAAAATTACATTTCGAATAAAATACTAAATCAACTAAACATTAAAATCAGATAGAATTATAATAAACTTCCCATTTTTATTGATGGAATTCAATGACGCTTTAGTAGTGTCTCTAGTATTATTTCATAAAAGATTTAAAATCCTAGAAATGTGTAAACGAAATTTCAACAGCCGGAAAGACAAATGAAATTAGGAATCTAAAAATAAAAAATAAATATTGCATTTGATTATCTTTGTGAATTAAAGATTTCAATATTATTTGCTTTTCCAAGCAATCCGTGCAGAATTTATACTGAAGCCGATTTCAGGCATTTCGTCCAGTCTCAATATAATATAGAGAACAATTCCAGTGAATGAAATAAATAAAATGTTAAAAATAACGCCATGTTATTCATTCAATTAATGTTTTAACAATTAATGATAATTAATATTTGGTTTATAATTTACTTGCTATTAAAAGATTCAATAATTTTGCTCACTTTTTGGACAAAACTTCCATCCTTCAATTGTACTGAGCTAATTGGGGAAAAGTCCATAGTCTTTCAAATAAATTGCTCAGTGTATTTCATTTGCAGCACTTTCAGAATCGATAGGAATTCATTGGCAAAAGACACAAACGCGATTTTTCCTTTAAGAATATTATCTATTTCTTTTACCGAATCCATCAATTTTTTGTCTTGTATCGTAAAAAGTGTCTTTATTATCATATTTTAAACATTTTTGAAGGTTTGTTTATTTAATAAAGTTAAATGTAGAAATAAATGCCATGGAAAAGTATTATGGCTACTGTTGTCATCGTGAACTAAGTCAACTGGCCCTAAAATCAAAGATTTATAGGCAATCTGAAAAACGGATAAATATATCTTTGAAAACATTCTGTAATTGAGTAATTGTGCCTTTTGTTAAAAGTAAAAAAGCATTTTAATACATGCAAAAAATAATTGCAAACATTCCCCAATTTTAATTTTGCCATTCAATTATGTTTCAGGAAAACGTAATTCTTACGAATCATTCTAGACAGGTTAGTACTTTTTCTGAAGCAATACTTAAAAAATTATTAGACATTCACAATGCACATTGCACAAAAGCATGTTAATGATCCTCTGTGTCCCACAGAATGTCATCTTGACAGTCTTATAACGATTTCCCATAATTTTTATAACACAGCAGCATTTGACTTACGTGCTATTATATTGTATTTTAGTTCATATATTAGCATATTATAATTATAACTTATATTATACAATACAGTATGGAAATCTAATTTTTATCAATAAGCAGAATAGAACGAATTATAAAAACCACATCTGGTTGAATTTTTACGTCAAGCATGCAAGCAACATTCTACTTTGCGAGGTACCATCAGGATAAGAACTAAGGACAATATACTCAAATGTCAGGAACAACAATAATAAATTGCCAACAAGGGCCGTTTGCCAACCTTTTTTACGCAGCAAGCAAAACAACATTTATAATCCAGCGAGTTACAAACAAACAACTTGGACAGGTAACACAAAAAACAAAAATAAGCCAGAAAGAAATGATAAGTGTAGACACTTTTTTGCTTATTTGCCAAATATAATTTGTAAGCTTATAATTTGAATTTCCAGAATATTGTTGCAAAAAAAGATGTTTTTAAAGAGCAGCATGACTCATTTATTGCGACGTGGTTGATATGTACTGAAGAGGAAAAAGCCATTCATACAATAATTATAAAAATCAACAATATGTTCAGACATATCTATCACTGTCCATTGTTCCAATTTATTCATAGCTCTAAATTCAGTTACGTAAGGCTGTTGTTCTTAGGAAATTTCTTGAGTATTTTCGCACAGTCAAAAGCAAGTCTCAAACTTGCAATTACATGCAGAAAATATTAATTTTATTATCGTTGAATGCCAGAGGCGAAAAATAGTTTCCAGCATTGTGATACAGGGACTGTTAATGTGCTACTTATTTGTGGCTGTGCAAGAAGTATATATCTGTAATATATTCATAAAAACTTGTTATAGGGGTGCCCTTGATAGGAAGAATTGCATTATATAGTCAAAGTCAACTTTCCTGTGTTTTCACACACTAAGGCCAGGTACATTGGAAATATACAAATTCAGTCAGTCATTTATTTCCTTGCTTCAAGCTAGTCAAACTGGATATTCTGTCTCTAGGCAAACGTAGACTCTGTTAAGCTACCATTCACACTAAGTGCTTCGACAGAATTCATTTGTGATTCTCTAATTTACAAATTACTTGAAAATAACGTCCAATCGTGACAAAATAATTTTAATATTGTTACTAGCAGCCTTTTGATGACAGAAATATCAGAAGAAAAAGACATGGAGTTCAAGACTTTGTCTAGTGGAGGCAAAATGCCAGTTGTAGGATTGGGTAAGTTGTAAAATACTAAATCTAATTATTTGATCATAACTCATATTTAATTTAAATTGAATTTAAAAAAGGTACATGGCTTGCTGACAATGAAGAAGAACTGATTCAAGCTATGGAAACTGCATTAGAGGCTGGCTATCGTCATTTCGACACTGCCAATTTATACATGAATGAAGGTGTGATAGGAAAAGTTCTGAAGAAGTGGCTGACCTTGGGTAAAATTCAGCGAGAAGAATTGTTTATTACAACCAAGGTAGAATTTATTGATCATATTATGATGCACCATTTAAATAACATATTGTTGAACTATAATTAATTACAATTTTTTGATTCTATCGGAACTTTAATTTGATTTTTCATGAAAACTGCAGCTTCCTGTATATGGTAAATTTCCAAAAATTCAAACAGTCGTGTATATAAAATGTAAATAATTGTTATCAACATTTACATAATGTTAAATAAGGTATGGTCCCGGAAAAAGTTAGTCAATGCTTGGATAAGTCTCTTGAAAATCTGCAAATGGATTACGTTGACTTGTATCTTATTCACATCCCATTTGGTCTTGGTCATGATAGTGAACCAATCGTGTACTCTACAAAAGAGGGCAAAATGGAAATTGATTACGATGTAAATTTGGAAGGGATGTGGGAATCTATGGAAGAACAAGTTCTGGCAGGAAAGGCAAAGTCAATTGGCGTTTCTAATTTTGATGGAACTCAGGTTGAGAGAATTATAAAAGTTGCAAAGATTCCACCAGCAAATTTGCAGGTATTAATAAACCAATTAATATTTGACAATAGATACTTGTAAACCTGAAAGTTAATATTATGCTTTTTACCAATGAAAAATATAGACGGCTTATATTTTTGTTTTAGATTGAAATGCATGCGTATTTGCAACAAAAATCTTTAAGAGCTGTCTGTGCTAAGTACGAGATAAGCGTTTGTGCTCATTCACCATTAAGATGCAGAGGAATAAAAGACGTGCTTTCCAGTTGTGGACAGTTAGTAATTAAAAGTTTATGATCCCCAATTTTCCATTTCAGCTTTCCATTTGTTATACATTTGAATTAATTTAGGGAATTGGAGCCAAAAATGGATTTGATGAAGGATCCTGTGGTTTTAAGAGTTGCTACAAGATGCTGTAAAGAACCAGGACAGGTTCTACTTCGTTTTTTGATACAAAAAGGCATTGTTGTGATTCCAAAGAGCGCAAGTGCGATCAAACTCAAAGAAAACATGCAGGTTAGTAGAATTATTGATAAAAAACAATTTTGAAACAGATTATGCAATAATAATTGAAATCTGAGCTAATTTTTTTTAATTCGGTATTTTTTTCTCCAAATAGTTATTCGATTTTCTACTGAGTGCGGAAGACATGGAGGCACTTGAATCTCTTGATAGAGATCCAGATGGACCTTTGACTCTGAAACAAGTTCTGCCGTGGTATGATAATTAATTAATTGAAATTCAAATGTTTCTGTGAAATCTAATTAATTTGTATTTTTAAACAGCCTCCAACAACCTTAACGGTTCACTATGAATTGGAGATACGAATATTTTACTTTAAATTTTGTCTACGAATCCATTCCTAATATCAAATATCAAGGATATGATGGAACAGTATTAATAGTAATTACTTCAAATCATGAAGCTTACCATGTGGTATGTTTAACATGAAAGAATAATTGCAATTAAATTAATCATAGCAGTAGTAGTAAAGTTTTAATTGCCCCAATAGTCTGAATTTGTTCGCTTGTAAAATTACAGTAAATTAATCATCACATTTACAATATGTTGTTATTATATACTACATTAGTTTTATATACTTAATAAGGGCATAAGAAAAGTTAACGAAATAAAGTAATCGAATGTCACAGATTTAATAATCCATCGCCTATATTTGTAAAAGGAAAATTCCACTAATCAACAGAAAACCGAGGTAATTTGTATTTATTTATTTTATCAAAACATATACTAATACCCAAAATCAAGATATTTTATAAATGTGTCAAAAACGTATGTACGAAAATATTTGTAAATAGCACACTTAATACTAAACCGAACTTAACCCTAATATACATAAATATCATAACAATAACATAGTCCCAATTGAGATTTTCTCAATTTAGCTATGCGTAGCTCCGAGTAGGTTTGCCATATAACTTTGCGTTTTTTTGTATTTGTCACAAATGTGTTTCTCTGCCTTTAATATAAAATTGAAATCATAAATACCTCATATGGAACTAAATCATATTTTATAATCATTAGTATATTATTATGTCGTACTGTTATTGAATTTCGAAAAGTGTAGTAACATTTTTGGTTGAAATGCGAAAGATGCTTAAACCAGAATGCAGCTTCGTTTTAGGCATGCATCTGCATCACTTTTTAATTTAATTTGGAACCTACCCAAATGTAGCTTAGTGTTTATTCCATACATGTGACGGTTTTATGACTAAAAAGGAAAACATTTTTAATACAGAGTAGGGTCGAGAATAAAACAATTCTTACCTCTCTTTACAATACATAAACGCATAGAACTGTAAATTTATTGTTTGATTAATATTGTGGTTACAATTATAATATAGAATAAAAGAGTTATTGGGGGAATATACTTTACATGTACAGCCTGGTAAGATTATCAAAAGGTTTACCTTGCAGACTGGATACATGGTAAAATGGAGTATTTTGTGTTAAATATGATTTGCATTATCCCTAAAAATCACTGTTACAATATTGCCATTTTATTTTCATTTTGGTATTCTTAATTTATTCATTCAATAAATTAGTACATATTTCCAGTTGTAAAACAACATGCTCGAGTTGACTTAATAGGCTTAATGTCTTTTAAGCTTTTAAAGATCTTGGCATAGCGTTGTGAGTGTTTTGTTAGAAATGAAGGCGAATATTTTACATGATATAATGTATTTGAGGTGAACATAAGTTTTTGTAGACATTAGTAGGAATGTTAATGCAGAAAACTCAGTAAATGTCAAATGTTAAGAAACAATGAAGAATAGCTAAACCATAAATAATTCACTCTACGGACATGATTTACTTTAAGTAGTTTAATGTGTCATTGGATTGAGAGAGCAGTAGATTTTGCAATATTTGAAAGGAAGTAAACAACTGAACTGTGTGAGCTGCCTTTAGTATCGGATTAGTTGACGGTCACTTCTATTAAATATGTATTGACATGAGTAGGGTAATGGTATTGTATAGAACGAATGCAAAAACTTCCAAAGAGGTGCTTCTCTTAGCAATAAAGAAATTGTGAAAACCTATTTTCAAGTACGGCAAAGCCCTAATTTCTCGTCTTAGTACAGGATTGCAAATTTGAGGCAAGCTGCTGTGGAAGGTAGTAGAATTTTCGTAAATAGATGAGACTAAGAGAATGGCAAAGGCACATCCAACCATGGTGACAAATGCAACACTTGGCAAATATAAATACACCGGCATTTTTACAATACCGTATAATTTGATTGTACCAAAATTGGCGATAAGCCCTAATGCTAATATTATTGAAAGCAGTACAGACAATGAAAGTCCAAAAGTGCCGTTAAAAAGGTAGTTAATGTACAATTGTTGCCGATAAATATTTTTTGCATTTATGTAACTAGTACGTACATTATTTTCCGGTTTCCAATGATTATCAATATCTCTTTTTGTTGGTGTAATAATTTTGAGCCAACTAGTCGTCACTAGTACATAGATTATTAATACATACAAATAAAAGATAAGGGATAGCCCTATATGAATAATAAGGGGGAAAAATATTATATACTGTGCAGCAAATACTACGACAGAATTGATTTTTAATTGAGGGAAAAATACTGAAGTAATTAGTGTTAAGGGGTCTACTCCCAGATAGAACATAAAAGGATGAACTAAAAACGCAATGGAAAACAGCCATGGCATGGATATCAAAGATGCAAATGACAAGATTTGGACTAATAGTGAGCGATTCTTCCCTTCGTTTCTCTCTGAAAATAAAACATTAAACCTTACACTTTGGATCACGAAAAAATGTAGATAATTTATAATAGGTAAATGTTGCTAACCTCTTAGGAGGAGTCACTTTCCATTACTCGGTTAAAGCATCGAATCCCATCTTCTTCATGACATAAAAATGGAATGGAAGTTCCGATTTGTATTAATAGGGAAAAAATTATAAATGTCGTAAACATAATTTGTTCCACCGATAAGTGCGACAACTTGGTGAAATTTTCGTGTAATAATAATCCCAAATAACACACAATAAGGCAAATATTTGTGACTATAACGGCACACCAGCAAAATCGGTCCAGTTTATTTCCCCCTGCAGAAACTGTCCAATTTTTTTCATTGAAAGCAAATGGACCGTATTTAAAAAATTTACAAACTTTAAAATAAGTTTTAATGCTGGTCCGTAAGTCTTTAGTGCTCATTTTGAAGAACCTGTAGCTGATCTAATATGATTACCTATTTCTACACCAGTGAATTATTTTAGTTGTTTCGCCACTGAAGTCTTTTTAGCAATGATAAAATTATTCTGCCTACAAACCTTCGTCGGACAACTTGACTTGTTTTTCCGCTCAATCTTAATACAAGCTTTGCGCCGATCAATACTCCATTTTCCTTTGTCATTTACTAATTCTAAACAAATATACAGTAGCTCGACTTTTGTTGTGCAATGCAATTCTTATATGCTCTACTCGGTACTACCATCGCTACTCTTAATAGTAGCCTGCCGTACTACAAGCTAGAGCTTAGTTCAAATTTCCTTTGTGTTTCCTGTCAAGAGGATATTAGTTCCCTTAGTGCCGCGTGGCGCTGCTATATGGGGCAATGTTAGCTTACATTGTATACAGAGAGTACTTACTTATTTTATTTTTAAAAGCATTTTATTTATGAAATTTAAACAACTTTCTCACAGTTTCAACACTTTTCGGCTGTTTGGCTTGTATTCTACCTTTGCTTTGCTATCTTCTGCCTCGTTAATCTGATTAGTTTTGTTAACGCAATATATTTTAACTATTTGCCTTAATAAAAATACCTGGACACTTTCTGAATGTTTTTCGTCACCACATCCACAGACAATAATGCCACAAGCTTTTATGTGCGATGTTAGTAAAGCTTCCAACGATGCCACATAATTCTGCCATTTCTTAATGATTGTCCAATGATTGTCCATAAAATTGATTATATAAACCACGAGTGAAAATAATTCCTTCGATGGGTACATACTTACATGTATGCTTATTTTTAATTGCCATTACGCAAAATCCAGCTATCATCGAGGCCGCAGCAGTTTCTACTCTTATTTCTGAAATTACTAAAGAAATCGAGTTTTAAATATGACTTATCACTTAAAATTGTAATGTAACATTGTGATAATGTAATTTAGGCTTCTTCTTCTAATCAATTATATTAAAATAAGATTGAAACTTACTAGCTAAATTCTGCAATGCGGAAACATCGGCTTTCATTGATGGGGATAATTTTGAAAAATTAACTTGCTCGTTAATAATGTCTCTATCTGACATTGGTATTTCTACTGTTTCTCCCACATCGACATTGGCGTTGGTTGATCCAGAAATTTTTCCCACTTTTAATATCTTTTGAAGAGAATAATGAGCTGTAACTACGTCTGTCATGCCGTTGGAACCACTCATTTGGCGAACACAACTGAACAAAAATTCTATGTTATCGCCATAGATTAAACTCACAAGCAAGAAAAAACAATGTTTTTCCTTACTTAAGATGTACAGAAACCATATACTAAAAGGGGTCCAGTGGGTTGTGGTTTCGTAAACATGCGGCGAAGGCCTAAGCTCCTCCCTTCATCCAATGACATGTGATACGGGGCGCCGCGGAAGCCAATCAAACCAGATAACGGGCAAAAGTTTGGCTACCTTGTTATTACATTGTTCTGTACATCTTATATGGATATTTTCCATACGTTTAGTCTATGTGTTATCGCTAGAAAATTTCCGTGGTAGAACGAAGTGAAAACCGATATTTAATAAATACCTAAATAATTTTAGATAATTTAGATTAGAAATGCTGTATATTAGGTAGATGGCATAAAATAATAATTTCATGCATATGGAGTGTATAATCTTTACCGTATGCAATTAACTGTGGCAAACGTAGTAATTCGCAGAGCTTCATCGGTATTGGGTGTTAAATACTGCATAGAATTCTTTACAGGTTTCTTAGTCCTTTTATTGAGAACAACCGGTATAGATCTTTTCCAAGCATCCAAATATTCAATGAAGTCCTTTTCAAGCCAATCCAAACGTTTGTCTTCAATGAACCAATAGTGAGCCTTGTCTCCAGTATGACTTTTACTGTGGCCTGTTCGATTTTTCACGTCATGAAACTAAAACAGTAAAAATTAATAAATTAGTAATGAAAAACCATACTAAGCCTATTCATGTTACTTACATCCCACCACTTTTTCATCACTTTCATGAATTTGATAGTACCACCTATTTCTTTAAATCCTTCAACATTTTGCTCCTGCATTAATTGTAACGATGATGTCACATCTGGAGAGAATAACTTTACTGCTCTTTTACGTTCATCTTTTCAAACAACGATGGGAAAAGCCTTTTTCTGTTGAGACGACGAACTGGCTTCACAGTCATGTTCTGTTGCAACTGACTTAGCTTCACCAAACAATCCTTGTTGATATTTTGACCTTGATTCTTCATTTTTCTTCCGAGTAGATTATTTCTCACGTTTTTAATCACGTGGCTGTAGTCGTAACTTAAAAATAAAGGCGGTTCAGGATCACAGATGTGCGGAATACAATGCTGTACAGTACTACTCTGGCACAATTCCTTAAAAGCACTAACATTTACCGCACAATTATCTCCCACAAGACGAACAATTTTAAAACCTATTTCTTCTACTTTTCGGATAACGTGTGTTATCAATTTTGCCAAATTTTCACTTGTCAGGCATTTAACAAAAAGTAAGCAACAGGAATAATGTAGTCAGTGGACAATCCTTTTAGTAGAAATGCGAGCAATTTGTTGGCTAATTTTTCCGTGCTGGGTAGCACCCCACCGTAATCTTCTTTACCAATAATGGTATCAGCGTGCTTGACGTACTTAACCATTGGTTTGACAGCCATTTCGTCAAACTGGAGTCTTGCAAATGTCTCGACGGGTGTTAGCGATTGATATTCTAAAGATAAACGTTCTTTAATTAGGTCGGTAACGCCACATTTCAATTCGCTGGAGCCAACATATTTTCGTAACGTAGTTTTGTGGGGAAGCTTCAGAAATCCAGCATTTCTGACGTGATTGTATCCTTTCGGTGATTTGGATTGCCAAATTACGCACGTTCGTATAATAGATTCGGTCCATATTATCCGTTTCTTTTTATAATTTCTTATTTGTTCGATTATGAACATTGCACGAATATGTGAATCTTTAGCATCTTCTTCGATCTTCTTTAACACTTCAGCCAATGGGCTCGTTTTTCGTTTCAATTCAAGATTTTCTTCTCGAAGTTTGGTGATTGTGTTTTGTAATCGTTCGTTTCTTTTACTGTATCGATTCAAAACTGTAACTGCATTAGGATTCTCAGTTTTGCTCCACAATTTCTTTTTAAAGTCTAGGCTTCCTGTCTTTTTTTGATCAGTATTGATTTGTTCCGAATTATCAAGGCACGAATTTTGGAAATTATTTACTTCTGGCACCTCTGTTAATAAATTTATATATACTTGGCTTATATTAATAGGATCATTTATGTGTTATTTCATACATTACAATAATAAAATAATTTTATGCGCTAACTGTTGTTTATGCTGAATGTAGGCAGCGAGATATCGTTGTCCCTAGGTTAGCCACTACCTTAATATTTTACCAGTTGCCCCCTGTCACTATTTTTGTCTCTTTTCTCTTCTAACTTAATTAATAACAATAGTGTCACTTGTTAGGTGTTAACAATAAATTAGTTTGCTTTTTATTAGGTTAGGTCAAGCAAAAATAGTGATGGGATGCAACTGGGCAATATATATATGTAATAATAATAATAGGACAAGTGGCTAACCTAGGGGCAACAATATCCCGCTCCCTAAATGCAGACATTCTTTATACCAGGAACTAGTAATTTTTTCTTCTTTGGTGAAGATACTCTAGCGTGGGGCAGTTTCAGTGAATTTTTCTTTATCTGAGCTTGTAAATGCACCGGAAAATTGGTAAACACAGTTGGAACTGCAGTCGATTTAAGACGTAAGGCTTTTAACCCCTCTTTGTAGTCAGTATTTTTGAAATCAGACTGCAGAGGTAAGAACTGGAAAAATAAAATTTAGTGTTATAAATGTCAACAATGATCTCGGGTCTATCTGAATTGCACAACACCGAGAGTATTTGATTGTGTACCCCCTACGAAGTTGAAGAAATGATTTTAGAATGAAGAAGTAAAAACCTTGAAACGTATACTTAATTACAAGATATTATATTTTGAATATTTACTTATCCTTAGGACTTTACTTCCTTGGATCGCTTTTCGACTTCGATCGATGTATATTGGTAATCCATTCTTCTCGAATTGATGTCACTGGAAATTGGTGGAAAGATATCCCGGGTGTTACACCCCTTTTAGATTCACACAATGGCACGCAACAAATATCTTTCATGTTTGACAATATTTTATTTAAACACGTTTTTCATTAATTATGACATTAATTAATAGCAAAATATCTATTATTTAATGAAAAGAAGATTGAAGATTCAATTATCAATTTGCCATAAATGTATCACAAAATCACAATGTAAACATGGGCAATTAGCGGTATAATTTTGTCTACTTGTGATTGAGAGCAATGAATAATAATGGATATTCCTTTCCCATATAGTAGCGCGGGCGGCAAGCTTGATAACTAAAATCTCTTGACCCATATTTCCGTCTTAGCTCTAGCTTGTTGTACGGCAGGCTACCATTAAGAGTAGCGATGGTACTACATATTTCATGTACACTCGAATTTCTTGAATTTCCACTAGCTTATAGAATATTTAAATAAATAGGTTTTCGAGTCTTCACATTTTGCAAGTGTGGTTTTACAATTTGGTAAGATTTTTAGAAACAAGTACATATTTACAGGATTTAGATGCAGAGTAGAATCTGAGAGAAAGAGAAGTTTGTTTCGAGCGAATATGTCTTATTCTTGTGATTCGGTTGGGCCTCTCTCGACAAAATAACTGGACACGTGTCTGTGTTGAGCAATGTGTACAATAAAGACCTTTAGAATGCAATAAATGACATATTTTAGGTGAGTATACTATTTAGTCGACTTATAATTTACTTATTGGAGAGAGCTCAGTAATGTTGAAACCAATGTACAAAAGTTAGATCATCAATAATTCAATCTGCAGACAGACGATTTGCTTAAGTAGTTTAGCCTTAACTTTATTGGATTGAGTTCGCAGTCAACTGCTATAATAATAATTATGTACACACGGATAACGATATTTAGAATTTCAAATATTATAAAGAAATAGTACTCATTTTTAAAACTATGAATTGTTGACACAGTCCTAAAGCTAATACATCTATTAACTTATAATTAACTAATCTACGGTTAAACACACACACAATATAAGCAGGAGTAATATTATTGCAAAATCATGAGAAAATAAAGGCAATATTGCGTCGGCAGCAATGCTGTAGTTGTATGATAGTAATATTCATGGTTAAATTCTATGCGAGGTATTCTGCCTCGTATTTATTTCCGGACACATGTCCGCCGGCCCCTACATACAATATTCATTGCAGCTCACAATATTTTTTATCGTATACATATCACCTGTATTCTGAACTCGACACTCCCTTCCCCATTTCTTTTATTAAAAGTAATGGTATATTACAATGGCACTCAAATAGCGTATAATACAATACTATTTAAATTTAGCTTTATTTTATAACTTCAACTTTAATAACTATTAGCCCAATGATAATAATCTGTCGTCTTCGCCAAAAAAATATTTGATGATGGATGCTGTGTTTGAAGAGTTGTTGAAAGATGTTCTAAGCTCAAAGAAAACATGCGGCTCAGTAGAATTATTGATAAAATTTTAAACCGGCGGACTGCAAAAATTCTCCATATATTTGATATTACCGAAGTTTTCGAGTTATTGGACCATAATAAATTAATTAACTACTTGTATCATGAATGTATGGTGGATTTACACAGGATGTTATGGCTCATAAGTTTTCTTAGTATAAGAAAGCAAAATGTTAAGTGTGATAGTGCGTTATCTGAAACACAAAAATGTAGTTGTAGTTGCCCACAGGGAACGAAGACAGGTGGGTTACACTTTCTGGCGCAAATTAACCCAGTTTTGCTAAAATTCGAAGAGAAGTAGGGTAGTGCATTTTTCTCACTAGCAGGATTTGTTGATGACACCACTGTGACAGAAAAGGTTGCAAATAAAGCTCCACAATGACAAGCTATGTTAAATGATTTTGCTAAATGGGTAAAAGAACAAAGAATGACTTTTAACACCAAGAAATGTGGTTACATGATAATACCCTTTTCAAAAGATAAATCAGCTAGTAGTAATTGGGAGTTTTTCCATAACGGTGAAAAAATACCGAAATTAAGTAGTACCACAATACTTGGAGTTTAAATCATAAATGACCTAAAATGGGATAATCATGTTGATGAGATAATTGAAAAAGCCTCCGGAAAAATGTTTATGTTGCAGAATTTTAAACCACATGGGTTCGAAAAGTCAGAGTTAGTACTTTAGTACACGCCTACAAATGCAATATTAGGCCGATATAAGAATATGGAAACGCACTCTAAGAAATTTTCAGTCAAATTTGAGTAAACTGAACTCAACAACTGAGTTAAAAATGCGCCGACTGACATATTGAGTTCAGTTTACTCAACATGGTGTATAAACGTATTCCTCAACTCTTGATTTAAATTTTTACTCAATGCCAGAGTAAACATGTGCAAAAAGTATAACCCGATGCGGGTACCGAAGCCTTGCTCCTGCTCTGTACTATCGAGGCACATTACCACATACCTACATTTACTTGTTGTCATAACGGAAGGAATAGCCTGTACTTATTCCTTTCTGGGAAATGCTCAACATTTTGAGTATTATTAGTCCGATCATTGACTAATCAATTAGCAATGGTTGAGTAAATTATATCTAACCGTTGACGATACCAACAGTTTAATTAACCATTGCTAAAAATTTATACAACAATGATTTAATAATCAGCAATGGTTGAGTAAATTATATTTAATCGTTGACGATAACAGCAATTTACTCATCCATTGCTAAAATATTATACAACAGTTGCACATTCCAACTCATTGAGTTAGATTTAAACAACAGTTGTCAAAATTTTAGACAAGGTTGATCAAAAAGCAGTTTACTCAACTGCTTGTGCTGAATTTTTTTTAGAGTGCGTTGTTTGGGGCCCATAACTAACAAACACTTTGGGTAATACGTTAGAAAGTGTACAAAGGAGAGCAATGTCAGTAATACTAGGATGTAAAATTTCGGAATCAGAGTACTACCAATGGTGTGAAATATTAAAAATAGAAAGTTATAACAAACGAAGAACAAACCTTCTGTTAAGATTTGGCATACAGATAATGAATTCCGAAAGATTTAGAAATATGTTTCCTGAGTTTAATGATACTTATGAAAGGAGGCAGCCAAGACTCAAGATACTCAAAAAATTCTGTTACAGCCTTACAAATCCTCGATTCAAAAGACATATGAAGGGTCAACTGTCCCAAAAATTGTCAGTACAATAAATAGATTATATGACCAAAATGTAATACCGTATAGTAATATAGAATTTAGGAAATAAGTATAATGAACTTTTGACCTTTTATTTTCTAATTGTATTTCTGGGTTCTCTCTCAACTGTTAAGTTGCCTGTAATGTTATGTCTTTAATATTGTAAATAGAAGAAATTAATACCTAGAGAATAATTATAAACAGTATTTTTTATTTTATTAGTATTCCTATGGGCTTAAAACTCATCATATGAATTTGTCTAAAATATTGGAAAAATTTGATTGTTAAATTTGCTTAGAATGTGAAAAAAAGGTTGATGCCTATTACAATTTCATAAATTATAGGATTGAGCTTCAATCTAAATATTAGGGCTCTGATAATAAATAGAAGATACCATTGAACTGCAAAAGGAGTGCACAATACGGGTATACCATCTATCACAAGCAGAGCTAACTTTCACAACTCACATAGGTCTGCAGCTGCTGGTTACAAAGAAACATAAAAGAGTCTGTTCATTACATTTATGTTAGGGCCATTCTTAAGCTTATTATTTACATTTGGACAATAACCGCTTATCAACGTATGGAAGAGGAGTAATCAATGATTCTAAATTATTAATAAAATTAATAGTTAATAGCTAATGATATTAAGTAGTTCTTAATCATGCCATATTTATGTATCTACTTAAAATAATGCTTATAGTTATATGATAATCTTTATACTATACTATACTTACCTTACACAAGAATTTTAACTTTCTCTTAATTATTTAAAAGTAGATATTCGATTCACCATCGTTTACCGAAATTATTCATAACTTAATAGCATAGCATGTCTGTATTCTATATTACACACACGAAATCCTAAGAATCCTAAGAGCCCACTCAAGAACAAAGAAATACATTGTAAACAGTTTCGTTTTATTTCTCCATTGCAACAATAGGTCCGTTTTGGATTTCAGCAATATAATATTGAAGTTTGTGTCAAAGCAGTTAAACCACGACGGTTACACTGGAAACATTTGGCTACTAAAAAACAATTTTATTTCCTTCTCAAAATGACGAAAAACAAAAATATATTTTGCACACAAAATGTGTAAACGTTAAATAGTTTGCAGTTTCATAATAAATATTTGTTTACGCAGTGTTAATACAATTGTCACTGTCAACCTATATAATAATTTTACTTAACGTTTTAAAAAATAAAATGGTTAGTGAATGTTTATATAAATTCGCAAGCTTTTGAAAAACCATAAATAGAAGGACAGCATATTAAAATGATGTACATTATAGTGTGCCTATTCTCCATCTGCGAAGCTGCATTGGGTTGGAAGTTATCAGAGGTGGTTCAATTGGAAAAATTCTGCCACATTAATCTAATTTTTCCAGATGTCAATTCAAATAAATGGGGAGAACTATTTAATGATCAACTACGGGAAATCGATATTCCTATCGCGATTACCAGACTTCATTTCCCCGGACATGAACCCCTTTGTGAATCGGACGTAGTGTTAGTTGAGCCTGTTAATTATGACTTTTACATTAAACAGGAAGGCGCTAAAAAGTGTATGACAAAAATAAGACAAAAATTAATAAGAGTATCATCCCCAAATCTAAACAATCGTTTTGTCTGTATACAAAACATAGTTGTCAATTTCAGTCATAAGAACTTTATGGACGTTATGCTAATTAATTATATCTCAGAAGCTGCTAAGTTTAAAGAAATGTATTTCTATAGACAACAATCGGGATATGAAAACTCATGGATTGACTGGTATAATTTTGGTGAACACTCTTCAGTGTACATTCTAGTAGAGCAAAACATTTTGAGTTTGGCAAAGTCAAAATCTAATTTTCTACTGAATATTCAAGGAAGATACAACGAAAATTCTAATTTTATATATCATCTATTCTGGTCAAAATCTTGGATTTTGTTACCATTATTTGAAGAGGAGGAGCTAATTGTACATTTTCTGTGCCCGCAATACGACTCAAGTCAAAAAAGTCCTAAATTAAAGTACACCTATTTACTTGTGCCTTTGTGTGAAGGTAGTGAATGCTTTTATCGACAACCGTCAGAATTGGCAATCGAATATTTCATTAAGGAAAGTTCTGTGGCCAAGAGATATACAATGATAATTAATGATGGCACTATCCACTCGAAATACGGAAATCAATTAAGTTACTGCGGGCAGCCTTTTCAAAATGCATATTTTACAAATTATGCATTTAACAAATACCTTGGTAGTGCCGTTTTGCCTATTGCATCAACACTTTTCAAAAATTTCCCAAATTCCACAATGTCATTTATTAGTCCCAAATGCAATAAAAAGAATCAGAATATTGGCACATTTTATTTTCGATATGGCAGTTTATTTAGCGACTATAGCCCCTATTCACTTGTAATGAAAACTGAAGAAGATTCGTATAATTTTATTTCCTGTGTCGTTTTGGAAGACGAGAGTCTCTCTTTCTATGGATACATTCGACCTTTTCAACCTCTCGCATGGCTAGGAATCATCATTTCAACCCTTTCGTCAATTATTTTCGTACACTGTGTAATATTGTACAAAGACGAAATAAATATTCCAATGATTTTGATTTGCTATGCTAATCTTTTGGAAGTCAGCTATCCGTTATCAAGAGAGTTCGACAAGAAAACCTGGCTTAAGTTATTAGTAGGCCCACTCTTGTTAATGTTTGTTATACTGACAAACGGATACAAGGGAATTGTCACCACAGACTTAGTTGAACCACGTCCTGTGAAAAAAATTGAATCAATTGAGCATTTGGCAAACCTTTCGGGTTTTACTGCTATTGCTGCTATCAAAGGCGCTAGTCCATTTACCCCTTTTAATTTTCCTAATGCATTGCTAAGTGTAATAACTATAAACTACTATCGCAAATTCAACGGCAATGATCCAAACCTCAAAAAAACCATTTCACTATTTCGAAATGGTAATTTTTCCAGAGTTAACCAAAGCATCGTTGAAGCCGCTATTCATTACTTTCAAATTCACGGGCAGTTTTGCATTTTTGAATTATCATGTCAGATCAAAAATAAGAACAAGGCGTATAAAGACATTGGATGGTTAAAAATGGCTCCTGTAATGGATAAATTATATAAAACTATTCAATTTCCTCCAGGTTTGTCATACCGGAATCCTATAAAATGGATTTCAAAATGCAATAACTCTGCCTTAATTCTAAGGAGTTCCAATATGCATCGCCTTCTCAATGACTCTTATTGGAATCCAAAAAATGGAGGTGTGAAGCCTGTGAAATCAATATACCGTGGAACGAAAGAAAATTCGTTCCTATCATTCCCGGTCAATACTTACATTGTAAATGACAGAGTCCCATTAATGACCCAGTTTCTAAGGCGGAATTTGCTTCTACTTGGTCATTCTGGCATCGCCAACTTATGGGAAAATCACTACAAGTCACATAATTTCACGGAATGTAAAACGTGCTGGATGACTTTGCCAAGACCTCTAACATTTTACAATTCGAATGTTTTCACAATATTTTACATTGGCTTGTGCATTTCAATGACATTCTTAATGACATTCTTGTGGGAAATTCGAGTTTGTGTAAAAGTATATTTGGTATCATGGTTTTCAAAAATCAGGACATTGCCGAAAACAATCAAAACAAAAATCGGACGACCATCGTGTAGTCAAAATATTTTTATTAGCAGGTTTCGAAGTGACTGTCAACAAATAAAATGTCAAAACAAATGAGTGAATTATCAGGCAGTGTTCAGTAGTTATGATATTGGAATATATGGGTGTCTACACAATATTTTCTATATCGGCCGGTCAAAGTTTTTCACTAATGGGATAAGTAGTTTGAAACTATCAGGTCGCCACCACAAATGACTGCTAGAAAGACTTCGGCGGACCATTCTTCATAACTGTATTGACAACTTTTTTTACTACATTTCAAATTCGAGATTAAAAATTAGAGCCTTCGATTCGAGCGATCATTTAGTTACAATATTTTTCAATATTTTTATTAATAGTTTTCGAAGTGAATGTCACCAAATAAAGGCTCAAAACAAGTAAGAAGGTTGACTTTTTGCTGGCAAAAAGGCAACATTTTGTTCGTTATTGCCATTTTCCTTTTTTGTGCCCTTCTGCTATGGCATTCGCTATACATGCGTGAAACTAACTTTATTTTTACATGATAATAATAACTTTGCAATTTTCTAAAAACATTTTAACCTTATAAAAACCTCAAAAACCTTATAACAAACAAATTTAAATGTATTTAATTTAAAACAACCAAAGAGGCTCAAAGGTGCCTTTCTGACTTTTTCATGCCCTGCTAATGAGTGAAAAAGTGAAGAATATATAAAGATAATGGAAGCATAATTATTGACTTTTTTGTTTTTACATTCAAGATCTGCCCAAAAGTTTAACAATGTGAATAAACATAATATTTTGTAACAATAGAATGGCAGACATGCATTTTTAGTTTATGAGCATTGACGCTGTTCTGTAGTTCGGTAGTATGTGTATCGCATGGAACAAGAACAAACTAAAGTCTGTCCTATTGACAAGAAGCATTTTGTGTTATCAATCCGAAGACTAATTTGAACACATTATCTATTACTAGCCGGTCACCGGACCTTGGCCCTGTTATAAATAAAGCTAGTGTGTATTCCGAGGGCAATATTGTACGATGAGAAGAAAGTATTTCAGATGCATAGCTTTTCTAATTGAACTTTTCATGGTTTCTCATTTAGTGGGTCGGCGTCGGAAGTAGAGATTTTACATTGATAGGTACAGGGACTTTTGTTTTAGAAAACTGTCCGTATCTCCGGACAGGGAGGAGGTACTAGTCAAGTGTATTGTCTTGTATCATAATTTTAGCAATGTAAATGACCAAATGTTCCCGCACATGAAATAATAGAAACCTTAAGCGAACCGGAAGCTGGGAATATTTGCGTACAGAACGCATGAACTGCTTTGTTATGAAATGTCCAGACTTGTTGGGATTTACCACATTAACACACGATGATATACACAAGCATCCCTAGGGAATTTTTCACTGCACAACTCGAGCAACACAATTATATTATAGAGTGATTTATTGGCATTCTAAAAATTGGAGAAACATTGTAAATACGTATATCAAACAAGTTCATTAGAGTATAAACATCAACTTTTAAATACGCTGACATCAAAAACTATCAAAAATCTTTTTTAATATGAATTAATTTTACTAACGCATTATTATAACAGTTAGCTAATATTTAGTAGTTAGTCAAAAAGTACAATAAAACGACCCAAAATCCAAAATCACTTCAAATAACAGTTTTATGTTTATTTAATCACAGAATGGGCCACAGCTTTTATCTGAGTTACTGATTTAGAAATATTAAAGTCCGTGAAGAGGAATAATATTTAAATCACAATGGAAGTCAATTCTTGATCAGACAGTATTTCAATATGTTGTGTAGAATTTTTCAGTTGTTCCACCAGTTGTTGGATATCACTGCGGTCAATTTGAAGTTGCCGCTCATTTATTTCAATTCTGGCAGTTAGAAACTCAATTTGAAGCTTAAGGTTTCTTTGGGAGTTAAAAGGTTCCGTAGATTCAAGTGTATCAAAGACATCGGTATTTGTAGTTGACAATATTGTGTCTATATTTATCGCTCTTAATAGGGTCTCATCTTTTACACGAATTGTTTTGACACAATTTTTTGAAATAAGAAGTTTAATTGATATTAATCTTGCAAACTTCCATGCTAATGTAAACTGTCCTATTCGTTTATGTTGAATTTGATGAGAATTGCGAAAAGTTTTCCATAGGTGTACAATGGTTGTGTAGACAGTGAGTAGTTTGAACCAAGTCAGTTCCCACAATAAAAGAAATACTGATACGCTGATTAGAATGAGATAAAAAATGAAAACAATGTGAAATTTCATTTCCAGACTAATGGCCTTCGCTTCGTTATCTGTTTGTGAGATATGAAATTCCACTGTTTCATAATCTTTCCACATTTGTAACATCCCCGTTTCAGAAACCTTCTGAAAAAATTGCTTGAAAGCTTCTCGGTGGACGTTGTAAAATATCCAAGAAAGGAGTTTTATAGATATTTCTTCATTTACCCTTTTGCAAATTGCATTTGGATCTATTCTGTGGATGTCATAGAAAACATTTGCAATATATGTATGCATGTACCAGGTAAATAGTTTCCCTCTTTGTTTCAGAAGTAATTCTAGACCTAAATCGTAGAGGCTCGATCCCTTACTTTTGTGACATGGAGTTAACTCGTCTTCTTCCCAGTTCTTCAAATATAGGCTGGAATTAACTCTATCCGATAAATTGTGTTTACCAAACAATGTAATTGCATAATCATAGTCAACAATTCCATCATATCCTACTTGAATTAAAAATTTATAATTATTTTCAATCAATTCTTTAAAGCTATCCAATTGTCTCTTAGTATCAAGTGGGGCTATTATTTCCCCAGTTATGTATGTTTCATAATGACATCTAATTATAAAGGCCGCGATTATAACAAGCAGACAAAGGTTTCTTCTTTCACTGGTGATGTTAAATTGTGACAAGGCAATTGCCACTGTTGACATAATCACATTTCTAAGGTTTTTGTGTATTGAATAAAAATTATTTACTCGAAGGGCAGAAATCAAATATGCCAAAGGTAAAAGAACAATAACTAAAATCCAACTAACGCTATCAAAAGTATTTTGAATTAAAACGTGTAGAGTGACGTCTTTAAATATTTTTGTTTCTTCACAGTAGAAAGGAATCCAATGAGAAGTGCTAACAAATATTTGTGAGTTAAACCCGAAACCTAATGGGTACGTGTAGTGATCTTCAACATAGATCTCAGCAATGTATGTTGGAAATTTTATTTTTGAATATATTTTCGCCCATACATCACTATTGGCATACTCGGCAGTGAAATTAAATTGTTTAGCAATTGCTTCAGTTGATCTAAATATATATGGACAGTTTAATAGCATTTTAGTTTTTATTAGATTATAAGTCGATTGCACACATTCCGGTATTGATAAAGCAAATTGGTTAGCTCTAACAGACGTATAAACTGCAACTTTATTTCCATAAAGCTGACCGTTATATTCCTTCCATATATATCCCCATTGCATTTCATCCCATTTACTATTTAATGGTACCAATTCAAATCTAAAATCATTTACGTAGTTTCGCCTGTACATGTTTATGGTAAAAGTTGAGAATGAGGATTCGTTTTCAATAAAAATATAGTATAATTCTGCTGTTGAATGCTCAACCGGGAAGAAAATCCATTCATTGTGGTTGATATCGTTTGGTTCCATTCCATCATACAGAAATAACGAAATAAAACTCGTACGCGATACCTTTTGTCCGAAATATTGTGTTAAACCACTGAATGTGTAATCCGGTTCGTCAATAACATTCACTGAGCAAATACTCCTTGATAGATCCTTGAATGTCATTTGATCAACCTCGTCAAATGTTTTATTTTCAGATGAAGAGATTGTCCATGGTTGAGAGTTTTGGTTCATTTCCAAAAATAACTGTCCCCATTTTGATTTTGGAAATATGATCATGTTGAAATCGCACATTTTAAAACTAGATAGGTTTCTTATACAAATTACAAATTTTGTCATCGAGGAAACAAACAATACGACAGTAAGCAGAGCTTTTTGTGTGGCCATGTTATTAATTAATTTGCGATAATAAGGAATAATTTTATGTTCACTATCTGCAAAGATTTAATTGCATCTGTAGAAAAAAATTTTTATTTTTATCCTATTCATGGTTGGGCTTTAGCCATTTACTTGTACATATAAATATGATAAAATAAAAATTAAGTCCTTTTAGTCACTTTAAGGATTCACTTTGTGCCTGCATAGTAAACACACGTGACTATCAAAATGCATGTTAAAATTTTTTTCACATCTGGCATAATTCCTCCCAAAGGATAATTTTGGTTTTTATGGGACTTACATTTTCAGAATTGAGGAACAGAAAATCGCAGCTGGATTTTTGGTATGGTATAGCTGCTTTAAAATGCTTTAAAATTTTCAAAAAAGTGAGCAGAAATTATATTTTATAAAACTTTAAAATTTTAAAGCATTTTAAAGCAGCTATGCCAAAAATCCAGCTGCGTTGCCCTGATCCTGAATAATCCAGGATCCTAAAAATGTAAATCCCATAAAAATCAAACGCATACATTTTTAACATGCAGTTTGATAGTCATATGTATAGTTACGTATTACATAGGCGCAAAGTGCGTCCTTAAAGTCGATGTTTGAGCTAGGGCCTATCTATTGTGCATTTGTCTTTTCTTAATTGATGGGTTTGTAATAACTATCTATTTATGACACTCGAGATTTCTCACTGGACTTTTATGTTTGCTCCTTAAATTAAGAAACCGGGTAGTATCCGTATTTGTAATTAGATGTAAATTGGAGCAAAAGTGATCCAAAGATGTAATTAGATATAAGGCTTAACATTAACTCTTTTATAAAATATATAAAACTTAACACTATATCTGCTTCCGTATTTTTTCATATTCCTTTATCCTTGACTTACTTCCGTCTGTGAGTCAATTTCCTATTAGTTGATTTCCTGCATGGATTTCCGGGTATGAAAGTTTTAGACGCCTTTAAAATAAACGGAAGTCAACCTCTGGCAGGAATGTAATACCCATTCATTTATTCAGAGGAGTTTACTCCGATCTATGCGTTTACTATTTTTGTCTGACTGTCTGTCCGTCCTTATCCGTGATAACTTTAGAACGGTTACACCTACACTACTCAAATTTTCAGGAAACAGTTTTAGGGTAAAATGAAGGTCTGAGTTTGTATACCAGAACAATCGGCCACATTCCCTGATTGGGGGAAAGGGTTGAAAATTTCAATCGGCGATAACTTTGCAACGGTTATACCTAAGCTAATCAAATTTTCAGGGCACAATAATGAGGTAAAAAGTAAGACCGAGTTCGTATGTAAGCAAGATCGGTCACACCCCCTGACCGGGGGTGGGGTTTGAAATAGACATGCAAACATTATCAATACATTTTACAAGTGTCTGACAGTATATTACTACTATAAAGCTAAGCGGCATGTATGCCTGTATACTAATTTCTGCGCTGTAAGCCACGCAGCAACAAATGCGCAAACATTACCAAATGCATTTTACTAGTGTCTGACAGTATAAAGTTGTAGTGTGTACTGTATTGACATCCGGCATATTCTGCGTGTAACTGGCAATATTGTTCGTTAGACGAGATACGACCAAACAGTATTTTTGATTATTTATAGTTGAACTTACAGTTGAACAATGTGAGTTGTAGATTGAAATACAAGAAATTCAAAATTCTTGTACTGTTATATTTGCTCTGTCTTTACAGATGTTTAAATTGACAAACGACATATTCAAATTTGTTGATCTACTGTGTTTACTAAGTAATAGGTAAGGAGATACTGATGAAATTTTCATTATTGCAGTTTACGTGCATTCAAAATTAACCCTCTGGTCCATAATAAGTAACGACATGTGATCAAACAGTATTTAAACTATTTTTGACTGTTTGCAGTTGAACGGTGCGAGTTGAACGGTAAAATATATCTCTGATATATGACCAAACAGTATTTTTGATTATTTACAGTTAACCAATGTGAATTGTAGATTGAAATACATTTGCTCTGTCTGCACAGATGTTTAAATTAACAAACGACATATTCAAAATTGTTGATCTACTGTGTTTACTAAGTAATAGGTAAGTAATAAGTAACGAAATATGATCAAACTAATTTGACTGATAAACGCGCAAACATTACCAATGCATTTTACTAGTGTCTGACAGTATAAAGTTGTAATGTGTACTGTATTGACATCCGGCATATTCTGCATGTAACTGGCAATATTGTTCGTTAGACGACATATGACCATACAGTATTTTGAAATTTTTATTTTACGTGAATTTAAGTTTTGATATCTTAGGATCAAAATACTAACTTAATACAACTGGTAATAAAAATGTACTACCATTTATATAGATGACCATTAATAATATTATGTTCGTCGTATTGGCATCGTACGCAAACTCCTCTGCTGTTATACCCGTTATGAAACGGTTTATTCAGAGTTCAACTAGCCGGCGGGTAGTGGCTAGGTGGCTAGGGGGCAAAAGTGGCTAGTGGGCGGGTAAATTGATAGGTGGCTAGTGGGCAAAACGGGCAACAGTGGGCAAAACGGGCAACAGTGGGCAAAAGTCAAAATGGGGGTTATAGATACACTAAAGGATGTAAAAATTGGCGCAAAATTTTGAATATTGAGTACTTGTGCCCCTTTTGCCCACTACCCACTTTGCCCCTTTTACCCAGGTGGGTGGGCAAATGTAGTTTTAGCCGGCTAAAACTGAACTCTGGGTTTATTATCCTTTTATGTCATCCGAAGTTTTATAGCAGTACAATAGATAGTCAGTGTACAAAATACCATTTACCACTTACCAGTGTTAGGTGGTTTTTAATAGTATTTAACGTTAAATACCACTACCTACAAAGTAGAGGTAAGTGGTATAAATGGTAAAAATTATTTAAATTTCGTGTTTAAATCCTTGTAAATAAACGCCTAAAGTTTAATTCCGTAGGTTTGTTTATACTTCCGTGTGTTGATTTGCCGTAATTCTAAAACGCAGCTAAGCACATAATAACGCACACAATGAGGCGAATTCCAACACGTACAAAGCAGAACAATTGGTGGCAGTACGCAATTATGCACTGCGCGGTCTATATTTTAATACGACTTACAATGCATAAAAAAATTTCACAACAGGAACAATGCATGCATTCTGTATGCATTGTATTAAATGTTATTTGTAATGCTTGTGAGAATAAGGTGGGTATTTTGCTAAATGATTGTAATTTATGTGTAGATTTTATTTCGTATTGAGTGCATCAACATTTGGGAAAAACAATTTCTTTGTTAATTTATATCCGTATTTTTCTGCTGCTTTCAGGATAACTCTTAAAATATCCAATGACATCCGTTAGTTCATCATCGCCATCTTCAGTTTCAGCATTGCCATTGATTTGCATCTATTGCATGTTATTGTATTAAATGGTATCGCAATTTATAGCATCGCATTATATTGCGTCGCATTGTATTGTATTGCATTGCATCGCATTATATTGGATCACCTGGAGAGAGACTTAATAATTTGTTTGTAGTTAATAGCGAGAAAAAGGCTCACTATATTGTTATTACTAACATCTCTCTATAGGTTTTGTTTAAATTTGTTTTTAAATTCGTCAGAATTGAGAGAACATAAAATGTCATGTTTCTAAACAACTAGTTAGATACTATCCGATATCCCTCATTATAACGTCACATTATTAATTATCTTCAATAACTGTGTGTTTGTCGAAACTAGTTCCGCAGAAGTAATCCCAAGAGCGATGCATTATTTCATTCCATACTGCTCCAAATTTTCTGTACAGGTTAGGTTGTACGAAAAGTGCAATTACTGCATTCGAGCATAGTAGTAGAAGTACCCACCACCCTAGCCCAATGCCCGTATAGATTATTTCGGTTAAGACGTAATCCATTGATCCAATAATTTGGTTGCTATAAATAGAGCATACAAGGATGTGGGTCAGCAGAACTACCACTGGCGGTAACAGTATACTCCCTATACACCGCACTAAGAGGGTGATTGCTCCAGCCAACGCACAAACACCGGCCAAACATGCGAAATATTATTATTAGTCATGCATTTCCTATGCCGTATTCGTGAAAGAATAACGAAATCAATCACACATACAATACATTCCATTTGCATGTACCCTATATAATATCATATATTTATTATTATTAGAAACAAGCTTTGAGTCTACTACATGTTGTCTATTTCTCACTCTTGAACGTAATGCATACATTCAGCAGTGAGATTAATACATACTTCGATTCTGCTATCAGAAATTTGTATCAGTGTGAAAATAAAATACGTCTCCCTATAACTAACAGATTGTCCAACCAGCGACTGGTAATGGCAAGTAATCTTTGGTATTCGACATGATATTTTAGCTCTTTAAGCAATAAACAAGTTCTTTGCATGAAGAAATCTAAATTGTTAAATGTATATAACATTGTTTCTATCTACTAAGTGTGTTTATGCATGCATTAATGTATGTTTAACAGAATCCATGAGAATTATAGTATATGTATAGTAAATGAGAATCCTTATTGCATTGTCAAGTGTGGATTAACTCATTAGCTCATCCTAAGTGAATACATCAAATCGGATTTTATTTTCAAATTTGTTTTATAGTTAGTGTGTTGTGGTGGACATAAGGGGCACACAGGGGAAGAATTGATCGTATTATTGGATAGGATCATTGCTTGATTGATAAAGGTATCTAAATTATACCCAGTGAAATAGTAAAAAGAAAAATAACACAAGTATTATTGATTATTTAAACCTTTTAAGAATTAAGTCAAATAACAGACCATTTATTACGGTCTTTTATACACGATGCTATACTTTTATTCAAAATAAACTCGAGTTTCCTACAGGTACTTATTATGGACAACCCATGAATCACATTTTGTAATCTGGACACGACTCTGTTTCTAGACTCTGCCAGGGACCACTCGGATGCGGAAATATCAAACAGGATCAGCTGCCTTAAGCGAGATACCTGTTATTAAAATAATTATTGTTTAGTTTTTATTATCATTTAATTGTACAAATGCGTGGATAGACCGGTCACATCAGAGATGAACCACCAAGGTAGGAGCCGTCACTCCAGCGTATAATATTGAAACTGATTTTTATAATGAGGTAGTTATAAGTTTTTATATGTACTCAACTCAGGTGGCTGGACTGACCTCCAGCGCGACTTGTCCCACGCACAGTTCTCGACCAACTGGCGATGCAACGCAAGTTAAGGAAAGTAAAGCGGTAAACTGTCCTTAACTATAATTCCCTAGCCACCGAACAATCATAAACACACAATTTTCAATGTCTAAGTTTACCTTCTGAACTTTAAAATAAATGAATATACAACTATTCTGTTATAATGCACCTAACAGCTGCCAAACCAGCAATCTGCATTAAATGCAATCAAGCAATCAGCACGCTTTAATAACTTTCAACGTGTGCCTTAAAATCCGACAGATAATCGTTTCCCACACTTCGAATCTCGTCATTTACTACCTGGAAATATTAATCGAAGGGAGTCCACTCCCTTCCATGTAGTATGTTTATTAAAGCATGGTGATTTCATTTCCTTCAATCTTATTTCATCTCAGTAATTGTTGTAAAGTATTTGTATTGTTATTATTGTAATTATTATTATGATATTAACAAAAACATGTGTAATAATAAGTACCGTAGCGATCCGAGAGCACCCAATTTTATCTGCCAGTCTTCAGCCGTTCGTTTACCACTAGCCCTATCCATTTTAGGTATTTTTTGCTGTACCAACCTTTGTTTTGTTTATTTGTTAAATGCTTTTACTTATTCTCACTCCCTCACTTAACAAAATTCAATCCACAACTGAGATGATTTGAAAAGAAAGCTAAATCCGCAACTGAAAGAAAGGAAACTGTGGTGAGAAAAGAAATTATAAATAAAGGACCTACCCACTTTCACATCCCACTCACTTTCCCTCAAACTTTACCCTCATTCTAAACATGGAATTTATAATAATACCTACCAGCTTTAAGATCGAAAGTGGGTAATTATTTTAATTATAGGTTAACACTAGGCTGGGGATTATATTACATCCACACTCTACATCTCTGTATAGGATGTGTATGAAGGATAAAGTGATACCACATTCAATAGCAGTCTCGACCGTTATTTTCCCAGAGAAATATTTTATACGTATAATATCATTCTTTAGGCTGATTCTATCCATTGACTCTTTGAACCCTCTCTTTGCGGACTTTTAAGACCAGTTCAAATTCCCCATTATCCTTGTTTGATATAATATTTTAAAGTGTCAAACCTTTTGTAAAAATCAAGTGTCTAAAGATTTGCACGGATATTTAACATTTTTTACACAATAAGGTTTTTTTGATCTGTAAGGGAAATTGTAATCATATTGTATTAATAGTTTTATATTATAATCATAATACATTTCTATCTAAATATAGAATCCTAGTATCATGAAGATTACAGAGCAATAGAGTTTTGAGATTCGAAAATACTATCCACACAGCATGTTTCTTCTGTAATTTAATGTCCCTCCATCTGAACCAAATAAATATTAAACATAAATTTAAACTTGATGTTTGCGGTATCCACCACCGCTGAGAAATAAGTATGAGTATTCCATAACTTCTGTGTATTAGAGTTGGCCATCCTCATTCTCCATTATGTAGTAGGAAAGTAAGTTGCAGTAAATTGTTGTTAAACAATTGTAAACAGTTTCTTGACCATATATATGTATACCATGTCATTCAGATCCTGTGTGCTTGTATTCCATTTGATGGCTCATCTGTTGAATTGTATCTTAAAGTATGCACCACCAAAACTTAAACTAAAATTTCGTAGCAAATACGAAATACGAAACGATTTATCCACTGATGACATTTGTATGAACGGATTTAGAACCCACATTTTTACAAACTACTGGTTCTTCCTATTTGGAAACTAAACCAGCCGCGACCTTTTCGTGAGGTCAACGCCCGTGCCCATACACCACCTCCTCCTCCACGGTACCCATCCATCCGCCAACTTTTGGCACACCTTGAAGAGTTGGAGCAAGGGTAACAAGAATAGCAGAGACAAATAAGTCTGCAGCAGCGGCAACAGCAACAACAAACATACTCGGGAGAATACAGAATTCATAATTGCAATTGTTCACGACATGATATCAAAATTGGTATATAAAATGGTCGAATTTCAATATAATTGATCAAATTGGAATTTATAAAGTTGCAGACCATACCATAAACATTGGGAGGTATAGACATCAGAGAGGTAGGTGTTATATTAAGGCCCCGTCTAAAATATATAACAAACGCTGCCTTAATAATATTAAAAATGCAAATGACAACATTGTGTATGCATACTTACACTGTGTACAACTCACTAACCTCACCAACAATCCAACCCACAACATCTAATCCCATATAAAAAACCTCCCAACAAGAGAAATAAACAACCCCACAAAAACCCTATACCCCTAACCTAAACTAACCCCATCAAAATTCCCTATTATTAACCTCATTGGACCTCCCCACTATACGTCATAAACATAAATTTATATATAACATTGATACTAATTTACAAATTTATACTAAACAATAAAAATACATATCAAATTTGTGACTCTCTAACCTAACCAAACAACAATCATATCATACTCATATAAGAGGATTAAGAATCATCGATGATACATTTGTACCAAAAGATACATATGTATCTAACCAAGACTAACCTAACCTAACCCAGCTTTGATTCTACAAGCATCACCAGATCTCCTCTTATCCCCCAATTTTTACTCAACAAAAACAAACTCTAAAATAACTTTTCTTTATTTTTCTTTCAGTAAAAACCCTTCGATATGACTTCGAACCAATTTCTCTTCATCCTTCTACTATGCTATAATATACATTCAGCACGACGTATTACAGGTGAACAAAACAATCAGAATCTATCACCAATAATAACCATAACAGGGGCAATAGCAATACTTTTAGACTATACAATACCATACGGATGCATCCTCACAACAACATCCTACCCTTACCCCATAACTACTACCATCCCATGTAACCAGTCCATAGACATACCAATCAGACATGTCATACTTATACCATGGACTAAGCCCTATACAAAACTAACCCACCATGACAAAATCCACATGCAAAACATGTCTTTTATCATTAATCACACATGGCATGATCTCATTCACCTTCATACAGAGAAACTACAAAATCTAACTGAATTCGACTTACCTACATTTCAAAATTTCCAAAAATTCCACAAAGACCAAACCACAGAACACTTTTTATTATAAATTCATCCCTTAATTCCTATACATACTACTAATCATAACGGAATACATTGTATATTTTTTAAATCTTATCCAATGGATCTTTTTATTATGGTGTTGCCATAAATTAAATATCCTACAAACAATATTCCCTTGTGCACTTTTATGCTGCAAACCCCAACCCATACAAGCAGTCCCACATGATCTAGGTACTACAGAAATAGCCTTCGCGGCACTCATCACTCTCCTATATTTAACAGCAACCTTACAATCAGACAAAAAGATGATTCAGGCCCAAACAGACTCACTAACTAACAATCACCGCATTCAAACCGATATTATTAGAAATATCCAAGAAAGCATTCATTCCCAATCAATTAATATTACCCATCAAACCCAATACACGGAGTACATGAAACAACTCCTAGAGACAAACATAACCCAAATAGAAATAGACTTGCAGGCCAAAGAAAAATATAATACAATACTCATAGCCTATATTTATAGACTCAACAATAGCCCAAGTACTACACACACCAACATTTGACTCCAACCTTCATGATAAATCCCCTCAAACTCAACACAGACATCCATTCATGAATAAAAACACTTATCTCACCAAGAAACAATATTTACTGCTATAAATAAAACTACAATGACATCTAAATAGCACACAGATATTCTTCTGCCTACCTAAACAAAAATTCCCAAACACATCACTCCCAATTTTCACTACGTGTCATACATACACACAGGGCCTACTCTCTTTCTTCATTTCACATAATTTCAAAATGCTCTTCGAAAATTTTGAAAAAAACGTAGCATAGCTTCATGTATATAAACCTTAAATACTAAAACTACACCTACTCAATCTGTTAACTCTACTACTAGTGTCTAAATTAAGTTAAGTTACAAATTAAGTTTTAAATTACTAAAAATCAAGTGTTACATTCAAAAATCACCACAAAGGAACAACTAATCTGTAACCTACATTACAACTATTACGGTAACAAATATATTCCATAAAATCTACATAAAATACCAAATAAAATACTAAAATATACCATTATATAATACCTATCCAAATACCCATAATATAATCCACACAAAATGTATTTAACTATATCACTTGTTAAAACATATAATTACCTAATATACATGTCATAATATACTTAAAAAATGTCCTCCCCATGGGAACCGTTGATTTAAATATCCCCTTCCCAATTCCACCCCAAAACCTAACCAAACACGCCTACTATAAAATATTTAAAGGACTTCCCCCGGAGACATATCCGCTTAGCAGAAAGAGGACTACCTAGAATCAATTCACCAGCACCCAATTTCCCCCAGTACACCGACACCCACTATATTAACCAAAACAAAAAATATAAAACCATCAAATTAAGAAACTCACAAACTACTATAACCCCAACTAATCCGCCTAGACCTCCACCTAAACCTCCCACCTCAAAACAAACTCAAATCTAAATAGTCAATCAAAAATTTCCCCCCAATCACCTAAAACTATCATAAGGAAGTTCCCCCAAAAAATAACTAAACCCATTCCTCTCCTAGACCTGAATATTACCCTCCCAGTTGAAAAATTTTTTCCACAACAATCCGGCTTCCCATCATATCATAAGCCAACCAAACCACTACAATCATCAGAAATCATCCCACCCGCTATACGGAATAGACAGACACCCGGAATATCACGACAACTACGGATAGAATTAGAAAACAGAATGGACAATCGCCAACCACACCTAGAAATGAGCAACCAACATCATTGTCTAGAGAAATTCTACAAAGAACACGGTACAGAGGAATATTACTCCATCCGCAAGTAGGACAGTACCTTCACTCACTGCAACCACGTCTACTCCTCACTCCGCACAGACCGGCCGACAAACTCATCCCAACCAACAGCAAGCAGAAGCAGCAGGAGGACAAGATACAACTAATACGGAATTGACTAGCCTCCTGTACTCCGTAAGTAAATCTTCCGTTAACCACCCAATATTAATAGATAATAGTTTAAGTAGCCTCACCCTAAATGATTGTGGAGCTAACTATATAACGACCAACTCCTAACTCAAACCCAAAAAATCTTTCCAAAAGCACAATAACTCTAAAACCCTGTATGTATCAGTATGAATAAGATCTTTGTAAAGTGTGTCCGTCCGTTAACATTTCAGAGCCTGAATTTGGCTCAGTGGCGTTGGAATGTTACAAACAATTCCAGGCTCTCAACACACACAAGTCACACAATACAATAATAATATCTCCGCTCATTCCACTTCTTTGCTGCTCTTCTCTCTCGAAGCAGCACAGAAGTGGAATCCAACGGAGCGAGAGAGAACCATTTCGGTCTTGCCCGAGCCAAACTTGAAATGCAGCGAGATTTGTTTTGATATCCCTCTCTCTCTCTGCTGTCTGCTCTTTCCTGTTTGCTGTCTACTGTGATTTGCTGTCTACTGTGATTTGCTGTCTACTGTGATTTGCTGTCTACTGTGATTTGCTGTCTACTGTGATTTCCTGTCTACTGTGATTTCCTGTCTACTGTGAGTTGCTGATTTTGCTGTCTACTGTGATTTGCTGTCTACTGTGATTTCCTGTCTACTGTGAGTTGCTGATTTTGCTGTCTACTGTGATTTGCTGTCTACTGTGAGTTGCTGATTTTGCTGTCTACTGTGATTTGCTGTCTTCTGTAATTTGCTGTCAGTAGTGTCATCTGTTTGGTAAGGAAAGTGGGGGTGGGGTCGTAGGACACGATCCACTATCCTCATGTAAACAACAAAATTACTGAGTTTCCGATTATAAGTCTTCTGGCGGATTTGGTCGTCACGAAGTGAAAATTCATCGTTATTGTGCTCGATAGATGCCCCACCACTGCACTGAAGGAAACGTGCATTTAAAGTGCACATGCACATGCTTTGACTGATTTTACACGCACGTTTCCTTCAGTGCAGTGGTGGGGCATCTATCGAGCACAATAACGATAAATTTTCACTTCGTGACGACCAAATCCGCCAGAAGACTTATAATCGGAAACTCAGTAATTATTGACTTCTGTCAGACAAAAGTCAACAATTTTACTGTTTACATGTAGCTCTATCAAATGCATTTTGTTTAGCCAATATTAAGGGTGGGTTCATGTTTTAAAATTTAAGGGTGGTTTCATATTTTAAATTTTAAGGGTGGGTCCATGTTTTAAAATTTAATGGTGGGTTCATATTCTAAATTTTAAAGATGGGTTCATTTTTTAAAATTAAAGGGTGGGTTCATATTTTAAATTTTAAGGGTGGGTCCATGTTTTAAAATTTAAGGGTGGGTTCATATTCTAAATTTTAAAGATGGGTTCATTTTTTAAAATTTAATTTAAAATTAAATTAAATTTTCTATTTGTATTTAAAATAAATTTTATATTTATTAATGATTATAGTGTTAAAATGAGTTCCGAGAGAAAACGTGCCTGTGCGGGAAATTCTTTCCAAAGAAAAAAGGAAGAAATGATTTCTCTAAACGACTCAGATCCTGGAAAACTGCCAGTGTCAAAAAGTAAACGATTTTGCTACAATTGTAGGCTGGACGTGCGTAATTATTACGTTGAAGGTTAAGCTAATTCAAGAAAAATGTTATTTGTAATTTTAATTAACAAATCAAATAAATTATAACTGTAAATTAATATTTAAAAATATAAATATAACTTTTTGTGTAATTTTAGGAAAATGCACTAACTGCAAAACGGTCTTCGATCTCGAAATGCCAAAGTTAATTGGAAAGCCGGAAGAGGAATGGACCTGGTGTGCTGGGTGTAAAATAGCCCCTGTTGAAAGTACGTACATGTGTTGTACACGTACAAAGTACGTACAAAGATGGAGGAAATGAAACTAAAGTTTCAGCAAGATCAAGAGAATCTGAAGCTTTCATTGCGGCGGGGAAAAAAGGAGTATTGGAGATACTCCGTTGCCAAACGAAACCGCTCCGATGTCAAATGAAACTGCCTCCTTGCCAATTGAGACAGCTCCGTTGCCGAAAGAAACCACTCCGTTGCCAAATGAAATCGCGCCGTTGCCAAATTATACCGCATAAAGCGCTGTTGTCTCATAAAGTATACTGTGTAATGAAGTTTTTAATGAGAAAATAAATTTTTAATTGATGTATTTTAAAATTTTATGAAATTTCAAGCGCCCTGTTACTGCCCCGTCCGTCGGACGGGTAACCTTACTCGTGTATGTTATATGGGGTGTACTTCCTCACTACAAAGTGATAGTACTGGGCGCAGGCCTCAATTACGGGCGTATTGCCAACTCCCTCAACACTGGTATTGTTGTTAATTAATACCCGAGAAGCTAAAGGCTGTTATTTACGAGTCATTGTTGTGGGACTGTTATCGGAAGTTTACTGGCCCAACAAAGACAGGTTATCCAAAGCTATTCTACGTACACAGGACACATATGAGGTATCAATAGGACGGCCCTTGTAATTGCGGGTTCGTGATTAACCTTTGTCTTAATTCCACATTTACAACTCAAACACTCGCCTTTAAACAGCCCTCGGCCATTTTACCCAACCAAAGAAACGAGCTGGCAGTGGAAGCTCACATTGAATAGTCAGACGACTGAATGCTCTACCAAGCCAATGTGGCTGGGTTGAACCCTACTTGACAATGACGAACACCATATATATACGATTCACCATGCTATTATGGTCACTCCAGAGGACCCATTGGTCCTAGAGTATTTAGACTGCCTAAGCAATTGCTACGGTGACACACCCGCCCTCCCCAACGAAGATAAACTTAAAGAAGGGATTAGCCAAAAAGTAATAACAGATATAGACCACATAACTTATGAACAAGTAGTAACCATCCTAACTAGCTTCTTCCAAATCTTCCACAGTGGTGGAAAATGGACCGAAGCACTAGCCGAACATACATCTGTATGCGACGTAAAAATTAAACTCAATGAACCAAAATCCGAGTTTAATTCACTCGCCACATTGATAAAGCAAAACGGCATCAAAGCCCTACTAGCCGACTTTATACGATGGCCACAATTAGGGGCGCCTACTTTCAAATGGAGCTTTTTGCTCTCAAAGCCAAGGCCATGATCTACAAAGCGGCAGAATCAAAGAGTGCTCCTATTCACTCCCCAACCTAACCTAACCTTAATTTTTTTCTGCTAAAAAGTTTTTCAAAAATATTTTTTCATGATTCCCCATCTTCAGGTTACAAGTTAAAAATTATTTAAACCATTATAAGCGCTTCTAGTTAAATGTGACTCATGTGACTAAAGGGAAAGATACCTTCTTGTAGAATATATTAAATGATGAAGATTATGAAAATATTTTCGATGACATCAATAATATGCCTATCCAGCTCACCAGCATACGGAATGGTACAGTAGAGGCAGCATCCCTTTCGGTAGCAGTCTTTAGTGTTATGTTTCTTGCACCTTCATTTACATAATACAACACAAGCACCTTCTAGTGTGTACTTGGTGTGAATAATATAATATAATTTACTTTGTCCATAGAACACTAAGCTAAAAAATTGTCCAGTACATATTTAGGATTTCAAATATTGTGCATAAATAAGGCTTAAAGAAGAATCTTAAATGTGCTACATCTGTTTTCATGTGTTATAAGGCTTAAAGAAGAATCTTAAATGAGCTACATCTGTCATAAGGCAGCAAAAGACTATGACTTCTAATATACCAATATTTTGAAATATTGGTTTAGTAAACAAAATTTTACAAACAAATTTCTATAACCAACCCTTCTGTGTATTTATGAAGGTTTTGACATATATTACTACGTTTACCCAACCTTTTAATACTTTTATTCCTTTTAAATCTTATAAAAAGAGACATCCCACATGAATCAACAGGCAAAATAAGTAACCTGAAGGGTTTGTAACCTGCAATGCAGTGCAATGTACTTTTTACATTTATTGATGTGTTCTCGTTGGTAATCACTTAATAATCCTTATAATACTATTATTAATAATTTAGTTTAATGTAGAGTTTAATGTATATAAAGTGTAATTTAATATTATTAATAATACTTATAATCTAATGTTATTTTTCTGATTTTTGGCAGTAAAATCAGGAAGTAGGAAATCAGTAGTTCTGGTGGATTAATTAACCACCCACTTCTGTATCTACATGCTCTTAAAAATAGCCATTTTCTTGTAATTTGGGAACCATTGAAATAGTACGATTAAAACTAGCAAGTAAGGGCCTAAACTGGAAGCATACAGACTGTTCGAATTGGCATATTAAATATATTTTCTCACATTTTCGCATATGGATAAGTTCATAGTTTGCAGTCTCACAACATATTATCTCATATTATCTTCAATCATGTACAATAAATCATTATTTCTGACTGTTGTTTTCAATGTTTTTCCCTGCTTCCATTCTGTGCTGAACCTTCCTCAAATGATTATTTCTGCCCTCATTAAACGACAGAAAAAGTTTACGAACTTGGTTTCCTTTCCAATAATCAAAAGTCCTTACTAAATTTCTACATAGGTAAGTCGGAGGATCGGTTAACTGATCTATTCTAATTGTATATAGAGTACCGTATTTGCAAACCTTTAGCTAAATTTAAATAAACTTTTTTAAGCTTATTTACACGTATATAATTTTAATTTCTGCTGTGGTTGTGGTAAATTGAAACGGTTGGTTCCAAACATTAACATAAGGTTCAGTGTCTTCATTTACTTGATTTGGTGAAAAGTCAGCTGAGCTGTGTTCAGTTGAATTGAGACCAGCAATGACATGTTGTTGTATTTATTTGTATATAGTGCTAAATGTTTTGTATAGTTATAACTATATGTGTGTAGAAATATTTTTTCCAATTTTAATTTGAGAGTGCTAATACGAGAGTGCTAGAGTACTTTTAAGGTTTCAATGAAATGCTTTGCATCCATTTACTCTCCACCTGCGTCTGGAAATGAGGATGAAGAGGGGAGGTATACTACAATTTGGGGGATAAAATGTAGACTACATTTTGGGGGGCAAAATGTAGACTACATTTTGGGGGATAAAATGTAGGCTACATTTTGGGGGATAAAATGTAGGCTACATTTTGGGGGATAAAATGTAGGCTACATATTGTGAAAAAATAATATAGACTACATTTTGTGAAAAAATAATATAGACTACATTTTGTGAAAAAATAATATAGACTACATTTTGTGAAAAAATAATATAGACTACATTTTGTGAAAAAATAGTTAGATTACATTTTGGAGAAAAATAGTTAGATTACATTTGGGGGGAAAAGTAGTAAACTACATTTTGCAGAAAAAATTTAGACTGCATTTTCGAAATATGTTCGAAATTACAACATAGAGGCAAAAATGAGTCATGTCATTTTACTTGCTGACATCAACCCGATTATGAATAAATAAATAGCTTACATGGCAAAATGTAAAATTTTATGTTAAATTATAAGCAATATTATTTATTAACAACTGAAAAAATGACACTTTATTATTAACTTTGTTTATTAATTTTGATATTCCTTTTTATTTATATGCTCATTACATTGGTTCATACTTTGAGTCGAATAACCGGTACTTATGCCAATTTTATTCTCAAGATGAGAACAACGTTTCTCAGACCTCAGTGTAATGTAGTTAGACCATAAATAATTCGGTTTGCCGATAGGATTTACTAGGATTGAGAAAACCGCAAACATTTGCAATATTATATTGGTTAGAGAACAAACAATTAAACAGCGTGGGCCGTATTTAGTTTCGGATTAGTTTACAGCCGTTCCTATTTAATATGTATTGACATGAGTAAGGTAATGGTATTGTACGGAATGAAGGCAAAAATATCCAAAGAAGTGCTTCTCTTAGCAAAAAAGAAATTGTGAAAACCTACTTTTAAGTTTTTCAAAGCTCTAATTTCCCGTCTTAGCACAGGATCGCAAATTTGATGGAAGCTTCTGTGGAACGTAGTAGAATTTTCGTAAATAGATGAGGCTAAGAGACTGGCAAAGGCTGCTATAAGCATTAAAATACTTGAAACCAAGGGCAAATATAAATAAAATGGCATTTTTACAATACCGTAATAATATGATGGCGCCAAAATTGGCAATAAGCCCTAATACTAGCACTATTGAAAGTCCTACTGCCAGTGAAAGTCCAAAAGTGCTGTTGATAAGGCTGTTGATGTACAATTGTTGCCGATAAATATTTTTTGCATTTCTAAATCTAATGCGTACAGTATTTTTTGATTTCCAATAAATATCAATGTCTTTTCTTGTTGGCGTAATAATTTTAAGCCATCTAATTGTGACTAGTACATAGATCATTAGTATATACAAATAAAACAGAAGGGATAACCCTATATGAACAATTAGAGGGAAGCATATTATATACTGTACAACAAATGCTACGACAGAATTGATTTTCAATTGAGGGGAAAATAATAAAGTAATTAGGGTTAAATGGTCCACTTGTAGATAAACCAAAACAGGTTGAACAATTAACGCAATGGAAAATAGCACTGGGATGGATACCACAGATAACAATGACAAGAATTGGGTTAATGAAGAGTGTGGCTTTCCATCGTTTCTCTCTGAAATAAACATTATTACTTTTTATTTGCGGGTCATAAATCAATGTTAAAAATTCATAATAGGAAAATGATACTTACGTCTTAAGAGATAGTCACTTTGCATTACGAGGTGAAAGCACTGAATCCCATCTTTTTGATGAAATAAAAATGGAATAGAAGTTGCGATTTGTATTGATTGGGAAAAAATGATAAAAATTATGAACATTATTTGTTCCGCTGATAAGTGTAGCGACTTGGTGAAATTTTCGTGCAGTAATAACCCCAAACAAAAGAGAATAATGGCATTATTTGTGGTGAGAACCGCGTACCAGCAAAGTCTGTCCATTTTATTTTTCCCTGCAGAAATTGTCCAAGTTTTTGAGTTGAAAGTAAAAGGGCCATATTTAAAAAATTTACCCACTTTAAAATAGTTCTGAATGGAGTTTCGGATGTCTTTAGTACTCATGTTAAACAGCCTTTTTTCCTCTGACTACCTAAATAAAATGGTCACTTATATTTTTGCACTTGTGATTTATTTTTGTTGTTTCGCCACTGGAGTCGTATTAACAATTGAAACGATATTCTGCTCAAAGACAAGTTCTGCCTACTTGTGTTTTTGCTATTTCCTAATCCGAGCTTTTCACCAATCAATGGTCTTCCCTTTTCCTCACCTTACACAAATATAGCTATAAAAATAGTTCAACTTTTCTTGGGAAATAGTTATTAATAATTCAGTATACTTTATTCTTATTGGTCTTTTAGACCATAAATTTGCGTTATTCTATATATTTGGTCTGAATAAGTAGTATTATATATATAAAAGGATTTTTCTAAAATTATAACAATAATAATTAGACAGGAAATAAGTGTGTTTCCATATACATTTCATAGGAATTGATAGAACAATATTTGTGAAAGGAATTTTTTTAATAAAATTAATGGATTTGATGAGCAAATAAAGTCCACAGTAGTATAAAACTTTCTTGGTATTAAGAAAAGTTGAATAAAGTTAATGTATTTATTGTCCAAGTAGAGTTCTTAATATTATTATAATATATTCAGTATACCTTGGTAACTATACGAATGGTATATGAATAATTCAGTACATTTAGACTCAGCAAAACTGTCATTTCTAGTAAGCTCTCGTCCGTGATCTAAAAGAGAAAATCACATGAAAATTTGCAATTTTTTAATCCAATATTCTGCGTTGGCTTACTAACCTGTGGAAAGACCATTTACATATTTTTGCCATTTGAAACTTTCATTTTCTGCAAATGAAAATCTTTGCTTTGCTTTGATTATGGGATTATTTTATCATACTAGGATTACTCACATAATCTACACTATAAAGTTTACATGTTTCTTTCAGTGACTACAAATGTATTAACAGAGTAGTAACTAGAATAGTTATGAGGATGGCTACAGCCCACTCCTCATGACGTCACCACCCAACCATCCACCTCAGCAACCCACCAATTTGCATAGTGCAGCGGAAAGACTACGCGAGGAGCTCCGTTGGACACGCCAGTTGCTGGAGAACCTGGGACGGGGAGACTACGCCAGTTTTGTGTTCATTACATTTATTTCTTTATTTTCTAAAGTACACTTTTCCATTCTAGTTGAATATTCTTTGTGTGCAATAAATAATACATTGTGTTCCTGAACTTTCCTGTGGATCATCGGGCATTATTGGACTTTTCGGTATCACGGGTAACTTGAATCATACATATTATTTCATCATTTCTGGCATAAATAGAATAAAGGCGAACTAGGACCGCTCTACGTGTATGCGGACTGCATATTTCGTGAGCACTTGCGTCCACACCCTCATAAATTGTTGCCGAAACCCGACTTTATTTCTATTTTGTGCACTGAAATCGGTGAAATAATTATTTTCGGGGAAATAATATTGTCGTGTTTTACGAAGAATATTATTTGTCGAGTGTTTCTCGAAATTTAAGTGTAAATTTCCAATAGCACGGGTCTTGTGCAGTTCGCCCCAAGTTCGGGAAAAACGGAATTTTGGGAATTTAATAATTTTAACGGAAAGAGCCCAATTTTATAATCATTTTGACATAATTTTTATTATAGAAAAAGTAGAAATTTTGTAAAATTTTGAATCTCAAAGTTGAATTTTGTCCCTATGTATAGTGAAGAAATTGTAAGTTAAAAAGCCTCTTTTATATCGTGTCGTCGTATGCAAATTAGTAAGGCGCCAACTCTGTCTACATTACCTTTGTGTGCACGAGTACGACATCACAGGAACGACTTTAAGTATAGCAGAGATATCGGTCACAACTACATCAAGGTACGTATACATTTAACACATATCTAAGTAACCCCACCGTCTCGGTTATAGTGCATGTCCATAACACCACCGTGGGTATAGGACATTGGCGTGTGGTTCACGTAGTATACTTAGATAAGTACATTGGTCGAGGGATATCGAAGGTAGGTGTATCACCGAACCTTTCATTACGGTTGTTTCCCGACTATATGCGTGTATCACGTAATATACAGTGACTCGAGTGTTTCTCGAAATTTGGTGTGTCACCAAATATACATATTCGTGTAGTGCGTCACATAGGACTTAGGCTTACTAGGGCACATATCTTCCTAATTTTATCAAATTTATGTAGATTTAACCATTTTCATATTTTGACCTTTTGGGCATTTTTCTTTATTTTGGGTACTTGCGTACTTTTACTATAATTATATTGACTTCATAGATAGACACACAAAAGCTAGTTTAAATTCTCATTAACATAATAAGTAAATGAGTGATAGCGAGAAATCGGAAAGGAGGTCAAGACTTAACAGAAGGCACGATCCAGAGTTTCAAGCAGAAATACAGAGAAGGATACAAGCAAGACTTGAAAGGTATCGTAGACGTCCCCGACAGGCTAACAGCAACTCACCTGGGGAGCAGGTTTCACAAGAATCAGAGAGTGATATAGAAGAAATCATGGATAGGAATAATAATGCAGAGGGAAATGCTGCGGATCAACAGAGAGGTCCCCAACAAAATAATTTGAATGCCGGTCCCCAACAAGATAATTTTAATGTAATCCCTCAGCAGAACATTTTGAATGTGGTCCCAGGCAATCAGCTACCAGAGCATCTTCGTTTTAATTTGCCTGAGGAGCAACAACGCCTGATAATTGAACATTTCAGGCAACAAGAACATGCAAATGGGCGCGTCATTGCCAATGCAAATGGTCGTGTCATTGCCAACGCAAATGGACAGCAGATCCCCAATGCCAATGGACAGGCGATCCCCAATGGAAATCAGTATATGCGTCATCCAGGACCTGGAAACCCTAACGTCCCTATGCCAAGATATAACGTTTATGAGACAACAGCAGCTAATTACCTGCAAGACATAGAAGCATACTACACTAGTCAGGGATATGCAAGAAATCAATGGCTGTATATGCTCTCTACCATTCTCATCAAGGAGAACAAAGCATGGTTCGAACATGTAAGACAACCAGAATGGACGTGGGATGACTTCAAGAACGCTTTTATAGCGAAGTACGATACTTGGCTGGAACGCAACAAGAGGACTCAGTACCTGATGTCGAAGACGCAAGGGGAGAAGGAAAACGTAGAGAAGTTCGTTTGGGACATGCTGAGGTTAGCAAGACAGGTTTTCCCTGATGAACCAGAGGCGGAGTCAATAAGAAGATGTAGGCAAGGCCTATTGCCACGAATCAAGTTAGCAATGGGAGACATTGGAGCCTACACAGCAGTCAACCTTATTGAAAAAGCCAAAGTGGCAGTTGAAGACTTACGTGCACAGGATGCCAGGGAAGGCAAAGCAAATTCTTTAGCCCCTGATGCTGGTGTACAAGTTAGAGGTAACGGACAAAACAATGGACGAGGAAGACCCTTTAGAGGAAGTGGATCCTACAGAGGGAGAAACAATTATTTCCGTGGAAGAGGAAATTTCAGAGGAAACGGATGTGAGAATTTCGGAGGTCAGGGCGAGAATCGCCAACAGACCAACCAGCAGAATCAACAGAATCAGCAATATCAACGGAATCAGCAGCAACAGAATCAGCAACAGTATCAGTCACAGAACAATGGTACTAATCGCCAAGAACAACAAAGATCCCAAAATAATTGGCAAAATCAAAACTCTGGCCCAAGTACTTCAGGAAACAGATCCCAGCAAAACTCTCAGGGCAGAGGAACCGGGCAACAACCACGCGAAGGGTCCGAATGTTATACTTGTGGAGAGTTCGGCCACAAAAGTCGCGACTGTCCCCAGAGAAGAGGCAGACTTATGGCTGTACATGATGAAGATCAAAATTGGGTCGAGGAATCCCAAGAATATTACCCTGAAGAAAATAATTCTTTAAACCAGTAACGGGGGAGGCAGAATATTTTCCTGATGTCTGTCTTCCCATAAAAGATGAAGAACTAACATGAAGAAACAAGGACTCAAACACCAAACTAGGAAGATGGGCACTTCGGTTACAACCTTATTTAGACAAGATTCGCCATATCTCAGGCAAGGAGAACGTGATAGCGGACGCGTTGTCGCGAGCTCCAGTGGAACCTACGGGAAATGAGTCTAATTTTGTCGATGAGGATCCGGATGTCATGTTCGTTCCATGTTTTGGATTACTATTTAAAGGTCCAGATCTTGCAAAGATCAGAAAAGAACAGAAGACGGATGAAGAATGCAACAAGATTCTGAAGTCAGTAATGGGTAATTCGATGGCCACGAAGAACTCACAGTACTGCTTCAAGGACAATCTACTCTACAAAGTCATGGACTTGAATTGGAGGAGCGTGAATCGTTCAGCTCATGGTGAGGGTCACCTGAGAGCGAATTCAGAAGAGGAGCGAGTTGAATTGAAGACTGCATCTGCTGAAGTTGCGCAATCAGCAGAAGAAGGCAGTAAACCTAGCATGGATGAGAAGCAAGGATGTTCGAAGAAATTGCTTAAGGAAGCTGCATCGAAGAAAGTAGTAAATTCTACAGATGACAGTAGGGTTAATGGCAAAACCGTTACTCCCAAGTTGGATAATAGTGTGCGGGAACCGAGTGCACGCGGTCACACTACAAGCAAGAATAGTAAAACAGTTGGTACGGGACAAGCCAACACCGAACCGGAGAAGTCACACAAGTACTTACTTCCGTTTATTCCGAAGAGTTTGAGAACACATGTCATGTTCCAGTTTCATGATGTACCTGAAGCGTGTCATATGGGCATAAGGAAGACTTTACGTCGTGTGAGATCACGAGCGTACTGGCCCAATTTAGAGAAAGATGTGAGAGAATATGTTAAGTCTTGCGACACTTGTCAAAAAGTTAAAGCATCGCATCAACTGAAAGCAGGTTTGATGGGAATTTCGGACGTCGCACCGACCGTTTTTCATACACTATATGTGGATTTTCAAGGACCGTTCCCCACCAGTTCGGGAGGACGAGCGAATAAATATTTACTGGTAGTTCAAGACCAATTGTCAAAATGGGTTGAGTTGATCCCAATGAGAGCAGCGACTTCATCGCAGTTGAAGTATTGGCTGGAGTGGATCTTTTGTCATTTTGGAGCCCCAAAAATACTTATTTCAGATAATGGAGCTCAATTTATCTCTAAGAAGTTGAAGAAGTTATGTAAAGACTGGAGTGTGGATCACAGGTTTACGAGTGTGTATCACCCGCAACCTAACCAGGTCGAAAGAGTGAATAGTACATTGAAGACTATGATTAAGTGTTTCATCGACGGTCAACAATCTTCGTGGGATGAGCAACTGCAGTTCTTCGGACTCGGGTTACGTTCTGCTGTGCATGACACTACTCAAGTCAGCCCTGCTTTGCTTAACCTCGGAAGAGAGATTGCTTTACCATTCGATAGGACACTCATGGAATCAAGAGAAATTGATTTTGATGCTGCGAGGAAGAAGTTGGAAGAAGTCCCAGCTAAACTGTTGCAGATCATCAATTGGGTTAGGGACAACATTGTTGAAGCCCAAGTTGCTTATAAGGATGACTATGATCGCCATCATCGTCAAGTTTCCTATGCTGTGGATCAGCAAGTGTTAATAAGGAACCACGTACTTTCAGATGCGGCGCTGAACTTTTCCGCGAAGTTAGCCCCAGCGTGGAAGGGTCCGTTCATCATTAAGTCACAGATCACACCTGTCACTTATGAAATCTTTGATGAGAAGACAAAATCTTCGTTAGGGAAGAGACACGTCTCGGATATAAAACCGTATTTCAAACGTTCGAAAAATTCTCCTAAACTTTACTTAAAAATGCCAAAACCACAAAAAAATGTTTCTGTTTCAAAAATTACTTCAAAATCAAGAAAGAAGCCAGAAGTTTCTACGGGCGACTCTAATACTCTGCGCCCGAAACGACATCAGTACGTCCCTGGACAGTACTCAAAATACTACCACTAAACATCTTCTTTTATACTGTATATAGAAGTTCATTATAGGTTAAGTTAGTGTATTATTGTGTGTATCACATTCTTACCGTGGTACGGATATTCTTCATCCGTACTTTCAATTTCAATTGGCATCATAACAGGACACATAAACAAAATTTTGCATATTCCAGCTAAATTATTTAAATAAACACAGATAGACATACATCGGCGTGTTAGCCAACTGGTCACCACAACAATCTCCATTAGATAAGGGCACCTCTACAACGTCAACCCACTGAGGTTACCACTATAATAGCAGTCAACCCACTGAGGTTACCACTCTAATAACAGTCAACTCACTGAGGTTACCACTCAAATAGCAGTCAACCCACTGAGGTTACTACTCAAAACCAGTCAACTCACTGAGGTTACCATGTATTAAGCGTCAACCCACTGAGGTTACTACTTAAGAATAGTCAACTCACTGGGGTTAACATCTTTTAAACGTCAACCCACGGTGTTAAAACCCGTGTACGTGTAAATACTGTACTGTTTCGCAGATATACACGTCATAATACAGTCACCATACTAAGTGCGTTCACGGACTTAAGTGATAATTCAATACACTCAATATTTTCTTAAATATCCACAGGATGTCAAGATACGTGAAAGACGGGCATCGTAACAACCTGCGGGAGCGCAATACTAAGGGTGTGTTCACCCGGAAGTCAACTGGAAGCGTAGCCGCCAAGCAAGATTTGTTCGGAGATCGCGCATTTAAGCTGACGTACAAACCGGAGGACAAATATCATGTGAAGGTCGGGAAAGCTCTACATCAATTAGGAGTTTGTCTCAAGAGGCCTCAAGAAGAGAATCCAGAGTATCTGAACGAAAGACGTTACCTGAACCGTCAAGACGAATTTCCGGTTTCAAGAAATCCGAATGCCGAGATCATCAGAACTTGGAAACCGACCAAAACTATGCTTAAACCTAAACCAGAATCGGTTGGCCATACACTGTTCGTCAATGACAACAATAGAGCCGAAGACTTATACCGCAGATTGAAAAATGTGACAGTTTTTGCCTTTGACCTGGAGAACCACGACACACATTCGTTTCACGGAATGACTGCATTAATCCAAATCTCAACCATGGGGAAGACCTACCTCATTGACCCCTTTGCACCCGGAATGACCAAGTTTATCGTAAAACGTCTCAAACCAATTTTTGAAAGCCCGGATGTCATCAAAATAGCTCATGGCGCATCTAATGACATTCGACATCTTCAAAGAGACCACCAAATCTTCACCGTTGGACTTATTGACACTCAACACTTGTACTTCAAGATCGTCGGTGGAAGCGAAAACGTCGCTTTTGACACTATGGTCCGAACAATTCTAAAAGAACCTACGTTTACTTCGGATCATCTCTGCACCTACTCTGACTGGAGGAAGCGACCACTTCATGATAGACAGCGGAAGTATGCGGCAACAGACAGTGCTAAACTTATGGAAGTTTGGGCAAAATGTTACCATCATATCGATGACACAGTTGATGGACGGGACATCATAAAGAAGTCCAACAAGACTGCTAACGTGATCTACAGTCATAGAAAAGCCCCCAATCCGAAAGCAGATCCTGAGTTCGGGAAGTTTTCAGCGAAGCAGAAAGAACTACTAGTAGACCTTTACGAATGGAGGCGGGACATGGCAAAATCTTTAGATGAGAGCGAGCTCAATCTTATTTCGTCATATACTTTGCGGACATTGGTACAGAAGAATCCTAAATCCTTCGAGGAAGTGGCAAAAATACTAGATCCATTCACGGATGTTTTAATTCTTCCATACCGCCAACATATAGTAGACATCTTTACTGAGGACGCAGTTATCGAGAATCAGCCGGCGGGACATACTACACTTGGACCCCCATTATCAGACGACGAGGACAGTAACGTTGAATACTACGAGATAGTCAGTGACGACGAAACCATCATCATGACGAATGCTCCAAAATTCTTTGCAGCGGATCCCCAGGAAGAATCATGGGAAGACGACGTCTTACGTGTCGACGCACCGGACAATGAGTTCGCAACCCCACCAAGAGAGAAAATTGGAGAAAATACTTCTGACCAGCCACGAAGAGTACCTCCAAATGTCAACAGTCACAATGACTTAAAACCACCAACCATACCAGATCAACCGATGAAAATTGATCAACCACCGAGTGGACACAAAGATCTATCAGAAGTAAGATGCAGTAAATGTCAACTGAAAGGCCACTTAGGGAAGAATTGCCCGAATAAGAGGAACCGGAAGGCCAAATTAGCTCATCTGAAGGAAGAACATCCAGAAGCCTATCAGAAGAAACTCTTGAAAGACAACCTCTACAGGAAAAACCAGGAGATCAAGAGACTTAGGAAGAAGTTACAGCAGAACCATAGACAGAATGGTCCTTCGACATCGAGAGGAACCAAACCGGATACCAGGATACGAGACAATCGGATGAGACCACAGAACGAAAGACAGCCGTCAAGGATGCCAGAGTATCGTACGAGACCAAGGGAAGAGTATTACCATAGAAGGACTGTCACGGAGACAACAAACGATCTCGGACGACACCATTTTCCTGCGTATGACCAGCGGTTTCGATCCGACACCCGCACAGTGAGGGGGAGATCGAAGTGGGGGAGGATATGAGGATGGCTGCAGCCCACTCCTCATGACGTCACCACCCAACCATCCACCTCAGCAACCCACCAATTTGCATAGTGCAGCGGAAAGACTACGCGAGGAGCTCCGTTTGACACGGCAGTTGCTGGAGAACCTGGGACGGGGAGACTACGCCAGTTTTGTGTTCATTACATTTATTTCTTTATTTTCTAAAGTACACTTTTCCATTCTAGTTGAATATTCTTTGTGTGCAATAAATAATACATTGTGTTCCTGAACTTTCCTGTGGATCATCGGGCATTATTGGACTTTTCGGTATCACGGGTAACTTGAATCATACATATTATTTCATCATTTCTGGCATAAATAGAATAAAGGCGAACTAGGACCGCTCTACGTGTATGCGGACTGCATATTTCGTGAGCACTTGCGTCCACACCCTCATATAGTGCTTTAATAATTCAAACTATATAAAGACTTGCGAAGGCCTTTACTATTACTATACACTCGAATCCTATCGATTTTTCTGTGCTATAAAAATTCGCTGTTGTTTTTGTTATCAATATAATAATAGCATTTCAGGTGCCTCTAAATAGCCTTGCATTTCTTTATACTCTATGCCCATTGCATATAGACAGAAACCCAGATGATCGTTTTCATAACGCTCGGTTTTATAAAAGTCGTTATATGAATTTTTAAAGTCAGATCTTCTCCTAAGGTTATCCACCGACAAGCAGATATCTAGAAATTTTGTCAAAGGGACGGGTCGCAACCAAAATTAATGACACAATTAAGATACATATTTTTTGCCTGTTTTGGAAAAATCCTCTCGTTGTCTCAGACTAAGGGGGGTCACTGCGCTCCCCCCGCACTCCCTACTGGATGCGAGCTTGTCCACCGATCTTTATGAAACCTTTCGAGAAGCTGCTAATGACTCAAGCTTGAACTCTTTTGACCTTCGTTTTTCAAACTTTTGGTTTAAAATTTTTTAATTGGTTGGAAAAGTGGTTGGAGCATAGATATGAGATAAAGACAGACGTGAAAGAGTAAATGTTCATTGCTAATGTTATCTCTAACAAAAGAGTCGGTTCTGTAGCTAGCTAACTATATAACGGGAAAGGCTCGAGTTCAACCTAATTAAGTAATACCGCTGATACAAACAAAATAATGAATACCTAATAAATTAATATAGCTACAATGAAAGAACACTAAAATAAAATCATTCGAGGTCTACCTGATTATGGGCATATTAAAATTTAAGGGCTTAACAAAGAGTAGATAAAATAAATTATTTAAAATAAAGTGGTTGGCTATATAACGAGGCAAATTAAACCAGTGAGACAATTTAAAATGACGGGATTAATTAAAGTAAGAAATAACGAAGACAATTGAAATACCTGGGTTATACAAAACACCTGGGTTATTGAAAATGTCGGGGTTATTGCAAATAGTGAGGTTATATTACAGTAAGGAATATATAGCCAGGTGATAGGCCAATGTAGGGGTTATTTAAATGAATGGGGTTTGGTGGAAATCATTATACCATTATGTACATATATTCAATACCATTGCTATGAAAATCGTGCATATGTGAGGAAATGACTTTAAGCGGCAAAGTATGGGAAAAGTTTTACTGCTAGGTTCAATGATTGAATTTGGTATATAACTATTATTATAATGATTCATTACATTTAAATGTAGACAATTTCCCGTCCGTAAGAGAGCTTTATTTCTAGTTCACATATTCTGGTTTAGATTTCTATCCAGTGGATTGTCTATTATTTTATTATTAGTGTGACATTATTTCGTGCTTCAAAACAAATGGCTTTGTGACGATCTTAACGACGTGAATCATTTGTAGATAGCGAAAAATTATATTAATATTGTTGTCTCTCGATGTTACATTTTTAACTGCAAGACCACTAACATTGAAATTACAGTATAATTACAATTTCAAAATGTTGCGCATTTTATTTCCTGCACCTGTGTATTTATTTCCTATTTCCATCGTTGAATTAATTTTTGGGTGGAAATTGTCAGAAATTGTGAACTTGGAGAATACATGTTACGTTAACTTAATGTTCAAACAAAAAAGTGACGAAGCACAGTTACTTCAATATACAGAATTGCAATACATTGAAATTCCATATGCATTTACGGTTCCCGGATATATGTGCCAACGGTCAAATGTGCCAATTATTTTTTTCAGAGATTTTGAGAAGTGCCAAAAACAAAAGTGCCAATGAAATTAAATGCCAATGCAAGTTTAATTAGTCATTGTTAAGTCTCATGTTATGTACAAGGGTATTACTTTGTAAATTATAATCCTATGTGAGTTTAAGTCTTTCATACTTGATTATTCCGTCCCACTAAATGTGTACATGCATTTAAATAATCGATAATAATATTAGGTTTTGTGAGATACTGTACAACCTGAAAAGAAATCTTTTCATCAAGCTCCCTGTACCTTTTCTTTTGAGGTGTTGCCATTCCGCTGTTAAAGTAAACGATCATAAGCGAACAATTACTTTATTCGCTTTGGAAATGGGACAATAACATCTAAATTGATGGATGCGGTTTATTCACTCTAGATAATAATTAAAACCATGATGCCAACTTCCAAGCAATTTGTTGTTCTTAGTACATCTTCTTGTACATGTTTCCAATATCTTACGTTTTTAACAACACATGTTTTATATAGGAATACCTGTGCAGGTGTTTCTTTTCAACTACTGGGGCCAAGGCAAATGATAAACAGAAATAAATGTAGGATACTTGTTCCCTAAGCTAGGACTTTAGCTTATCAGCTTAGCGTTTACATATCAGCGTATTCAAATTACACAAGGCTTTCTTGATTGATCTAAGTTCGTTAGTCTTCCATTTACTATGAACTACAAATAGAATTGCTAGAAAAGCATAAATATTTTAGAATATATCATCCAAAGCAAACTTTTGGGATTTTGGCATTAAATGCTTTGGCACTTAAATTTTTGGCACTTTTGAAATTGACACTTATGGACATTGAGAGTGCCAATTGGCACTTTTATTTTGGCACTTATACCCGGACACCACATTTACAATCCTCACGACTGATGGAACAAAACGTTATTGCAGTTTGCAGGGAACAAGTTACGAATGGCACTACATGGATAGCTTTTTATTTGAGTCAGTAAGTGAATGTACAAGTACACTACTGGAAATGTCGAATGGAAGTAAATTATCAACTCCACGTTTAAAAGACCGTTTAACCTGCATGGCGCATTTTACAGTTAATTTCAATCCAAACGATTTAATAGATCAAATAGTAATTAATTATATCAGTGAAAGTATCTCCAACTACCAAGATTATATTAACCACACCGAAGTTAGCAAATCATTAGAGGTTTGGTTGCGGAACTGGCTAAACTTTGCAGAACATTCTTCAGTGTATTTATTAGTAGATAGAGAAACGTTGCGGTTGACAAGAGAAAGATTCCAGTTTAATACACTTAACGTACCACAGCAGTTTCGCCAAGAACTTGTAAATGCAGTACACCTGAAACTTTGGAGAAAACCTTGGTTTATGATTTCGGAGACGGATACTGGGATTTATTTTGTTTGTCCGAATTTGGACGAAGAATTAGGTCAGTATAGTTTTACTATGCAGATATTATGTTCTAAAAATAGCTGTTTAAATCAACCATTGAGAGTAATAGCAACAAAAACGTTCTTTGAAAAGAGTCCAGTAGCAACCTCGTTAGTCATGTGGGTAGCTACCACTAATTTTATTGAATAATAGAAAGAGAGAGTCCATGTAAGTTCGTATGTATGTATGTTCGTTTCGTCAACCAAAAATGTACCTGGGCTGTCGCAAGACATTGTACTAAACAATGTGAGACGGTTTACCCTTGGCGGAGCCAGGCATAAGCAGTGTAGTGCTTATGCCTGCTTGCCTTCTACTACCCTACTCTACTCACTCGCGCGGCTGCTGGCTGGCTGGACTGAGATGAGAAGACAAGCACACTGCTTGCCTTCCCATTTCACATTTCTTTCGTTCATCCTTGCACCAACTTTTGCTTCTTGCGGCAGATTCATATATCTGCCACGTTATTTCTAACAATCAGCATTTCATCGTGTCGCGTCTACGAATACTCTGCCGTCGTCAGTAATAACAGCAGTTTACAGAATCTACACCCAAATAGACGTTTCCTACAATTCCAGAGGATAACAGCAGTTTGCAGAATCTACACCAAAATAGACGTTTCCTACAATTCCAGAGGATATAGCACAGGCAGGTACAGTAGTCATTTCAATACCTATTATAACGTGTTTTGATACTCATGACGTCATGTATAATATAGTTTGCATTGCATTACTTACTATTGATTTTAATACCCATGGAATTTTTATCAAAATTTGATTATTTGTCTTCCCTTCTATATTCTAGGTTCTTTTGGGAAGCTTTTCAACACGTGGAGTAAATAATAATAACTGCAGTTTGCAGAATCGACACCCAAATAGACGTTTCCTACAATTCCCGAGGATATAACACAGGCAGGTACAGTAGTCATTTCAATACCTATTAACACGTGATTTGATACTCATGACGTGATGTATAATATAGTTTGCATTGCATTACTTACTATTAATTTTAATAGCCATGGAAGTTTTATCAAAATTTGATTATTTGTCTTTCTTTCTATATTCAAGGTTCTTTGGGGTTGCTGCTCAATACGTGGAGTCCATAGTAATAGCAGTTTATAGCAGATCCCAAATAGACGTTTCCTACAATTCTAGAGGATATAACACAGGCAAGTACAGTAGTCATTTCAATACCTATTATTATTAACACGTGATTTGATACTCATGACGTGATGTATATAGTTTGCATTGCTGTACTTACTATTAATTTTAATAGCCATAGAATTTTTATCAAAATTTGATTATTTGTCTTCCCTTCTATATTCTAGGTTCTTTTGGGAGGCTTTTCAACACGTGGAGTCAATAATATTAACTGCAGTTTGCAGAATCGACACCCAAATAGACGTTTCCTACAATTCCCGAGGATATAACACAGGCAGGTACAGTAGTCATTTCAATACCTATTAACACGTGATTTGATACTCATGACGTGATGTATAATATAGTTTGCATTGCATTACTTACTATTAATTTTAATAGCCATGGAAGTTTTATCAAAATTTGATTATTTGTCTTTCTTTCTATATTCAAGGTTCTTTGGGGTTGCTGCTCAATACGTGGAGTCCATAGTAATAGCAGTTAATAGCAGATCCCAAATAGACGTTTCCTACAATTCTAGAGGATATAACACAGGCAGGTACAGTAGTCATTTCAATACCTATTAACACGTGATTTGATACTCATGACGTGATGTATAATATAGTTTGCATTGCATTACTTACTATTGATCTTAATACCCATGGAATTTTTATCAAAATTTGATTATTTGCCTCTTCTTCTGTATTCTAGGTTCTTTGGGGTGGCTTTTCAACACGTGGAGTCAATAGTAATAGCAGTTTGCACAATCGACAACCAAATAGACGTTTCCTACAATTCTAGAGGATATAACAAAGGCAGGTACAGTAGTCATTTCAATACCTATTCATGTTAATTTAGTGACCGGTCACTAATTGTGGGAAACCTCTATTGCCAATGCCATGAGCTCCTTCAACGTGGGTGCAAAATTTTTGTTATTTTGGGTTGGGCATTACTGTATGTGGGGAGTAGCCTTGGGGATCATAATGCTGTGATACGACCTATAGTAACTGTGGAAAGTAAATTAACTATTGAATTTGTTACCTGACTGACAACGCCGGTAATCCCTTCCATATACTAACTAAATTACTACAGGGTTAGATTTTTCGCCCTTCTGCGCTGTATACGGAAGTCATTTTGGATATCATCTCCCAGCTGTTTCCACCAGTTCCGGTGCAGGAATGTGAAAAACATAAAATTGGGAAATCGTTATTTTCAGTCTGTACTCTGTACATGTTCAAAAAAAATTGACTTTCGTACAGGGCAGAAGGGCGTGACATATGGCTTTCAAACGTTAAAATCACTTTTAGCACACACCAGATCTAATTGTGGTGATTTAGTATGGAAGGGATTAGCGGCCAAGTCACTCCGGTAACAAAGTCAACAGTTACAATTTTTATTCGGAAAAGATGGGGAGGGGAAAATGAGGGAAAAGACCCCAGACTATAGATCACCCAAATGGGAACGTTTCATAGACTACAACATGTCCCTGTACAATAAGACTGCTAATGCTATTGAGATATAGCTGCAACTTCCTTATTGGTTCTTACCCTTGGCTATTGTTTGTTACCCTTGGTTATTGGTTGTTACCCTAACACGTGGGTATATAAACTGCACCATGGGGATAATACGTCAATAGCAGTCTTATTGTACAGTCTTATTTAGTGGTCGGTGGGAACATTTTAGCAAATTCTCACTGCGGTTATTATTTGAAAAAGGCCCCCGAAAATTGCGTCAATTGTCACAGCCGAAACCCCATAGTTAACCTCTGCCCGGCTATTCCACTACATCAAGGGGAAGTAAATTTTGGCAGTGCAATTGATAAACAAGATTCTATCAAGTCAACAAAATGAATTCAATGCGACATAAACGGCCGTTTTACAGAATAGCTTTCGGAATTATTAGCAGCCAGCTCCCACTGCCACTAAGGCCAGCCGCCGCAATCGCAATAAAAAAATTTTCTAGCCAGCCCTCCTCCCCAACAACCCCTAATTTTGATATGATTTTGTATTTTTAGGCCTAATAATGAGTAATAAACGTCGGGGAAGTAATCCTAATCAGGGCTCCACACCGACTCCGAGCCAATTCGTTATTCCTAAACGCAGTTTACAGTTAAGTGGGTCAGCTTCCAAAACTCCTGAGGATAAACATGAACTTGGCAAGCTTCCTTTATCATTAAATGATAGATTTTGCCCCTTCTGTTCAAGAACAATTCGAGACTATTATGATAAAGGTAAGGGTAAATTTAAAAAAAATGTTTAAATTAAATATTTTTTATTAAAATATTAAATAAGTTTCAGAGGAGAATGCAAAAATTGTAATTTTGTTTATTGCAGATGAATGTGTCCATGCACAGTGCAAAAAATCATTGAAGCACGATTTGCCAATGTTAGCCAATGGTTGGGAATGGTGTACGGCATGCAAAATTGCACCTATTCGCCCCGGTCATTTTCGCTGTTTGGTGTGCAATTCTCCAACGACGATTGGTACAGCCTACTATAAGGCTAACAAAGATCTAAATCGAAAACATTTTGCTGAAAGGGATGATCTTTTTTTGAAGTATCAAAAATCGTCGGAGATGAATCACCCTGTAGAAAAAAGGACCAAGGATTCTAATGGTAACGTTGTTGAGGAAGACAATGCTTTGCTTAGCTCCGTAAATAGCGACACGTAATAGGAAAGAATTTATTGCTACCTGAATCAAATTTAGTAAGTGATGCGGAGATGGCATTAATTGAGGATGATAAGCAAATGCTTTAAAGAAATGTTGTGAATTTTATATTATGAGATTTTAAATAAAGTACTGATTGCTATTAAACACCGTAGCGCTGCGTTTCTCGTAGATCATAACAAACGTTACTGTGGACCGCTGATTCAGAATGCCTATTTCACAAATTTCCTCGATGATGTCAGCATTTCTCTTCCGATATCTTCCATTGTGGCTGAAAGCTTTAAAAATTCTACCATGACAACATCTACAAGATTTAAGGGTGGCAATAATTGTTTTAAAAGAGTGTCTAAAAGAAAGGACATTGTCTCCATGACTATCCAATCTGATGGCGAATTAGCTCACTGGGGTCCATATTTTGGCATCATTCGTACAATGGAAGATTCTTTTTAATTTCATCTCCTGCGTCGTATTGGAGGATGAAAGTCTCTCTTTCTATGGCTACATTCGACCTTTCCACCTTGACTCTTGGCTGGGAATGATCATTTCAACCCTTGCTGTGATAATCTTCGTCAATGTTACAGTATATTGGAACAAAGGCGAAAGTATTCCAATTACTTTGCTTTGTTATGCATACATATTGGAAATTAGCTACTCGTTGTCATCAAAAGCCAATAAACTGACTTGGCTCAAACTGGTAATCGGTCCGATGTTGCTGATGTTCATTGTATTAACAAATGGCTACAAGGGAATTGTCACCTCAGATTTAGTCGACCCTCGTCCTGTAAAAAGAATTGAATCGATTGAACATTTGGCAAATCTATCAAATTTTATTGCTCTGGGTGATTTTACGGGAAATCGTGAATATGACCCTTTTCATATTAACTGGGCAATGGAAAAAGCTATTCTTAGGGATTATTGTATCAGTAAAATGAAAGAAAATAAACGATTTAGGTCAATGCTGTGCAAAGGTAAATTCTCGTTTCTTAACAAAAATCAAAGTGAAGTCACTGAAGCAGTCCAATTTGTATTTTATAACAAGTTGGACTTCTATAAGACATTTTTTTATTTGGTAGAGGTAAACGAAAAGTTACGAGACTCCTATAAGATTATTGGTTATTCAAAAATATTGGAGTTGATGGATAAGATTTGGAAAATCATGGGAATTCCTCCTGATTTTCCTTCTACAAGTCCACAAAGATGGATTTCTCAATGTAATAACTCAGCCCTAATTCTAAGAAGTTCTCAATTGCACCGACTTCTGAATGACTCTTACTGGAATCCACATAACGGTGGGGATGAACCTAAGAATACCTTGTATTACGGAACTAAAGACAACGCATATTTGTCCATACCTGTTCACACATATATTACAACTGATAAAATTCCAATGTTGACTAGTTTTCTAAGGCTAAGATTACATTCGCTAAGCCATTCTGGAATTATTGGTATGTGGATTGAATATGGCGTTAAGCATAACTATACTAAATGTAAAACGTGCTGGGCAAGAGACCTCCCTCGACCAGTAACATTTACCAATTCCAACATTTCGTCGATATTCCTTATCAGTTCCTTTATCGTACTCTTGTATTTTGCAGCTTTCTCCTGGGAAAACCGAAAATTTATTAAAACGAAGTTTAATACAATCATTTCTATCGGTTGGAATTTTCTCAAATTTATCAAGAGTAAATTTAGAAGGCCTTTTTTATGGACCAACAGAAGAATTCCAAGCCCATTATTTAAGCCCGCATCTCAGTCTTGGCAGCGGCGTTGAAAGTATTGAAGCATTAAAGGATACTTAGAGTATTGAAGCATTTTTGTAACAAAAGCACTGAAAACCCTAGACAAATGCTAAATCATAAATCCAATATCTACTTTTTTAATATTTAAAAACTGAGCATATGCAATCAAAGAAGTATACCAAATTACCTGAGAACTCGAATTCATAGAGCAGAAAGAAATAAAAATGTAAGTAATTTTCACAACTTTCTCGCGCGCTTCTTTGCAATGGGTGTGAACATCATAGATATTTTCACTGAATTGAGATCATGCAAAATAATGTATTATAATAAAATATGCTTGTCAATAAATTAGCTTGATCCCATTTATTTTTTATGTCAATAATAATAGCACTTAAGGGATTTCCAACTCTACTTTATACACAATAAGATGTAATTCATTAGTTTAATTATTAAAATTGTGTTATATCTAATTTATTAGTACCTCTTGGCTAAACAATGTTTGAATTGAATGGCATTAATTTCCTAATTTACTGTGATGGATAAGAAAACTTAGCAGCGTAAATTACATGTGAATCCTTTCCATATTAGTTCACTTAGTAAAAACATTTAATTTGTATATCTATGGGCGTTAATGTTATTACAAATGGGGGCTATCATTTTAGAGTTGTTTCATTTGGAACTAACTAGAATTGTTGGTGTTATTGTCCTATTCTACCCACTCTTTTGTTGGACAATTAATTAGATTCAGGTCCAATTAGGAAGTAATAACTTAGCAAAGCAAAAGATTAGATAAAGTTATTTTCCGAGTCTCTTATTATCTTAATGCTGCTATTAACTAGAAGTCTTCAATTCCATGTATACAAATGTAATAAGCAATACATAACTAACATACAACAAAACATGGCACATCTAAAACTTTCATTTCGTATTCTAAGTAAGCAATCAAGTAGTAAAGAATTGTATTGCCTAAATTAGATTAATGTCATGAATTCATACCGCATCGTCCATTTACTTAACTCACTTTAAGAAAATGGAATATGGAAAAAGTAATTGCTATGTTGGGACCTCGAATTATTATTTCTTCTGCGAAATGGGAAAAAGTTCCTCTCCAATTCAAAATTTTGGACACTACCCGCAAACTAACCTCCACTTTCATGAAAGTAATAAATATAATTTAAAGTGACAATTTTCGAGTCCATCATGACTAAAGTATAAAGGTAATCTTTATACTTTAGTAATGAATTGCGCATTGAATAATGAATGTTTTTAATAATGTACCCCAAAGTAGTTTACCCGACGCCCACTATTAGCAAAGTGTCTTTGTCGGGTAACTTCGGAAGGCACCCGACAATAGTATTATAATACTGTTCTACTTATTAAAATACCATAGAACTAACTACCTGAATATTTGTGCATATTCTAATTATTATTGAGTTAAGCATGAATAATGTCCTTCACAGTGAAAAAAACAAGCATTGTAAAAACAAACAGTTTTTACACTCTCGTATCCAGAATAACAAACACTTTAAATAAAGTTGGGTATATTCATTCTCTTAATAGCAATATAATGTATTTATTTACCAATACCATAATATCTAATTAATCATTCATTAGCCGTGGTTAGTAATAAACAAAAGGTTTATCACGATTATTGGTTTCATTTCAATTATAATGTCAGTTCAGTTGTTTTACACGCACAGTAAAAAATAATAACATGATATTGTGTTGAAAACAACACAATATCATGTCAGATCGCATGATACTTTTGGTATACACATTCTCCTGTCAAATTAACGTTTTTCAATCATGTAAATGTTTTTAACAGGAAATACTGTAAAATGGTTTTGCTAATATCAACTAAAGTACTAATCGTACAGGTTTAAAATTATTTTTAAAAAATTTTGCTAATTCTTAGCTTTCATTTGAGACCAAAAAAGACTACAAAAAAGTTCAAAAAATTAACCAGTATTCGTCGCTCGACCTGCCGATATTGAAATCCTAGGACTATCCATCCAACCATGATGTCCTAATGTGACTCGTTGAGTATTTACCTCACTTTTATTGTGGATAGTCAAATTTAACTAAAATAGTAAAATTTACTAGTTCAGCTGGTAAAAAGTTACATGATCCGTTAACGTTGTCTGGCATGTAAATGTTACACAAAATACTGTAAAATATGTTACAGTGCTCATCTTGGTAAAACTAACAACCCCGAATTTTAAATTTGACTAAAATATTTATTAGATTTAACACTTTAAGGTTTACGGTCTGGATTTTTAACGGTATGTTTTAAGAGTGCGGAAGTTCACAATAAACTAAAATTTATCTAGCCATGGAAAAACGAGGGATTTATTTTCTCCTTGTAGTTTTTTCGCTTTTTCCATGGGCAATAAAATGTGTTAATTTGGACATTTCTTCAGAACGAGATTGCACAGTTCACCTGATAAATTTTGGGGACAAATTTCTAAGTGAAAAAGTAATTGTCAACAACCAAAACATTTATAGGCCTTGGACCATTTCATCAACTTCTTTCGCAATTTCCAAGATTGAAATTACATTCAACGTAATATGCGACATCAATATTGTCATCGGGGGACATGGAGATGAATACTTTGGACTAAACGAAGATGATTGGGATGATGTTCCACGTCCACGGATTAACAGAAAGGAATCCGTGTACTTATTTATCGTGACCAAGAAATATCACATCCATTCTAAATTAATTGTAAGAAGAGATTTAGCACATTTGAACTGTAAAATGTACGTTTACTTGATTTCCAAAATGTCTCAGAAAATTACGAGGAAGCTTTTCCTTTGTCCGTTTTGCGCTGGTGGCCACGTTCACATCGATTTTTCCACGTTATACTCAGGTATTTCGTTGGGTTCCGATTTATTAACTGAATTTTGGGAGTATGCTAACGATAATATGAACAAAGGCAAGTTTTTCGTGTTTGAACCGGATTTCAGTCATGGTATGAGAAGATACATTGAAGATAAGCCCGGACGTTATTATGGCTCTGAGTTGGTGACTCATAATATGGCTAAAATAGTCAACGCATCTCTCCGTTTCTATTCCCACCTTCACATATCAACAGCTTTCTTCCCTACAGTAATCGTTACCGATTTAATTGGAATGGCAAAAGTAAACACTAACTACTTCACCTACATGCTGAATACAACTACAATTAGTTTAATGTATTGCATGTCTCGAGACAAACTGGTAGAAAAGCAGTTTTCGTATTCCGTTTGGTTATCTCCATTCCCATGGGAAATTTGGGCGTTGATTGCGACAAGCTTTTTTATTGCCTGTCCATTTCTCCGCGAAAAAACTTTCACTAGGAAGATTTTTAACACTTTTATTTTAATTTGCAGACAAGACATTGACTTAAAAACTAACTTGTATTTTATTTTGTCTATGGTGTCGTTTTTCTTGGGAACTTGTTATGAAACTATCATCACAAGTCAGATTGTCGTTCCTCCTGACACCTTTATATATCAGGGATTGGATGAGTTGATTCATAATGGCTATAGAATTTATGCAAACATTGGCCCAAATGAAATAACTTATGAAAATTATAAACCTCAATTAGAGAGATACTTGCCGATCTTTAAAAAATATGGAATAGCAGCAAATGCAAAGGATAATTTTATGTTTGCCAATTATGAAATGGATAAGACATTTTATTCTAATATACTAATACATCATCCTAATTTAGTATTACCTAGTCCGACCAAAACCGTGGAGATAAATATACATCACTTAAGACGGCTAACAAAACTTGAATGTTTTGTACTGCCAGATACTACTCCACCCAAATATGAATATTACATCTTCTACAGACACTTCAGTCACAAATTTAGATATCTAATGCACAAATTCGGGGAAGCAGGGCTTCCTTATTTCTGGTATGAAATGGAAAGGTTTAGAGCGATTGAAATTCCTGTCCAAAAGAAAACTACCGACACAGATTCACAGCCTAAAGCTATTACTATCACATTCAAAATGATAAATATTTTCACTATAGCGGGTTTGAATCTAGTGGCATTGTGTCTACCATGTTTGATCATAGAAATGGGTTATAAAAATGGGAGGACGTATGCTACTAACATTTATATAGCATTTTTATGTTTACGGAATATCTTATCTCATTTCTTTCGACAAGTCTCATTAAAATGTATAAGGCTGTTAGTTTGATGGTATGCACATTATTGGCAAACCAGTCAACTAAACTAATAATATAATGTCAACGGATGCGGTGCAAGTATGATTGCCGATTCTCGGGGGATGAATTCTATTGTGCCACAAATACAGCAATGCCAGTTCAACGCAAGAATAGTTTATCTCACAGTTCTGTTATTATTTTAGCCAGATATTTGCACTCAGTTTAGATTCAATAGTAAATGATAAGTATTAATTGAAAGAATTAAAGAAATAGTAAATCAATTGTAATTCAAATATAATTCGAAGGAATGGCGAAGCACGACAGGCAGACCACAACAAGATTGTCGTTGTAGGAGCTAGAGCCGAAGAGTAGTGGCCGGGGCCTAAGCCCGAAGAAGAGTGTGTTGAGTCAGATGGGTTTCGTCGTCGTTGTTTGATTTGCTCCTCCTCTCCCTCTGCCGCTCATTTCTCTTATAGTGCATCAGCGCAGGCCATATTATACGGTCTAATACTCTCCCCCTCCGACTTCGTGAATCCGATTTTTGAGGATGAACGAACCGAAATAATTTGAGATGGAGGTGAAGAGTTTTAGCGTTTAGTTAGCTTGAGGAGCTGGAGAAGTAAAATGGAAATTAGTATGATTTGAAGGCAATAATTAAATTGTCCGAATTCATATAATAATTAAATTGAATGGGTGCTTATTGAACATTATAGGGTGGTATAATAGGAATTTTAAATTATGAAAAGTTGTTATCTGTTTAGTGAAATTTTGTTTAATTAGTGGAAGTTAGAAAGTGCCAAATAATTCGGCACACGTCACGATTAGACATCTTTGGATTTGGACACCAAAGCTAGTTGCAATTCTTTGATTTCGCTTTTCATATATTAGACATTCTTAAGTCTAACTGTGAGACAAAATATTTTTCATTAGCCAATTGAAATTGAATTGAAATTTCTATTGTATTATTTACAGAGTATTAAAGACGAAGACAATAACAAATAAGGAAAGGAATTATGGGAACTTCCCAAAGAGTCATAGTAAAGACAGTTGCATGAAGTTGCTATTATTTTTAGAAAAGAGAATAATGGAATTTAAATATTAGGATAACTACGATAAATGTTTTTCGTATTGGTTGGTAGGAGTGGACCAAATAAAATTTTATATTAATTTTAATATTCGTGGACAGTGGTTGTGAGAAACCTAAACTCTTGGTATTAATTCGTACAAAGGTGTACATAGGAAATCACAATTGTGTTCATTCCATGCCAAAAAAATACTATTATCTTGGGAGGTCAGAAGGTTATTCCTATCCCTATTTGTGCGAGAGGCCTGTCGCCAGCTGCACTACCTACGAGGAAATATTTTCGCTGTAGGATTTTTATACAATGTGCGAGTGACATTTCGTCACTGCACTACCTATGAAGGACTGAGCCGTTATAGGATTTTCTATACATTGTGCGAGAAGCATTGAGCTAGCTGCACTACCTGTGAGAATTTTTTAATTGTTACAGGATTTTTTAATATACATATTATACAAAATACCACTCTAAATCGCGTACATTTTATCGTGAGAGAAAAGCAGACTAAAATATTCTATTATTTCTGATAGGCTAGGCTAGTAGATGATAAACTTAAAGAAAATCTTTAATACGTTCAGGAATAGAACGACTACAATAATCTGTAGAAATGTGAATAAGGTTTCATTGTTCTAGTAAAGTCAATCAACAGATTTACTTATTTCATTAATGTGAAAGATTTGTAGTAGTTAACAGTATTAGAATTTCATGATAATTATGACTGAAAAATGTTTACATATTATATTAATAAATTAATGTAAATGAAATTATAAATATTTCTTTATGTCTCACGGAATTCCTTTTAAGTTCCAATGCTGTGCTTAATGAGGTCGTACCATTGCTTATTATCTTTTGCTAAAATGCTTGAGATTAAGTTAAACCAATGGTCACGGTCATAATGCTGTGCTCGAAAATAAGTTTCGACATCAACCAGACAGTGGTTTGCAGTTCTAGACTTAGAATTATAAAAAAGAATTTTCATATTAATATTAGGAACATTGACAATAATTGACATGTTATGTAAATGTTGAGGTAAATTATTTAGTTGCTGTTGTGCAGGGATGACTGCATTTGCTTGTGGGTTACCAGCAATACGGTTACCACGAGCAGCATTTGCATCCAGTGCTAATTGAATGGTTTATTGAATGCATCACTGTAAAAGGTCACGGCTTTCCTCAGGAATATCATTTAGAATTACTTGGGGAATATCAGGATAGACCATGATTTGATTAGTGTTAGGAGAATTAGTAAAATAATTATCAGAATGTTGAGTATTATAAGATTTTGAGTAAGGTTCGGTAAGTCTGTCGTCTACTATTTCTAAGGTAGCGTCTAGATCAGGATTAGAATGTACTGTAGGAGTAGGTAAATTTTGTCGTGCCTGTGCTTGGCTTTGTTTTAACTCTAGCTCTTGTCTTTCCCTAATTTGGTTACAAGATTGTGCTCTTCTGTTTCTGTCAGCCATACAAGAAACGCCTAAATAGTACTATTAAAATGTTTCTGTGTGGCTGTTGAAAAATGATAATGACTGACGACTTAAAGTCGTAAAATATAATTTGAATGAATAAGAAAAGTTAATTTGAATTATTGAAGTAATATAAAGGATACGTGGTAATAGGATTTATGCAATAGGTAGGTTTCAAGAATTAGAATAATATTCACGTAGATTAATATAGGTAAAATAGTGATAAGTGCGATGTGCATACCAAGCTGGGTAGATGTAGATATTGAAATTATGTAGAATAGGTTATCTGATGGGAATTAACTTCTTTCTCGTTCTAGAAATGTCCTTGTGAAGTGAGGCATGGAAGTAAGAAAGATGGCCGCCGGTAGTAGAAGGAACAGCCAAATTCTTCGGCTGTAACGAAGTCCGGGGCGAAATAATACACAAAAATGAATTGTCTAAAATTTATAAATAAAATGATATTAGAATAGGTTAAGTTAATTTTTAGTTTTCGTTCACTCTTGTTTGCAAGTATTCTAATAAGGTAAGTGAAAAAAATTTGTAACCGTTCATGGAACAATATATTAGTGTGGTAGACAATTCGCTGAAATTCTGTAAAAACAATCGCCGATTGAACAAAATTTCAATGCCCAGACAAATTTTATGTTCAGCGTAGGTAGCTGGTAATTGAGATGGCTGTATTTTAATGAAGCCAGATCTTAAAAAATTTTCAGTAAAAATGTCCGCAATAGTGATAAGTTGCATAATATAATTTTTAATATTATATGAAATGGAACGATACTGTTTTACCAAACAAGAGTTGAATGACGAATACAGTGTAGGTAATTGTAGAAGGTAAGGGTAGCCAAAGTGTAGTAGAAACAGCCGGTCAGGATTTTCACATCACTTGTCTTCAAATTTGCGTCGAAAATTTTGGCAAAACTGTGAAATCACGTTGGCGCCACTGTTAGTTTTATAGTATGCACATTATTGGCAAACCAGTCAACTAAACTAATAATATAATGTCAAGATTCACAGCCTAAAGCTATTACTATCACATTCAAAATGATAAATATTTTCACTATAGCGGGTTTGAATCTAGTGGCATTGTGTCTACCATGTTTGATCATAGAAATGGGTTATAAAAATGGGAGGACGTATGCTACTAACATTTATATAGCATTTTTATGTTTACGGAATATCTTATCTCATTTCTTTCGACAAGTCTCATTAAAATGTATAAGGCTGTTAGTTTGATGGTATGCACATTATTGGCAAACCAGTCAACTAAACTAATAATATAATGTCAACGGATGCGGTGCAAGTATGATTGCCGATTCTCGGGGGATGAATTCTATTGTGCCACAAATACAGCAATGCCAGTTCAACGCAAGAATAGTTTATCTCACAGTTCTGTTATTATTTTAGCCAGATATTTGCACTCAGTTTAGATTCAATAGTAAATGATAAGTATTAATTGAAAGAATTAAAGAAATAGTAAATCAATTGTAATTCAAATATAATTCGAAGGAATGGCGAAGCACGACAGGCAGACCACAACAAGATTGTCGTTGTAGGAGCTAGAGCCGAAGAGTAGTGGCCGGGGCCTAAGCCCGAAGAAGAGTGTGTTGAGTCAGATGGGTTTCGTCGTCGTTGTTTGATTTGCTCCTCCTCTCCCTCTGCCGCTCATTTCTCTTATAGTGTATCAGCGCAGGCCATATTATACGGCCTAATAAGGCGATAATTTACCAAGGTATTAGTTTTGCAATTTTAAACGTGATCTTTCCTGTTTTAAATATTAAGAGAAATCATGTATTATTGGGTGTGCGAATGAAATTTTGCAATCATTATAAAATAGCATTGTAATTGTGTTACGTAATACTTGCACAAAATGGGTGCAATTAAATTTTTAAACCTTCTACCAACAGTATGTTAAAATAGGACGTATAATTAGATTTTAAAATAGTACTGAGGGATTAATTTTGAATACATGTATATATGAACTCTGTTCGAGCTGTATCAAAGCCTAGAACAGACAATTCTTCTTTTATGTAAATTTGTTTTTAAAATGATTTTATACCGTTAGACTTTTGCATTTTATGTAAATTAAATAGGTAGAGTTAATCTCTTATCGGAGACATTGAAACGTTATCTAAACACGCAGTTGATATATAACGTGCTCTAATTTACTAATGTAAATTAAAAAATCATTATAGTTTTACGTAACCATTTATTTATTAGACATTAGACACGTAAGCAAACTTCTGTAATACCATTAGAGTACCAATATGTATAATCCAAGCCCAACGGCAGAATACATTTACATGGCTTATTATGTCGCTAAGTTACACATATTGATTGAGTTGGACAACATTTAATCAACAGCAATTTAATGAAATATTGAAAACGAAATTATACACTTAAATTTATTTTTCGAAACATTTTACTTTGGTAGAAATTCAATGGCAATTGATGGCAAGTTGTTGTTTCTTAGCTAAGCTTATCTGTATTCAACGTTTTTTTTATTATTAAATTTATTTATTTCGTTTTTTAACTAATAAAGTATTTCTGTTTTTAAGTTTTTTAATGAAACATGATTTTGGTTTAAATAGTTTAATAATAATAGAGCTAAAATTTAGTAACATCTGGTAAAAAGTAATAATGATTATTTTAAAATTAGAGATCGCCTGCAGCATTTTGCTTTTCAAAGCTGCTCGTATTTCCCATAAAAACGCTACTGTGAATAACAGAGCTATGCTAGAAGCAATGTAAAATATAGTGGCGATATTCGAATTGTGAAATGTCAGAGGCCGTGGTGGTATCATATCAAAGCATGTTTTACAAGGCGAATATATGAAATTCTTGAAATGATCAATCCACAATTGGAAAAGCCCCGACTGGCTTAGAGCAAATAAATTTTGTTTGAGGTATGAAGTGATCAACGGAGCAGCAAATGTATCTATTCCTGTGTACATTGAGTATCGCAAAAACGAGTTTTCGTTGTTGCCAATATATAATCTTCGTTTTGCTTCAACGCCACCTTGTTTGGCATTCCAGTGAGAATCATTCAAAACGCGATGCAAGCGAGAACTTCTGAAAATCATCACAGAATTATTGCATTGACCAAGCCAATTATGTGGAAGAGTATAAGGATAACCCATCGGGAATCGAAGTTTTTTGTTAATTTTTTCCATTAAGTTGACAATTTTGGAAAATCCAAGACTTTTATAGGATACCATTTGGTCGGCAATCAAACTTTGTAATCGAAAAAGTGGCGGTAGCCTTTTAATCTTTTCAATTGTATTCATGGCCGCCTCGACTATGCTCCTATTTTCATTCTTGAAATAAATGCTGTGTTGTAAATGCATTTGATTAAATATTGAGTAAAATTCGCATTTAGTTGGTAGATTGACAGTGCCGTTTATTTTAAGGCAATAATATTCACTCAATATAGTTATTTGGTAGGCTAACCTAATTTGGAAAGGTTCGAATTCTGTGGTCATTATCACTTGCCCCATCGCTACTACGTCAGTTAAATTTGCCAAATGCTCAATCGATTCGATTTGCTTCACAGGCCGTGGTTCAATCAAATCAGTAATGAAAATTCCCCTGTAAGAGTTAGTGATTACTATGAACATGAGTAACAACGGACAAATCACAAATTTGAGCCAACGAGTTTTCTGAGCTTTTGCTGATAGAGAGTAACTGACTTCCAACAAATATGCATAACAAATCAGTAGGAATGGAATATTTTCTTCTTCTGTATAATATACCACACTGTAGACGAAGATGATTACGGAACTAATAGTGATGATGATGGCCAGCCAAGCATAAGGCTCAAAAGGTCGTATATAGCCATAGAAAGAAAGACTTTCATCTTCCAAAACGACACAAGATACAAAATTGTAGGAATCTTCTATTGTCGAAATAAAGGAAAAGTGTGCAATTTGACTTAGTAAGCGATTGAAGTTATTCAATTGATAATTTACCATCACATGGTATGAGTATCTGGGTAACTCTGCAACATCATCGAAACAATAAAAGTTTTCTTGCTCTCCATAGGTAATTGATATTGTGGAATTTGGAAACTTTTCAAAAATAATTGAAAGAATCGGAAGTGAGGGTGTCTTCGCTCCAAAAAAATAGTTTCTGAAATAAGCCTTCCTCAGCGGCTTTCCACAATACATATGGTCGGAATCATATATCGCACCTTCACTCTCAAAAATTGATAGTGCAATTGTGTTTGTGGAGATGATAAAGGTTTTAAATGAACGAATACGTAATGAATGACCATTACAGTTATTTTGTGAACAGAAAGAGATGGAATGGTAACTTATTTCGCCGAAATAACCGAATTGACTTGGACAAACAAAATAAATAACTGGTTCATATTCATCATTGGATGACAAAAGAAACCAGGATTTTGATAAAAATATGTGATGCACAATATTTTCTTCGATAAATTTGTAATCCAAGTAGAAAAACAGTCCAGAATGTGACCTTGCAAACTCAAGAATGTTTTTGTTCATGATAATATATACAGAAGAATGCTCCGCAAAGTTATACCATTTTTCATCTGACCCCTCCGCATATTTTGGCTTTTTAAAATTATTACCGTAATAAGTTTCACCAATGTGAATGATAAACGCTGTGTCTGTGAAAAATTTCGGATCAAAGTTAACTATAATGTGTACAATGCAATTAAATCGGCTCATGAAGCGTGGCACAGCTATGGTCAAGTTATTTTGCTTGAATAAATTTCTACATTGCCAATCACCAAATACTGAATCAAGAACAGACACTCCATGGCAGTAATTCTCTCTTTGCTTAAACTTCAGTGTTGTAAATGCAAAAGGAACATTTATCTTTTCGAATTCCGCTGTTGACGATTCTTCCCAGGCAGGAATGAAAGGAGTCTCCTGCCAAACCAAATTAATGTGGCAATGTTCTTCCATTTGCATCACTTCGGATATTTTCCATCCCAATGAAGAATTGATAGCCAAGGTTATCAAAAACGAATATCCTATACCCATACCCGATAGTCTAAAGATTCTTAAAACGGAATCAAATAAGGCATACATAACCCAATCTTGAGAAACGCGAATTAAAATGTACTGATTTGTATTTAAGGAATACAATGTGTTTCTCTCTATTTGTTTTAAAGGTTAATTTGAAACAATTCTTTTCAGCAAATCTGGATAAAAATTAAATGTGGTTAATAATAATTTTTTTCAATTGTTTTTCGAAGCAACAATCAAGCCAGTAAGGCGTTTTCAATGCAAAGTTGGTAAACTCATGTTTTCACTACTGCAGGAAGAATAATCAAAACATAATAGCTGAAATTACAAATCGTCTGCCTAATATTACAACGTAACAAGCCATTTCATCATGACTGCTACAAAGTAACAAACCATTTTATCATGGCTGTGACAATGTTACAAATTATTTTATCATGGCTGCGACGATGTTACAAACCATTTTATCATGGCTGCGACAATGTTACAAACCTAACTCACCCTAACTGATACATTGGTTTGTTACATTGTCGCGGTCATGATAAAATGGTTTGTTACTTTGTCTCAGCCATGATAAAATGGGTTGTTACTTTGTAGCAGTCATGATGAAATGGCTTGTTACGTTGTAATATTAGGCAGACGAAATGTAATTTTTAAATTTTTATTTGATTTACGATTGTAGCTTGTATCGCAATTTAAATATTGTAGTATAATACGTGGGAAGTATAACAACGGACGAAATGCTGAGCAATGGGCAACGACAGTCTTACGTAGCGACTTTTTCAGTACTTGCAAGACAAATACATGTACTAGTAGTGTTTAATTAAATTATGGACATACAAAGAAGGATAGAAGGATACGTACTTTGCTCGGATTGGTTAGACTTACTATTATATTTCTTCTGAACACTTAACACTTATTATAATTTGTTGAGTAACGCAGAAATATTTAATGCTTTATCTTAGATTTTGTTTTATCATGTATACAAAGCCGCGGCCATGAACATTATTATAAACCTACTAACAACGAGAGAACTAATTAAGTTTATGTTTAATAAATAAATAAATGTGTTTATAAGCAAACAAAGGAGGACAAAGGGTAGTGCCATCGCGCGGACGAACAAACTACGCAATTCTATAAGCTGCCTTATTAAGGCGAGCTCAAACAGTCCCAACGTACACACATGTAAACTAAAAATAATCCTTACAATTTTTCACATACGTCCTCCCAGACCAACTTAATATCCTATGTTCAATTCCTAAAACTTTTTGACATTTTTGTAGGCCTGAATTACAAGGTTCTGTAAAAGCCTAGCCCAGGTAATTCTATGTGGATTTGTTGTTAAAAATTTAGTTAGCCATTTTAATTTCATGATAAATTATTGCTTGCGACATTCAAACACGATCTAAACATACAATTGGTATATAATGCTGTCCAATTTGCTAATGTAGAATAAGAAATCATAAGAACCCATATATTTATTAGACATGCACATTAGCAAATTTTTTTAGTATCCTTAGATTATGATACCTTATATGCGATATCATCAATATTATGCTGCAAGGCAAAGTTACCCATATTAATTATTTAAAAGTAAAGTCAATTAAGGACTTAACCCTTCAGAGCTGGAATTATTTTTTTTGGCAAATCGTTTTCAAATTTTAGTTAGGTGTTAAAGATGCAAAAGCCATGATAACTTATAATTTTGGCGCATGTCGGGTCAAAGGTCACAGAGAAATTTCATGTGTCCATATGGACACGCTAGGCCTTTTGGTTGCTAAATAATAACGAAACACTTGGTTGGGCTGCGGCTAACAGAACGAACACCTACATCTAATTTATTAGCGCATTCGCTCAATAAATAACCAAATATGCTTTATATATAAGCATATAGACTCTATATATAAGCATATTTGCGCAATATATATGCATATACGCTCTATATATAAGCATGTTCGCTCCATATATAAGCATGTTCGCTCTATATATAAGCATGTTCGCTCTATATATAAGCATGTTCGCTCTATATATAAGCATGTTCGCTCTATATATAAGCATGTTCGCTCTATATATAAGCATGTTCGCTCTATATATAAGCATGTTCGCTCTATATATAAGCATGTTCGCTCTATATATAAGCATGTTCGCTCTATATATAAGCATGTTCGCTCTATATATAAGCATGTTCGCTCTATATATAAGCATTTACGCTCGGGTTCATTTTTCGGGTTCACCGGGTAAATAGAAAAAGGTTTTTAGTCAATAAAAAAAAGGCTTTTAGTAAATAGTCCAACGGTCCATAAAAAGAAGTAACTGGGTCAATAAAAAAAAGTACGAAAGTCAATAGATAGAGTACAAAGGTCAATACTTAGAATGATTTTATTTAGTCAATAATAAATCATAATTATAATAACAAATGAGAACGTTAAATGATTTTTTATAGTTACTCAAAATTAAATCAACATTTAATTAAGTATTTAAATTAGACAATACCATTGTATCATATGAGTTAAACTTAAGTTATGAGTTATATGAGTTAAATTCACGGTTTCACCAGAGCTTTGGTAATTCCTGGAGGTCTTCCTGTTTTCCTTTTCACGCCTACAGGTATCTGTTTAGCCCTTGCGGAAAATGTATGTACTTTTCTCATGCTAGCAATTCCAATTATATGTTTGCACATATAGTTTTTTTTTGATAAATTGGACAAGTACATATTCAGATTCGGAATTTTTGTCTGTTTCTGAATTACTAGAGTCGTAAATACGCTGAGAAGACATTTTTTAAAACTAAGAGTCTGCCCAGTTGGCCTTAACACAAATGAAATAATTCAATAGCATAGGTAAGCTCTTATCTGCAATTGATAGGAAGTTCATGCAAGGTACTTTACACATCTTATTATTATAGGAATCGTATGACTCAAATGACCGAAATCGTTTTACTAATCTTATTATTATAAGAACTCGACCTATGCCTGGACGTATGCAGCCCAGAGTAGGTTTACTAACTCATACTCAAGCTTAACTCATTAGATACAATGGTATTGTCTAATTTAAATACTTAATTAAATGTTGATTTAATTTTGAGTAACTATAAAAATCATTTAAAGTTCTCATTTGTTATTATAATTATGATTTATTATTGACTAAATAAAATCATTCTAAGTATTGACCTTTGTACTCTTTCTATTGACTTTCGTACTTTTTTTATTGACCCAGTTACTTCTTTTTATGGACCGTTGGACTATTTACTAAAAGCCTTTTTTTATTGACTAAAAACCTTTTTCTATTTACCCATAAACCTTTACCCTATATATAAGCATTTACGCTCTATATAAAGCATTTACGCTCTATATATAAGCATATACATTCTATATATAAATATATAGACGGGAGCGGGGAGTTTGAACTGTTAGCACCTAATTTTTTGCGCTTCACAAAATTAACTTTTAAAACATTTAAATTCGACATAAAACATTCAATTCATTTATTAAAAGTACTGAATCAGGTCAAGAATTATCCTATCTATCCCTGATGATGTAAATGTCATGTGCTATGGGCCATTGCTCGTCAAGTGCATTCAATAAAAATCTTATCAATCAATCAATCAATCAATCTATCCCTGATGAAGTGACAAAAATAGCAAAGTAGGGGTCCAAATCAGGAAACAAATTACCAATAAGAAAATACGGCTGATGGGAGTAGGGACATCACACGAACAGCAATCACTTCGCGCTTACCTCACTCAAAGCACAGAAGAAACAACGATGACCGGAAATAACGGAAACATTAGTGATCTGAACATAAATGACAGTGAATACGCAGACTTCGAAAGTGTCAAAGATGGGGATATGGAAGAAATTAGAAAAATGTTTCAAAAAATTCTAAAAAGCCAAAAATCATGTGAAAAAAAGTTTATTAATCTAATTGGAGAAATTAATACACTAAAAGAAGAAAATAAAAAAAATGTTGAAGAATCGGGAGAAAGGGTAAAGGTTCTTTTGACTTTTTGATTTTTAAATTACTTTTACATCTCCTGCAACAGTGTACAGATACCCGAAAAAGGACTGGGTTGAGGATCCTACGCGGTGAGTGAATATTGAAGGAATTGTACATAATTTTTGAATACACGTGGACAGTAACTACTGAATGCATTATCACAATTGATATTTTGACTACTATTATAATTACTTTCATTCCAAATATTGCAGTATGGTCTGCTGATATCAATAAGCATTACTTCCGCGTTGCCAACAGCAATATACAGATAATTGATAAATAATTCTGTCGACGTTCATATACAGTGGGCGAATTTTGAAGGAATTGTATTACGGTCAATGAATTGGAGTTTTGATCAAGACATTGACTTCCACGAGCCATTCCATAGTAGTATTTTAGATGTTCCACTCTCTAACTGTAGACAACAAGCATTCATATTCGTATTTAAATAAGCAAGTTATGTATAGCCCTGGTACGGATAAATCCACCGAAAAGTGGACTAGGGATCGATCGATCACCACTTGAAAGGCAGAGTCATAAATATGGTATAATTTCATGCAAGAAAAGGTTTAGGTAAAGTTTCTGTATCCTTTAGTCGTTATAATGTGCCTCTGAGGCGAATAATAATAGTAATAAATTAATATAACAGTAGCCTGTATTTGGGGATCGAAGACTCACTCATTTTTCAAACCATTTGACGCAACCTTTATTTCACATAAGTCATTCATAATAGTTGTCTATTAGTAAGGCCAGATCCGCTGAGGGGAATTTTATTGTGACGCATACACCAAAAACAACTCGATTGTAACCAACCGCTACTGGTAGATGGGAGACCTTACTATTAACAATACATTTTATTATTATTATTATTATTACAAATGTCGCTCCTATCGGGCTATGCCCATGGAGCCATAAGTGTGAATGAATTGTTTACATTATAATATATTAGTTATTTTAGCTTGCCGTGTTAAGTTAACATGTTAACATGGACTTGATTCTATAACAAGTTTGTTGTTATTAACCTATATCTTAATCCTCATACCAGCCCAGGTCTACACAAGGGCTGGGGCGAGTTTCTAATGTTAGTATTTGAGTTATATTTGTGTACTTATTTACCCTAATCTACTGTGTCTATTTCTGTCTCTTTTATGTATTGCCTGTCTCTCAAATTTCCTTGTTCGTATTTAAGTACCGCTTTATATGCGCACTTTTTTTGTAATTTTTTAATTCGGACTTGATGGTTATGCAACATATGATTATTAAGCAACCAGTTGTTATTCCCAAAAGTGTAATAATAATATGTGAATGGTGTGATCTACTAACATTCTCTGTTTTAGCTTCTTCTCTGGTTTGGATTTGTACCTCTGTTTGATGTTCCTCGTTCTCTCGCTGCCTCATGTTGTTGTAAGCATTTATGGCTTGGAACATGAGTTGGTTGTTGTATATATCGCTGTATCCGAGATTAAATTTGTTTGAGAAGTCCGTTCCCGAGCCGAAGGTTGATTTTATGGCTGAGACGAAATTTGATATAGCACCAGGATTAAGCAGTGTAGTGATAGCTCCTGTCATGGATGGTATTGGGATAGGGGCTGTCTGGCTTAAGTGGCATAGCAGGCTGATGACGAACAGAGTTTTGGTGTTGTGTGTGCTGTGCATGTTTTATGGCTAGTTAAGGCTGCAAATATAATAAGACTATTAGTGGATGTTTTGCTTTGATGTGCATATATCTTATAACATAATATCTTATGACTTATAGCTTAGCGTTAATATTAATATTTGGTGTTGTATAAATTGGTAACTGTGTTATGCTTACTTGACTCTTGCTATTTTGATGTGTTTTACCGTCGAGGTTTATTAGCTTTGGTTTGTTCGTCTGGGTTATCCTGGATATACTGTGTTTCTATACTTTATCTCGGTGAGTTTATATTATTCTATCTCTTGCGTAAGGTCATCTAGAAATTTACGTTTTCTGAGTGCTTGGTTAGCTAAGTTTTTGCTATCTATGCAGTTCGATGTGATAAGTATGCTATTAAAATTGTTTATGTTAATGTCAGAGTTGTGTTGGAATGTTTTTGTCATTGGGCATTCGTATACTAGATGCATAAATGACTCTGGCTGGTGTGCATTGCAGAATGTGCATATTTCTTCTCTGTTGAGTTTACATGTCCAATGGGCTAATCTAAAGTAGTTATTATTCAGCCGTGCTTTAGCAATTATTCTTTTTGTGTTCAAGGAGATTTTTAGATGTAGATAAGTATTTCCTATTATTTCTTCATCTTTGCCAATGGATGTGTGGTAGAATGCATTTCTTTCTGAGTTGCGAAGATTTGTGAGGTCTTGTTTGCGTAATTTGTCCTTTATTGTGTTGATGGCTTGGTTTGTTTGTCGTCGTATGTATGTAGGGTTTTGTGAGTCGAATAAGTTTTGTAAGTCGAATTCTTGTAATCCTTGTTTTAATTGGGAAATCCAGTTGAATTTGTGTGGTTGTATGGAATCTATTTCCTTAAGTTTGTTATAGCATATTTTGGGGTATCTGTAATCAGGCATTTTGAGTATCTTGTACCAATAAGTTAGTACGTGTTTCCAAATTCTGGAGGTGATCTTCGGTAATCCGCATTCTAGCCTGACTAAATAACCTGCTGTTATCGAGTCAAGGCTCAGGAAGCGTTTGAAGAAGTTAGTTTGTGTTTTTTCAATGATGTTTATGTGTCGAAGGCTCCAGGTTTCGCAATTATAGAGTGCGATTGATGCAATTGTTGCTTCATAAAGTTTTTGTGCCGCGCTGAAAGAGTTAAGTTTGCCTATCTTTAGTACATTCCATATACTGTTTATGGCGCAAGAAGCTTTAGCTTTCCGATCTAGTGCTGCTTTTTTGAATGTTAGTATTGGTGTAAAAATTATTCCCAGATACGTATATTCGTGGACTATTTCTAGTGGTTGTTCATTATATGTAAATTTGGTGTTCTGTTTTAATTTTCCCCCTTTACGGAATATCATAACTTTGGTTTTGTCGTTATTGACTTCTAGTTGTAGGGTTTTGAAGTATTTTGTTAGCAGGTTTATTTTCGCTTGTAGGGCTTTCTGTGGGTCAGCAAGGACTATTGTATCGTCGGCATAAAGTAGGATATGTAATAGTTTCTTCAATCCTATCCTGATGCCGCCAACATTTTCTTTTTCTAAAAGGTTTTCTATATCTGAGATAAAGAGGCTAAATAGGAGGGGGCTCAGCGGGTCTCCTTGGGCGAGGCCTTCCGTTATTTCAATTTTTTCTGTGTGTGCATTGTTATTGTCTAATCTGATTGTAGTGTATGCTTTACTGTAGATTGATTGAAGAATTCTGATGATGTTACTACTGACTCCTATTTGAAATAGTTTATCCCATAGTAGATGATGTTTTATTGAGGGGAATGCTCGTTTAAAGTCAATAAATAGGGCATACACTTTACCTTTCTTAGGTCTTGTGCCTATATGTATAGCACTTTGTAGAGTGAAAATATGATCGGTGCAGCTTCTGTATTTTCGGTATTGTGCTTCGGGTATAGTCTGGGTGTTATCGGCCCATGTGCTTAGTCGGGCTTCTATTATACTGGTGAATATTTTCATGGATGTGTTCGCTAGTGCTATTGGTCTATAGTTGTTGGGGTCGGTAGGGTTACCTTTTTTGTAGAACATTACCGTTTCTATTTCAGCCCAGTCTGCTGGTGTGTCTTGGCATTGTATAATGCAGTAGAAAATTTCTGTTAGTGCTTCCAGAGAGGCATTGTCAAGTGTTTTGTAGAATTCGTTTGCTATTTGGTCAGGTCCGGGTGCTTTGCCGTTCTTAAGTTTTTTGATGGCTGTTTTGACTTCTGTAAGTGTGATGTTGGCGTCTACTTTTTCTTGTCTTACATCTGTATATTGTTTTATGTCATTTGACCTTTTTGGTAGTGTTTTGTTGTAGAACTCTATCCATTCTTTTCCACTAACTTGCATTTGGGTTGGTGCTCTTTTCTTAAACATTTTATATGCATGCCAGAAATCAGTCGGGTTTCTGATATTGTTTAAGCAGTCTTGGTTCTTTTCTATATGCTCTCTTTTTTTACGTTTTGTTAAGTTGCTATATTCTCGTTTCGCCTGATCATATAGTACACGTTCGTCTTCCCTCCAGTCTGCTGATTTAGCTTTCTGGAGAGTCTTTTCTACTTGTTTTCTGCTTGCTTTGCATTCTTTGTCGTACCAAGGTTTATTGTTATTAAATGGGTTTAATCGGCGTTGCATTTTTAGTTGTTCTGCTGTATATATTATGCATCTATTGAGTTCGGTGATAGTAGTTATATGTTCCTTTTGTATGTTATCGTTAATTTTATTTTCATACTGTTGTTTTTTGTCGTCTTGCCATTTGATTTTTGTAGTGTTTGACAGTGGTGGTGGGTTTGGGTGAGTGTCTCCTAATTTTATGTGTCCCAGCAGGTGCTGGGTTTTATGGGATGGTGTGAAGCTTAGTGTATGTATATATTTAAGTGCTGTTTGGTTGGCGTATGCAAGGTCTATTACTGATTTTCCATTTTTGTTTATGAATGTGTATTCTCCTGGTATGTCGCCTGTCGTTCTGCCGTTCAACAAAATAAGGTTTGCTTCTTCCATAATTGGGTTAAGTGTGTTTGCTCTAGCATTTGTCAGATAGTCTTTTGAGCTTCTGTTTTTGTTTATTATTTGGGGAATAGTAATCATATCAGTGTTCAGTTCTTGGTTAGTGCCTACTCTTGCGTTAAAGTCCCCTGTTATTATCAGTATTGCTTGTGGGTAGTCCTCTTGTATCCTTAGGATAATGTCATTTAGGTCTAATAGCACTTCGGTGTATTAACAATACATAAACATCATATATGCATTGTCCAGAATCGAGTCACTAGAAATCCCTATACTCATGTATGATTCATCAAAATTGGGAAGGTTGCCTACTGGGATTAAAGTTGGTTCAGCGGAATGTGTACTATGAAAATGTCTTAGATTATGAAACTTGTCATGTATTGTGAAAGGTCGAACATAAGGTCATGGGTAATAAAAATTACCGAGACGAATGCGAAGGAATAGGGAGTAATCTTGCACAATAGGCATTTGTTTTCTGTGAGTTGACAATGTTGTTATCAGTAGATTGTAAAACAACCAAGTCAGACGCAGTAAAGATTCTTACTCTATATTAGCTGTTGAGAAAAACAAAAATAGGCTGACCTAAGGGATTTATGGATGTTGGTAACCATAAATCGGTTCACATTCAGGATTGGATTTAGTCAGGGAGATGTGTGAAAAATTGGGATCAGTCTGAAACAACCAGTTGAACAACGAGCTTGTTAGGCTACGAATTATTCTGGTGGATACTTCTTAATCTAAAGGGACCGAGAAATTGGTACAAAATTGTTGAAGAATTAAGTTCACATTGAGTGTAATTCATTATCCACCGTGTCATTGTGCAACGTATGAAAATCATTACTAACATGGAAATCGACCATTTATACGGATACAAGTACGAAATACTCAACCCAGTGAACGGTATAGGTATTAGGAGATACCATATGACTCATTCCCTAGTAAAAGGGGCTTAGATATTTGTAAACAAATAATTTATCTTATAGTGACCAGACGGGGTAAGCTTATGGAAACGAATCAATCTGTTAATTAAAACAATTCTGACGAGTGAACCTTAGGTAATACTATTCAATGCAATATTAACATGGGAACTGAAGGCGAAGGTTTTCTTTAAATAGGGTATTTCAACCCTGTTGATTATAAGTTTCCCAGAAATGAGCCTTAATAAGCTAACTTGAGCCGTAATTCCTTGAAGCATGTTCGGTATCCCCACTCTCAGTCCGCATCTTCTTCGCGGAACATTCGTGATATGGACAAATCCCTCGCTAGGTATTGCCGAGTAGGGAATAGTGGAATATATTAGGTAGTATATTCTGGAATAGTGGCTACAGGAAGTCTCATAACTTTGAAAATCTGCATGTATTAGATTCCAACCATTTTTAGGAAACTGTCTGTAGTTTTCATGGCTGCCCCTTTTCAAGGAACAAAAACGAACTTTTTTGCTATTGCCTTTTTTTGTAAAAAATATGTAAGTGCAAAATTGCAAAAAAGGTTACCTTTTTGCTTTTTTACGTTCCTAAAAGTTGCAATAAAAATAAATAAAATGGTCATTTTGTAGTCCGATATTTCTAGATTAGTGTTATATTGATTTTAAACACTACTTCACACTACTACTGTTTTATATTTGATCGGTTTGCGCAGTAGTTTTAGACTGATTACGGTAAAAAAGAAAAATAGGTACCTTTTAGGTAAAAAAGGCATTGCATTTTAATTTCTTGCCCCTTTTATTTGTTAAATTTAGGATTCCAGACGAAATCTTTTTCTGTAAGACTTCTACTCGTTATTTTCCTATTCCGAAAACTCCCAAAAACGTTTTTTCGCATACCGGCATCTGAAATTCAGATGTATCCAGGAGGAAATAACCGTAAAATTGACGTAAACGATTATTTTTATCTGCATTGGAAATTTTTCGAATGCACCGAGATAGGATACTTGTCTGCATATCATAACTTCCTGTACTCCAAAATTGTTGGATTAGTTCTGCTTTTCTCTCTGCATTGCAACCTTCCTTTTGACACCCTTGAGAGCAAATCTGGGCCAAGAAACGTTTCCTTTAGTTACTTTTAATATGTTAAACAATGACAATTTCTTGGTGATTATTCAAAAATTACGTCTTGTTGGGGACGAGTTCTTGGAGGGTTTAGCATCCCATTTCTTCCTTGATATGGTTCTTCTTCATTTCTGCTGGACTGGGCGATCTGATCCTTCCAGCGTAGAATATTCAATTATCTCCTCTTTCCAGAATTTAAGGTTTCCAGCAGCTTACGAGAAACCTTTGCCACATTTTTACTCATTTTTTTGTGGGAAATGCAACTCAGAAAACACAAGCACCGCAGATTTAGTTCACCCTGGAGCTCAATTTGAAAGTAATGAATGAAACTTGAGAGTAAATTTTAAAAAACAGTTGGGTGGGCTTTAGTGACTTTAAAATTATGATTACTACGGTATTTAATTCGTAAAATTATATTGATTGATTGATAATTTGTTTATTGATGTACTTGACGGGCAATAAGCCCATAGAACATGGCATGATTGTATAATAATTAAATGTGTTTTTTACAAGATTTCATTTTCTAAGTCAGCAAAGAATATTATCCTATTTAGAGCGGTCATTACATACTTAATTAAGTTAATTAATTTTGCTGAATCATGGGAATCAGGTAGCAGGAAAAGATCATTTTTGTTATAGTTTAACATAAAACCAATTAATTCTCTATTGTGTATTTTACATTCGCAGACTAGATGGAAGAAATCATTAGGCTTATCTAAATTACAATATTGACAGGTGACATTGTTATTAAAGTTAAACTTAGTTTTCTTGTAGTATAACACATCATAATTTAACCTTAACTGTGATAGTAAGGTGTGATACTGTCTGGGAACTTTCCATTTGAGTGCCAATGGCATGCCTGTGCTATTAACACTAGCAAATTCCTTGTAATATTGGTACTCAGGATATTGGTTCAATTTCTTGATATCCTCTATCCTTTCTACCTTCTTGATATTTTCAAATAATTCTACATAGGAATTTGCTAGGTTTTCAGCATTGAGATCATCAAAGGAAAAGCCGTATTCTTTAAACACGCTATTACACTGCAATACCCAATTATAACTAGATTTGATATCAGTCTTTGAATAACTAACTAAGGAATTCATACATATTTTAGCATATCTATCTTCACTAATTAGGCTAAGCTTGAAAATAAACTTTTAACAGTCTTTTAACTACTTCAACTTTTGTTTTACTACTACCTGTTTCTAACCTGATGACACAACCTGGAACAGTGTTTTTAACTCCTAGCACTCTTCGTATAAATTGATTTTGACACGCCTCAACATCATCAAAATACTCAAGGCTCCAAATCTGGCTGCAGTAAAGGAGTGAGGAGAGAGCAATGGCGTTGAAGAGTTCTAATTTGGCTTCCAAATTTCCAATTCTGCCTTTATAAATTAGTTTACTCACTGCATTTTGCGCTTCGTATGCTTTTTCTTTAAAGTATTTCAGTGCTTTGCTAAACTTCCCAGATGAGGAAAAAGGGACACCCAGGTAAGTGTATTCGTTGCAAATTTCGATGGTCTTGTCTTCGTATCTGAATTTTAGTCCTCTCTCTAGTGGCCCCCCTCTTCTGAAGATCACTACTTTTGTTTTTTTAATATTTAATATTTACAATTTTAAGTTTTTGAAGTATGCCTCCAATGTTCTTATCTTTCGCTGTAGGCTCGCCTTATTATCTGAAAATGTGACGGTGTCATCGGCAAAGAGCAAAATGTGAAGTTGCAAGCCCGGACTTACTTCAATTCCTTTCCACTGTTTGTCCCTTAGTACTTTTTCGATGTCGTGAATATATAGGCTAAATAACAAAGGCGAGAGTACCTCGCCTTGCATTAAGCCTGTATTAATAGGGATACTATCGGAGAGGGCTTTAGTTCCTGTCAGTTTGATTTTTGTTTCTGCACTACCGTACAGCTTCATTAGGATCCGAATGATTTTTCCAGAAACTCCGATTTCATATAATCTCTTCCAAAGTAATGTGTGTGAAATACTAGGGAATGCGCGGGCAAAATCAATAAAGCACGCGTAAACTTTCTTTGAATTCCTCGTGCCAATTTGGATAACACTTGAGAGAGTAAAAACTTGTTCTTCACATCCTCTTCCCTTCCTAAAGCCACCTTGTGCTTCAGGGAGGATATTCGATGCATCAGCCCACTCTGTTAGGCGGAAATTGATTATGTGGGTAAAAAGCTTCAGAATTGAGTTCAAGAGTGCAATTGGACGGTAGTTGTCTGGGTCATCAGATGGGCCTTTCTTATGGATCATTACGGTGATTGACTTCGACCATTCTGTCGGGGGCAGCTCTTTGTCCATAATTTCATTGAAGATTTCTGTTATAGCCTCAATCATAATTGCTGGTAGGTTTTTGAGGAATTTGTTGGGAATTTCGTCCGGACCTGGGGCCTTCTTATTTCTAATCTTTTTTATAGATTTGATAACTTCATTCACAGTAAGTGGGCCCGTGAGAATATGATTTCCACAGTCGTAAAATGTTTCATCAAATCTCTCTTCTTGATTGAACTTTTTGTAGTAATGCACCCATTCGTCGTTTTGGATAGGGTTGGGGTGGATATGTTTTCTACGTAAGCGCTTGGCGGCACTCCAGAAATCTTGCCTATTTTGAATTGAATTAATGTCGGTACACATCTTGTCCCAAAAATCCTTTGCTTTTTTCTTACGAAGGTTTACATATTCTCGCTTGGCCTGTAGATAGATGTCCCTTGCTTCGTCTGTCCAATTACATCTCTTCGCTTTTGTGTTCAATTCGATTGTCAATTCAATTGTCCTTTGACATTCGGAATCGAACCAAGGGGCATCAGGGTACGGTTTTTGTCTGACAATCATTTTTGAGTTTCTAGCTGCTTTGGAAATGGAGTTTGCCAGTGAATTGTAATCCTTGCAGTCTTCAGCGAGTAAACTAATTTCATTTTGGAAAGATTCCTTAAATTGCGGTTTCCAGCGCATTTTGCTCTCTCCTCCTTTGTGAGTAATATGTTTGTCAGTAGAGGTGCCCAAGTATGCAACTATCGGGAAATGACAAGAATAATTAACATTTAGCACTTGAAAATCAATTAGGTTCAATAATCCTGCTTCATTGGTGATAAAGAGATCAATAACACTTTTCCCGTTGTGATTAACAAAGCTAAAGTTACCTTCCCTATCACTTACGGTTCTGCCATTAATCACAGTTAGGTTTTGTTGTTCGAGCATCTTAAGTAAGTTTTAGAGAAATCTATTTTAGTACAAAAGAATTGATTAAAATTATTATTGTCACCAATTCTAGCGTTAAAATCCCCTCCCAATAAGAGTGGATATCCATGCATTAAGTTCATTGATTCTAGTAAATTTTGGAGTTCATTCATTCTTACATTATGATATTCATTATTTTGGATGTATACAGTACCAAGAATAAATTTTAAATTACTAACTAGACATTTAACTTCGCATATTAACCAGTTGTTACATTTACTAATTATTTTGATTAAATTAATTTTCTGCTTGTTGAGTAGCAAAGCCAGACCACCCCTACCTCTACCTTTTACAAAAAGCTTTTCTACAGGTTGTGATATACATAAAAAGTTAGAGAGGTATGTTGGCAGGTTGCTGGCTTCACTATCCCAAGTTTCGCATAAACCAATGGCACTCATATTTACAAATTCAAGTTTTTCGTCGGCATTCAGGTAGAATAAATTTTTAGTACCTTCTAAGTTCCAATTAAGAAATTTACAGTTGATTTTCTCAGTTTTGCATACATGTTCTACGGGCTCAGGTTGTCATTTCTTTTTTGGTCTAAGGATGATCTTGCCGTCTTGAGTTGTCTCGAAAACTGACAGGATCCTTCCTTCTCGTAACACTGTAAGCCTGGTTGCACGAATTTTTGTCGTCACCGATTTATCAGAGTCCTTGACTTCCTTGGCCTTCTTTCTAAGCGCTGCTTGACACTTCCGCTCCTCCAATGATAAGTCGTCACCAATGAAGATGCTTTCGTCCAATTGGTTCTTTTTACCGTAAATTCTGAATTTGTCAATCGTCCTTAGTAGCTTGACCAGAACTGGTCTACTCGCGTTTTCTTTCCTCCGTCCCAGTCGATAGATGTTGTCAATCAGGATGTCGTTTAGGCCCAATGTGCTCATCAGAAGCTCAAATTGCGAAAGTAAAGTCGATTGATTTTCCTTTTCCAACTCCTCCCAGCCATGGATAACGATATTCTTCTCTCTGATCGAACGGGTCATTAGTGACATTTTATTCTCCACAGCTCCTATCCTGAAGGTCAGGTTAGTTGTTGCAACAATATTATCGTTTATTTTCTCAATGAGTCTTGTTTCCATTGCCAAAAGTAAAGCCGGGATATCCATGGAGCTAGATCATGAATTGGTTGAAGTCATACTGGTATCGGTAGACGAAGACTCGCTCTTTGGCCTTTTCTTGCCTTTTTTGTTTCCCATGCACTTTAACTAATATTATTTTCGTAATTTTAATTAAATTAATTTGCCAAGCAAAATTCCATGTGTTTACTTTTGGAATTCCCGCGCGCTTCCTTGTAAAATTATATAAGCCCCTTTTACTAGGGAATGAGGCATATCACGATCGCCGAGGCGAGAAATAGTTTTCAACTTTTGGAAAACTTGGAATCAATAAATGTCGAGACAATTTGGGCTTGTGTGTGATTCGGCTTCATAAAGATTGGCAACCACTAGTGGCCACCGACTTTGGTACATGGTAAAGGGAATATTGGCACAAGGAAATAAACTACGGTCACCAATACTCGAAAACCGCCAATGGTACAGTTTCCGGCAATTACCGGCCATGTGAGGAACAGTGCACAGTGATTCAGTATTTGAACAAGGCAAGGGCAGAGAATAGGCCGTACGATTGGGCCAGTGGAGTTATGAGACGGGTGGTCTCTCCCGGGCTTCCTTTCAACTTCCTCAATCCTGATTATGGTGTATTTAATCTATGGAAATTGAGAAGTCGGTTAGAAGCGATAGGTAATGAAGCCGTTAAGTTGTATACTCCGCAGACACACTTAGGAACATTGGGTTCTCTCTATTTCGTCCACCGAGAGAGTATTCCCCTTTCAACAGTTTCCTACATGTATTGGGGTGCCAACCAGGAATGGTTCACGGTGCACCAAAACGATACAGAGAGGCTAATGCATAGCATGCATAGCATAGTATACTTAATAAACTGAGTGTAATGTCATGGTCATGACTTAAATGAGATGAACAAAAAGTCACGACATGTTCAATAATCTAATGTTTTCCAAATGATTATTTAACATTATAAACTCTAAAAGCCTTTTCAACAGAAATAGCTAAAATATTAAGTACGTATTTGCCCAAGTAGATAGTCATGGCATTTATTTCTTATTTCAAAGAACGTCGGTTGAAATATGAAATAAATGATAAGATACCTAATAAAGAGGTTTGTCGTGTGCAAGTGTCGTCGCTTAAGAAATACGTTTAGTTTGTTGTGTTATTGGCTATCGATGACTTGGCTGGGCCGGAGCAAAAGACTTGGCTGAGAATCTGAAAATGAGGACCAAGTGGTATGGTACTGCCCTAGTTTTGATCAGGTATATCGTATAACATCGTAAATGTGTCACAAATGCGTTTCTAAACTTTCTAAACGTTTGAACTATTGTTAACTTTCGTAATCAATATAAATCTATTTCTACTACCATTATTCTACTAAAACCGTGCAGGTCCCCTTCACTCAGGGGAGCTTCTGTTACGGCTTGGTTTGGGTTTTTGTTACTAGTATCTTCAGAAGTATTCCTCCAATAATATGTTTTGTAGTTTTAAAAGTGATCATAGTCTGTTTGAAATATTAGGAGAAATAATATGGGATTAGATGTGCAAATGAATTTTATCAGAGAAAATTTTATCAAATTTTCAAACCGTTTATTAACAGTATGTTAGAATATGACGGAAAAAATAGCTTTTAAAAAAACAGTGATGGATTATTTTTAAATGCATATTGCATTTAAACATGAGCTCAGCAATAAAATATCATGTTGAGTGTGAATAAATAAGATGTAAACAAATATAACGATCATATCGTTTTATGAATAAAGTCGTAATATCCTAATCTCACATCTTTCTTTCTCACATTATTAGAATATTTTTTAAATGTATTGGGTTGCCCGAATTTGCAACACCACAATTAAATGTCGATTTAATTAAAATAAATATGGACAAATCGGATAACATTTATTCACCGGCAATTTCATGAAATGTTGCCAACTAAATTATTTTTCAAAAACTTTAACTTTGGTAGAAATTCTATTGCAATTGTTGAAAGTTGTTGCAGGCACGTATCTAGAAATTTGGTCAAGGGGGGCGGAACCAAAAATAATTTCAAAAATAAGACTAATTTTTGCAATTTTTGGAAAAAATCGTCTCTTTTTCTCAGATTTAAGCAGGGCGCTGCGCCCCCCGCCCCGCCCTCTACTGGATACGTGCTTGAGTTGTTGTTGCACAAAGAGCCAAAGAGTTTTCTGAGCTTTTGCCGATAAAGAGTAACTGACTTCCAAAAAATATGCATAACAAATCAGTAGGAATGGGATCATTTTGTCTTCTGTATAAAATATCACACCGTACACTAAGATAACCACGGAACTAATAGGTATCCGGTGAATTCTTCTGAAGCGTTTTCGACAATTGGCAAAGGTGAACTCGATAATTACAAAGGTGATCTCGATAATTACAATGGTGAATTCGATAATTACAATGTCAATCTCGATAATTACAATGGTAAATTCGATAATTACAATGTAGATCTCGATAATTACAATGGTGATCTCGATAATTACAAAGGATGATTCGACAATTACGAATGAGGTACAAATATTATTATTATATCTTGATTTTATTTCAATAATTAACATATTCAACATTCGACCATAGCTGTTTGTAGTAGAACTGATGGAATTTCAGTGGATTGTGACATGTTTTTTACTTTATTTCTGAGCTGCAACAACTCCAGCCTGAAATAAAATAAACATTTTGTTGCCTAACTATATGTGGGATTCTCGTATCGAGCTCGTATCGAAATTTAAGTGTTACAGTACAATATAATACGTAGAAAATGGAACTTTTTCAGTACTGCAGCACAAATATATTTCTTATTTGTGTTTTAGCAGATAGTGAACCTACAAAGATAGAAGCCCACGTACTATGCATTGAGCGGTTGGATTGTTCTATTTCTTTCGAACACTAAATAATTAGTTGTGTAAGTGTAACGCAGGAATATTTAATGCATTTAATGCATAAAGTAATGAACATGAAACTTTAAAAGATATATGTAGATTTTGGTTTATCTACAGTTTCAAAATCAAAAGTTTTTCAAAATAATTTCATATTTAAAATTTATATTATTTTTGCAGTTTCCCCTGCAATAAAAGCATCCTAAAGTAGTAAAGTAATAAACTGGGCATGAAAAACTCATGGATTTTTGGTAAGTAAAAACCCAAATTAAAAACCCGGGTTTTTGGGGTTTTCGGTTTTTTCATGCCCTGGTAGTAACCAGGAAAGAAATTCTGAGGCATGGCGGTATTGTAATTTCAGTTTTTCGCGCTGCGCGCGAATATATGTATATTTGAGATATAAGTATCACATAATATAGTCCCTCCCGAAACTCACTTCTGTAACGTACTTGTTTTGTTTTCAATAACATTCAAAAAACTATAAAAAATTTTCACGCTAATTATCCATATGCCAAATTCATTTAAAAATGGAAAAAATTCGTAGATTTGAATTAATATAATCATTTGCATATTTGTGAATCATTATTATGGGGCCTCGCGCGAACATTTTGCCCAGGGCCTCGCAAATCCTAGAGCCGCCACTACCTGTTAGTATATTCAACCACGAAAAAAACTCTGAGTCATGGCGGTATTGTAATTTCAGTATACTTGTATAATAGTTGCGTGTCCAATTCTATAATATAATCGCACTAATACCTGACTATCTATGTCTTGGTACGACAGCCTAGGAAACCTGCATATATTACGAAACCTAAAGCCCCCTCTTCCAAGTGTAGCACATGTGCATGTGTAAGCTCTGAACGCAACACTTCTGGGTATCTCCTCCTCTCATCAACGGCACACGTAATATATGCACGTTCCTTAAAGGCAAAAAAGCAAAATGCGCATGCCCCCCTTCTCTAAACCAACGAAATGAGTTGTTGCATAATAAGCCTTATACCTAATCGTCAGCAATCTCAACTGCGTTTTGTGACAAGTGGTGGAATTTTTGTAACTTTTTGACCTTTTTTGACTGCTACGATTTCTCCACATTGGTAACTGGAACTGCCGCTGACGGATACCCGTTGTGAAGAAGAAGATTTATTCTTTGTAATTGTAAGTAATCGCAATTAATTATTGAGATTGAACTAGCTACTATGACACCTGTAACATCTTTTAATTAGAACTATTGATTATTATTATTATTTCAATTAAATAAATTTCCCACATTAGTGAATACAAAATACGATTAATGCGTTTTTGCAGTTTATCAAAAAATAATAATTCGGACCTAAAAATTAACCTTCTTAAGGCTTACTTGGTTGTCATTTTCCCTGTATACCACGTGTTGTCAACTGTAAATAATAAAATCTGATCGATTGATCTACGATTTCCAAATTTGCTGATACTTAAAGTTTAAAGCTGTTTTTGTTGTTCACATTTGAAAAAATATCCAGCAACAGAATACAAAAACCGTTCATAAATTATGTCACTGCTTAATGACATAATAAAATAATAGTAACTAATAAATAAGTTAACATTGCTTCATTTGTGGATTGTTCATTTAATTACATTCTTAAAACCTCGCAGCAATAATTTATAACAAATGTGTACACATTACAAAATACCACTACGGTGGTAGAGAGCCAGCACGAAAGTAGCGTCCACGCAGGGTTTTGGGTCGGGTTTTTATGGGTTGGGGTTTTTTGTTTTTTTGGAAAAAAACCCACCCCGCTTCATTCAAAAACCCTGGGTTTATTGGGTTTTTTACAAAACATACAATAATGTGCACTAAAGCTCCATCTAGATAAGCAAATCATACGAATTTTCTCCTATTTCTGTTCAAAAAAGTAAACAAATATATAATCAGATGGAAACAAATTGTAGCTTTTACACTTTTACGTGAAACGTATCCTATCAATCAAGTTGACTATTATATTAGTTTTAAAAGTTTTATGCAATCTTTAATCATTGTGAAGATTATGTTTGTTGTATAGATAATTATGCTCAATTTTAATTAACTACCTACATTTTCAAAATTTGCTCTACTGCTTCACAATTAAAGCTCCAAATTAATGAAGGAATTTCATACTGTCAATTTAATCAGTAAAATATTATAATGCGTATGGTTATTTACTAATTTTAGTATAGTTGCTCAAAAAATACTATGTGTTTGCTGTTTTAAAATGGGTTTTAAATAAAACTTTTTGTGCTTTAATTTTTGTTTTTATAGGAGAAAATAATTGTAGTTTTAGGAATCAAAGTTGTTATTGTTAGGTGTATTTTTCCTATATGGCATAGTATAGACTTTCATTCATACCTATCGTTATATAAAAAAACCCTTAAACCCAAAAAACCCAAAAAACCCTGGGTCGTGGGTTTTTTCCTAAAAAACCCGGGTTTTTCGATACCTTGCGTCCACGTCGCCTGGCTTTGAAACAATGTATTTTCATTGGCTAATGACTTTCAAAAAAATATTTCAATCAATTTTATCAGCATCACGTTAATGGTGAAGAATATTTCCTCGCTTTATATTTACATGTCATTCTAACAGCACAATATGATACTTCAAACACGAGCGTTAATAAAATCATTATTAACCACGGCTTTCTTTATGTGATGGTTTGCATGATGACTTTTACCTGTGGGCTAGGTTCGTTGGTGTGCTGGGTTCACTAGTTGTATATATATTTCATTAGATTCTGGACAGAAAGCTGTAAGGCCACGTAACTAACGGGATTGGTTGACATGCATCAAACCATCAGAATTATTGTCCATTTTCTTCTAGGAACATGAAAGCCTTAATAATGAAATATCTTAATGTATTAACAATTTTAAGCTTATAGTAGACTAGACTTTATTTCGTCCTATGGACGAGGCAACTGTCACTAATTTTGGAACCTGAAACTCAAGAATTTTCATCTGTAATCTGTAGTAGTGTATTATATTAACATTATGATCCACCATTAGCACAATTACCAGGAAGAAGTGGCTCAGACTATATAATATCAGTAGGTCAGGGGCAAGACATACGTCAAGGGTCGCATCTAGAACAAAAATTTAAGAGGTGCTTTAACAAATGGCAATAATTGTTTTCTTAGGTGGAAAAATGGATTTTAATAAATTAATTTAAGTATTTGTGTGTGTTTTGCAAAATTTAGGGGACTGTTAGCCTTTTTCTGTTTCAATACCACGTCGATAGCGAAATGGACGTCTACGAATTTGTGTCCATGCTCGACAAAAGTGTCCAGCGCATCCAATGGGAGCAGTGGATTATCAACTTGGCCTGCTTGGTGGCTTTAAATACAAGTCGAAGTTCGATGCCATGCATGTAGGTATTCTTTCAATTACCACTCAACAAGGAGCAGGGTTGTAGGTCGGGTTTTTTATGTATTAGGCAGGTTTTTTGGCAAATAACTCACCCCGCTGCACTGGGTTTATTGGGTTTTTTTACAAAACATACAATAATGTGCACAAAAGCTCCATCTAGACAAGCAAAAGCATGCTAATTTTATCATATTTCTATTCAAAAATGTAAAAAAAAATATACAATCAGGTGGAAACAAATTGTAGCTAGAACACTTTTACGTGCAAAAAAATGCATCGTATCAAGATTACTAGGTTAGCTATATGTTAGTTTTATAAGTTTGCAAGTCTTAATCGTTTTGGAGGATGTACATAATTATGCTCAATTTTAATTAACTCCTCACATTTTCAATTCATTGCTGTACTGCTTCACAATTAAAGCTCCAAATTAATGAAGGAATTTCATGAAGTCAACTTAATCAGTAAAATATTATCATTAATAGTTATTCAGTAGTTGTTATCAAAGAGTAATAATAGTATAGATGTTCAAAAAACTGCATTGTTGTGTTAAAATATGTTAACAATAAAACATTTTGTGTTTTAATTTTTGTTTTTATAGCTAATAATTTTAGTAGTAGCAGTTGTAAGATTACACAGATGTTGTTATTATCAGCTGTAGTTTTTCTATATGGTATAGTATAGGCTTGCATATGCCTATAGTTATATAAAAAACCCTAAAAACCCAAATAACCCGGGGTCGTGTGTTTTCTCCTAAAAAACCCGGGTTTTTCGATATCAGGATTCCTTGTCAAGGAGAGCCCATTTCGGAGCCAAGCGGATCACGTCATGCCATGGTGGAGAAATTAAGTATAATATAATACTACTCTGCCTTTTTGCTCCCTTTACTTATTTCTTAAACTTACGCTAAATTAGTTCCCGCGTAGTTAGTAGGTTTACACCAGTCAGTCCTGATGGCTGCGGCTCTGTACATGTTCATCCTAAATCTACATCAATATTTTAATGTTTCTATATTTTATAAGATAATGCATTACACATTTCTGCATTACACAACTAACTAATAAGTGCTAAGTGTTCAGAAGAAATAGAATAATTCCAACCAATACGGGCAAAGTATATGTGTCCTTCTATTATTCTTTGTATGTCCATTATTATCTAATTAAACACAACTAAGACCTGTATTTATCTTGCCATTACTGAAAAATTATCGCCACCTAAGGCTGTCATTTCCCATTGCTCAGCATTTCGTCCATTGTTCTACTTTCTACGTATTATATTGCAATACTTAAATTTCGATACAAGTTACAATCGTAAATCAAATAAAAATTTAAATTTTATATTTCTAAGTTCAACTATTCTCTTTGATTCTACTTCCTGTAGTGGGAAAATTAGTTTACCGACTTTACTTTGAAAAGGCCATTCATGTTTAATTGTTATTTTGAAAAAAATTTGTTAATATCATTTATTTTTATGCAAATTTGAGGAAAAGATTTCTTTAAAGTTAGCTTTAAAAACAAAGGAAAGCTTATGTATTCCCACAATATAAATCTATATAACATTTTAATTGGAATTTCTCAAAATTACAATATGTATGTCTTACTTGATTCCCTTTTGAGATTCTTTAAACTATCGGATAAAGGAATGGGATATTTGGTATTGATAACCTATTAAGTCATCTTTGGGATGGAAATTGTCAGAAGTGATGCAAATGGAAGAACATTGCTATATAAGTTTGGGAACTTTCCTAGTATAATAGTGCACTAGAAAATACAATAATGTATAGCTCATTCGAAAGATCTTCTCGAGTACGTAACAAATGTAGTATTTAATGTATTAAATAGCATTTAATCTTCATATTGTGATATTTAAAACCATTCTTCATTTTTTAAATCGTTAATAAAAAACATTGGAACTCTGATTACATTATTACAATTTCAAAATGATACGTATTTTATTTTCTGCATTTATCATCATCAAATTGACTTTTGGGTGGAAAATGTCAGAAATTGTGAATTTGGAGAAGACCTGTTATGTTAACTTAATCTTCAAACAAAAAAGTGTTAACGCAAAGTTACTTCAATATGCAGAATTGCAGAACATCGAAGTTCCCTACGCTTTTACAATTCTCAAAAGAGATGAAACAGAATCTAATTGCATTCCAAATGAAACAAATTATCAATGGAATAGCATTGATAGGTATTTATTTGAATGGGAAAGCAAATGTACAAGTACAATACTGAAAATGTCGAATGCAAGCAAATTATCAACTCCACGTTTGCAAGACCGTTTAACTTGTATGGCGCATTTTACAGTTAATTTCAACCCAAACGATTTAATAAATCAAATGCTCATTAATTATATCAGTGAAAGTTTCTCCAACTACCAAGATTATAATAATATTAGCCAAAATGACGAAAGCAAATCATTAGAGGTTTGGTTTCGGAACTGGTTGAACTTTGCAGAATATTCTTCTGTGTATTTATTTGTGGACAGTGAAACGTTGGGGTTGACAGAAGGAAGATTCCTCTTTAGTACACTTAACGTACCAAAGAAGTTCCGTAAAGAATTTGTCAATGCAATGCATCTGCAACTCTGGAGAAAGCCTTGGTTTATGATTTCTGAGACGGATACTGGGATCTATTTCATCTGTCCGATTTTGAACGAAGAATTAAATCAGTATAGTTTCACTATGCAAATATTATGTTCTAAAAACAATTGTTTAAACCAACCACTGAGAACGATGGCTATCCAAACATTCATTAAAAAGAGTCCAGTTGCTAACTCGTTAGTCTTGTTTCTAATTCACGTTAATGAATTAGATTGGCGCAAAGATTACTGTGGACCGCTGATTCATAATGCCTATTTCACAAATTTCCATGATGATTCCACCCTTTCTCTAATGATTTCTTCCATGGTAGCTGAAAGCTTTAAAAATTCTACTCTGACAACTAGAAAACCACCATCATTAAGATTTAAGGGTGGCAGTAATTGCTTTAAACAAGTGTCTACAAGAAAAGACATTGTCTCCATCACTATCCAAACTAATAGCGAATTAGTTTATAAAGATCCTTACGTCGCTGTATTTCGGACAATGGAAGATTCTTACAATTTCATCTCCTGCGTCGTATTGGAAGATGAAAGACTCTCTTTCTATGGCTACATTCGACCTTTTCACCTTGACTCTTGGCTTGGAATGATCATTTCAACCATAGCTGTGATAATCTTCGTCAATGTTACAGTATATTGGAAAAAAGGAGAAAGTATTCCAATTACTTTGCTTAGCTACGCTTATATATTGGAAATTAGCTATTCGTTACCGTCAAAAGCTGATAAACTCACTTGGCTCAAAGTGGTAATCGGGCCGATGTTGCTCATGTTCATCATATTGACAAATGGCTACAAGGGAATTGTCACCTCAGATTTAGTCGACCCACGTCCTGTTAAACGAATTGAGTCTATTGAACATTTGGCAAATCTATCAAATTTTATTGCCATGTGTGATTTTATAGGAAATCTTGAATATAACCCTTTCCATATTAACTGGCTAATGGAAAAAACTATTCTTAGGCATTATTGTCTCGGGAAATTGAAATTCAAAGAGAATAATAGTTTTAGTTCCAAACTTTGCGGAAGGGGATTATCATTTCTTAACAAAAACGTAAGTGATGTCACTGAAGCAGTCCAATATGCATATTATAATAATCTGGAGTTCTATAAGAAGTTATTTTCCATATTGGAGATGCATGATGAGCTACAAACCTCCTACAAAATTATACGATATTCAAAAAAATTGGAGTTGATGAATAAAATTTGGAAAATCATGGGAATTCCTCCTGATTTTCCTTCTACAAGTCCACAAAGATGGATTTCTCAATGTAATAATTCAGCCCTAATTCTAAGAAGTTCCCAATTGCACCGACTTCTGAATGACTCTTACTGGAATCCTCATAGCGGTGGAGATGAACCAAAGAATACCTTGTATTACGGAACTAAAGACAAAGCCTATCTGTCCATACCTGTTCACTCATATTTTAGAACTGATAAAATTCCAATGTTGACTAGTTTTCTAAGGGTAAGATTACAGGCTCTTAGCCATTCTGGAATTATTGGTATGTGGATTGAATATGGCAGCAAGCATAACTATACCAAATGTAAAACGTGCTGGACAAGAGACCTTCCCCGACCAGTGACATTTAAAAATTCTAACATTTCATCAATATTTTTCATCAGTTTCTGTGTTGTACTCTTGTGTTTTGCAGCTTTCTCATGGGAAAACCGAAAATTTGCTAAATCTAAGATTATAGCGTTTTTCGTCATTGTTTGGAATATGCTCAAAACTATCAAGTCTAAATTTCGCAGTTGTAATAACTCATTTTTATGGATCAAATTAAGAATCCCAAGTTCATTGTTTAAACCCGTCTCTCATTCGATGAAACGGTATTGAAAAATTGAAGGATATGACTTTGATGAGTGAAAGGCCCTCAAACCTTAGACAAATAAATCCAATCTTAAACACACAGTTACAACTGGTTTACAAACAAAGCAGTAGTTAATAACGAATTTAGTGATGTCAATGTATTGCTTGTATTGTATTGATTTTTAAAACTGAATACAGATGAATGACTAAATCATGTATTTAATTGATTTGTAGGATTATCAATAAACATCAATTATATTTATAAAATGCTTTCCTGGAGTATTAAATACAGAATAATGAAAACCTAAAATTTTGATGAAGATAAGGCAACCAGCCTTATTAATCTTTGTTCTCCCACGTTCGGGAGACTTTTTATGTCGCAGGTATATGGGATTGTTAAGATATTTTCACTGAAAACAACTTTTACTTAAATTTTTCGGTGACTGAGATTCTGAGCTTAAAAGTTGTTATCTCTGAATTTTGGCCTCGTCAAACTTATATCAGTGGGACCCTTTAATCAACATTTTACTTACTGAAAAAATTTTTAAGACTAAATGCCAAAAGTCATTGCAATGTTGTAGCTGTCGACATCAGGCTAAAATGTTTAAAACATAATTCAATTTTTTAGCGTTAAACTTTATTCAGTAACTTACCCTTTTGTCGCATACTGATTAACGAAGTGGACCCAGTGCACGGGAGGACCAGTTGGTAATTGACTAAGACCAGTTTACTTTTTACTCAAAAACCCAGTATTATACTATGACCAATTTACAAAGAAAATTTTTAATTGTAACATAATATGCATAATATTATATTTCAAAATTTACCCTTTATATAATTAGATAAATTTCAACGGAAGAAATACTTTAAGGTTTAAGAGTTCGAACCATTAACAAACAATATATGAATATATTATGATATATTTTGGTTTCCGAATCTTAACATTTAAATCCAGCAGATGAAAAGGATTTTAAAAAAATATCCATAAAACGATATTTAGAAAAAGCACGTTATATATGATTAAGATGGCACCGTACGAATCTTTTGACTGATGACTGCATCTTATATTACATGAGTAATTCATTGGACAAACAAACAATTAAATATTTTTACATCTAGCCCCAGTTTCTTTATCTTCTTTCCTTAATCTCAACATCAATCACGTGTGATTATGTTAATCTAAGGTAAGTGGCACATCTTAGCAAATATCCGTCAAATATTTACTAAGAAATCCAGTAAGTAATCTGCTTACAGCTTATCTGAACTTTATATCAAATTCAAAATAGATTATACATACCGTATACTTAAAAAACTGAGTGTAGTGTCATGACTTAAATGAGATGAACAGAAAGTCACGACATGTTCAATAATCTAATGTTTTCCAAATGATTATTTAACATTATAAACTCTAAAAGCCTTTTCAACAAAAATAGCTAAAATATTAAGTACGTATTTGCCCAAGTAGACAGTCATGGCATTGATTTCTTATTTCAAAGAACGTCGGTTGAAATATGAAATGAATGATAAGATACCTGAATGTTTGTCATGTGCGTGTGTCGTGGCTTAAGAAATACGTTTGGTTTGTTGTGTTATTGGCTATCGATGACTTGGCTGGGCCGGAGCAAAAGACTCGGCTGAGAATCTGAAAATGAGCCAAACCTATAAGCCAATTGAAACTGGCTGTTGGACCAAGTGGTATGGTACTGCCCTAGTTTTGATCAGGTATATCGTATAACATCGTAAATGTGTCACAAATGCGTTTCTAAACTTTAAAATGCCACAAATGTAAATTGTTTGTTTGTATTAATATTTCTTTTTAATTTCTATTCATTACCTCACCTGTTTTTATTTTAACTATGATCAATGATAATCTTATTTGAATTATTGTTAACTTTCGTAATCAATATAAATCTATTTCTACTACCATTATTCTACTAAAACCGTGCACACGGTCCCCTTCACTCAGGGGAGCTTCTGTTACGGCTTGGTTTGGGTTTATGTTACTAGTATCTTCAGAAGTATTCCTCCAGTAATATGTTTTGTAGTTTTAAAAGTGATCATAGTCTGTTTTAGATATTAAGAGAAATAATATGGGATTAGGTGTGCAAATGAATTTTATCAGAGAAAATTTTATCAAATTTTCAAACCGTTTATTAACAGTAAGTTAGAATATGACGGAAAAAATAGCTTTAAAAAAATAGTGATGGATTATTTTTAAAAGCATATTGCATTTAAACATAAGCCCAGCAATAAAATATCATGTTGAGTGTGAATAAATAAGATGTAAACAAATATAACGATCATATCGTTTTATGAATAAAGTCGTAATATCCTAATCTCACATGTTTCTTTCTCACATTATTAGAATATTTGTATTTTTTAAATGTGTTGGGTTGTCCGAATTTGCAACACAACAATTAAATGTCGATTTAATTCTAGAGAACAACGACGCTACAAGATTTAACTGAAAGAATGTGTTTCAAAAAGTAGTTGAAAAATATCGAATATTGATTTTAATAAATGTCTAAAAAACTAATCAAAATTATCTTGGCGTTGAAAAGTCTGACAATAAAGCAATTACTTACTACCGGATTGTCGCATTAACCTTTGTCACTTTGATATGGAAACTTTATCATGGAATTACTAATTACTTCCTATCCTTTCGGTGCTACCCATGCCCATTCATTCATGTATAATAGATTTTCTCCGAATTTCACTACCTAGAGTAGTTGTATCTACCAGTTGAAAGCAATCGATATCGGTTTGGAGTATATTATAAGGTTTTTACAGTCATATCTATAGACCATTTTCTGAAGTATCCCGACTTTGCAAATACACCCGACATAACATAACCATTTCCGGTTCATCAATCAATCAACCATCAATAAACCTGTGTCCAAATGACTTAATCTAATTATCCGGTAGTTTAAATGAATCTTGAAAGTCTATAAATTAAAATGTAGTATAATACACAAATATAATACTTATGATACTAATGATAAATTCCCTAAATTATTTCTTTAAATAAATGAATTATCTTTACGTAAGCAATTAGCTACTAGTCGATTTGGTTTGGTAGATATTGCAAAAATGTAACAGTAGGTAATAATCAGACGTCGAAATTTTATTCGTATGAACCTTTTTGAGACTAAACCAGGCTAGTCTGGGCGAAAACCGCACGTTTGCACCTGTTTTGAAGTAGTTTAGGGCAAAATAAAGGCAAAATATGTTAAATGTCAACCAAAGACAACTCTTTATTGGGAAGAATTTCAATATTTTGTGAAGACTTTTTTAGCTGTTCAAAGAGTTGTTCGATTTTACTTTGAGCACTTTGAAGTTGTCGCTCATACATTATAATTCTGGTTGTTAGAAAGTGAATTTTTATGAGAGAATTTGTTGTAGTTTCAATCTTGAACGATAAAGACCTTGCAAAATGCCAAGCTAATGCAAACTTTGTAAACCGTCCTATTGGTTTATGTTGAATTTGTTGAGAATCACAAAAAGTTTTCCATAGGTGTACAATGATTGTGTAGATATCAAGAAATTTGAACCATACCAGTTCCCACAGTAGAATGCATACTGATGTACAAATCAGAATGAGATAACAAATGAACACCATGTGAAATTTCATTTCCAGGCTGATTGGTTTATCTTCGTTATTAGCTTGCAAGTTAGGTAATTCTATTGTGCGACGCTTCCATATTTGTAACATTCCTGACTCAAAAAGGGTACGAAAAAACTGCTTGAAAGTTTCTCGGTACACGTTGTAAAATAACCAAGAGCTCATCAATACAGAAATTTCATTTTCTGCTGTTTTGCAAATTGCATTTGGCTTGATTTTGTAAACGTCGTAGTAAACACTTGCAAGTGCTGTATGTCGAAACAATAGAAATAGTTTTCTTTTTTGCTTCAAAATTAATTGTAGACCTAAATATGTGGGATCCCTTTCTTTATTTTCGTCACATTGAACCAACTGATCTTCTTTGCAATTGTATACATACGTACTGGAATTAATTTTAACCGACAAATTAAACCTTTCAAACAAATAAACTGTACCTCCGTATCCCATATCTCCATTAGATTCTAGGTAAACAAACATTTTATAATTTTTTTCAATCAGTTCTTTAAAGCCATACAGCTGTACATTAGTATCAAGCGGGGCTATTATTTCCCCAGTAATGTAAGTTTCATAATGACATCTAAGTACAAAACTCACGATTATGACAAGTAAACAGATGTTTCTTCTTTCACTAGTGATGCTAAATTGTGACAAAGCAATAGCCACTATTGACATGATCTTCCTTTCCAAGTTTTTATGGATTGAGTTAATGTTAATTACTCGGAGGGTAGAAATTAAATATGCCACGGGTAAAAGTACAATAATCAAAATCCAACTAATCTCATCAAAAGTGTTTTGAATTAAAACGTGAACAGTAACATCTTTAAAGAACTCATTTTCTTCGCAGTAGAAAAACACCCCACGAGCATAGCTAACAAATATAGGTGAGTTTAAATGGAAACCTAAGAACCTTACGGATACATCAGCATAGACTCTAGAAATATATTTTTTTTCTGAATATATTTCCGACCATAATCTTACATTCGCATACTCTGCTGTAAAATTAAACCGTCGTGCCATTGTTTCAATTGGTCTGATATTGTGATGGCAGTTTGTCACTCCAATTTTAATTAGATTGTACGTCGATTGTCCACATTCCGGTGCAGTAAGATGTTTCATAATCTCTTGTTCAAAAACTGCAACCTTATTTCCATTTAACTGTCCATTGTATGCCCTCCAGACATATTTCCATTCACTGTCATCCATTTTACTATTTAATGGGACCAATTCAAACCTTCACTCAGTTACGTAGTTTCTCCTGTACAGATTTATAGTGAAGGTTGAGAATGTGAATTCATTTTGAATAAATATATAGTATATTTCCGCCGAGGGATGCTCAAAAGGGCGGGAAAGCCATCCATTATGGTTGACATCTCTTGTTTACCTTCCATCATACAAAAATAGAGAGATAAATTTTGTACGCGATACCCTTTGTCCGAAATATTGTGTCAAACCTAAAAAAGGATAAACCGGTTGGTCAATAATATTTACAGTACAAGGACTCCTTGAAATATCTTTGAATGCCATTTCATCAACTTCGTCAAATGTTTTATTTTCAGATGAAGAGATTGTCCACGGTTGAGAATTTTGATTCTTTTCCAAGAATAACTGTCCCCATTTTGAATTTGGAAATACGACCATGTTGAAATCGCACATTTTAAACGAAGATAGATTTCTTACACAAGAGCCGAATGTTGTCAAGCAGGAAATTAGTATTATAACAAACAAAACTATTTGCATTGTCCTGTCACCGTGTTTGACAAACCAAAAACCATGTATCTCTAGTGTCCATCACTGTATGTAGACTCCAAGGGATTTAATTATTACGTATAAGTTCTTTTTCTGCCCCATTTCATTGTGTAAATATTTGGTGCAGACGAATAGAAAGTTTATTTTGCCTAAAAGTTTAGGCCTCTGCCAATAACTCAACAATCATTGAGGGTGGGTTAATTTTTCTACTTATGCTGAGTGTTAACTCACATAAAAAATTATAGAAAATCCTAAAGTGCTTATTAATTTACTTTATGTTTTTATATCTAACTTATTTTGTTCACTTGGAATCAAGTATACTACCTTTTCTTGAATAATATTTAGCTGTACAATAACTATTAATGTCGTTACTCATTTGAAACTATTGTGAAAATAAATTTAAGATACCGAAGCGAAGCTTAAACGTGGATATAAATGATAACATAGTTAAACCAAAGACGAAATTGAAATGGATCATGACGCTTTAAGTTGGCCCTTTATAAAGAAAAATTTAAAGTATACACGCTGCATGTACTGCCTGTAGGAAAACAGAATATACGGAAGTAAATTAATACTTCGGCATGTCTTTCTGTTCCCCTGCTTGTAGGCAGGAAGTCAACTTCCTATTATATTGGCATTTTTTCTATTTCCTGTTCCTATGTGACCAACCTTTTATATGTAGTAGTGGATGACAATTGTTTTCCTGTCTGTATTTCTTTTCTGTGTAAATGTGTGTTTAAGAATCCAGGAATTATTTTGGCTATTGATCATCCTTGCTAATCTAAATTGACTGTGCACATTCCAGTATAAGACCCTAAGTATACTGTGCTGTACTAAGCTGTATATTGATTACGATTTTTTGCATTTAGCGCATCTGTAGTCCTTACATTTTGCTCATAAACTACGTACTCTACATATAATTTCCAGTCCGTACACCCTTTTCTTCTTCTAGTTATCTTAATACGTTATATAATATTTCCATGGCTCTAGCAATCTTACACAAAGCTGGTATTCTAGGTAGCTTACACAAAGCTTGTATTAACTCTAGCTAGGTCACACAAAGCTGGCATTAGCTCTAGCTAGCCTAGCATGGCTAAGCCATCTAAAATCTATAATCTAGGGTTGTAGTAGGAGAGCCAAAATCGTTATCTTTTGGTCCAACTGTCTAGGCGGGAGTTAATAATTTTAAACATAAATTTGTTATCGGTAATGTGAGTACAGGTATAATAAGATTCCCCTGTCAACTGCCAAGTTTTAATTGTATTTGGAAATGTCGCTGTGTCCCACCCACACTATTATTCTTCCAGGTTAACCTATTATATCCATTTAATATAACAATAATCATGATAAACGCTGGGTTTTTGAGAATCACATACTAAAACCCCAAAAGAGCGGGTTTAAAATGGCAAAACCACTAGCTTTTAACGCTTTAAATCTCTATACAATAATCGTAGACTTAATAAAGCAATAAATTTACCTGCCTAAGTAAAAAGGCAAAATGCGCAAGCCCAATTCCTCTAAACCCTGAAATGAGTCGTTTCGTATTGTAAGAAATAAAGTTTTTTTTAAAATTAAAAATAAGTTTGTTCGAACTAAGCATTCAAATTGATCAAGTGTAGTCGTAGGTAGTATTAGATATGGATCCAACCCACTACACATCACATAAAATGTACTTTTTATTGTCAACAATTTATATAGTATAATGTGAGTTTCTGACGCATAACACTGTAAATAAATATACACGGTAGTAACTTAATTAAATATTGGTCCACACTGAAAACCTACCACCAGCCAAACCTAGTAATTCTAGGCATATTAAATAATAACACATTTTAGGGAAAATTAATTTACCTAGACTAGGTTTTCCGGAAAAATAGTTTGGACTACATTTTGGGGAAAATAATGATTTATATTTCATTTAGGACAAGATGATAATTTGGACTACATTGTAGCCTAAATAATTTAGACATACCGTATTTTCAGCTAAAATAATTTAGACCATATTTTAGTCAATCTAATTTAGACCATATTTTAAAACTAATTTAGACAAATATTTTAGTCAAACTAATTTAGACCATATTTTAGTCAATCTAGTTTAGACCATATTTTAGTCAAACTAATTTAGACCATATTTTAGTCAAACTAATTTAGACCATATTTTAGTCAAACTAATTTAGACAAATATTTTAGTCAAACTAAATTAGACCATATTTTAGTCAATCTAACTTAGACCATATTTTAGTCAATCTAATTTAGACAAATATTTTAGTCAAATTAATTTAGACAAATATTTTAGTCAAACTAATTTAGACCATATTTTAGTCAAACTAATTTAGACAAATATTTTAGTCAAACTAATTTAGATCATATTTTAGTCAAACTAATTTAGACAAATATTTAAGTCAAACTAATTTAGACAAATATTTTAGTCAAACTAATTTAGACAAATATTTTAGTCAAACTAATTTAGACCATATTTTAGTCAAACTTAGTGCATTTATGAAAAACTGCTCAAATTTGTCTTGGCGGTGAAAAGTCTAACAATAAATCAATTACTTACTTACTTCCGAATTGTCTCTTGAACCTTTGTCACTCAGATATGTAATCTTTATCATGGAATTATTTACCAATTCGGTGCTACCCATGCCCATTCATGTAAACTAGATTTTCTCCGAATTCCACCACCTACTAGAATCTCCCAGTTGAAAACAATCGATATCGGTTTGGAGTATATTTCACAAACATACACAACATAACCATTTCCGACCCTTCCCATCCCATCCTACACTCGTTGATGCCCGATGACATTCCAACACAGGAGCGCAGCCAGTCAATCCGACACCAGCTACGCCCCACCCGAACCCTCAGAATTGTTTACCCTAATCTTTCTATATAAATCAAAATGATATGTACCCAAAAATTGTATATATGTACCCCAAAGTTTGTATACTCTAGTCAGTACCCCACAATTCAATATACTCAAAATACAGTCTACTGAGTCAGTGCCCCAAATTTGTATGGATGGTACTCCAGAAGTTTTTAAAATTGGTTTGATACGTTCATAGATATATCAAAGAGAGATAGGAAATTGAAATTGTGACGTCACGTTTCATTTCTGTCTTGATCCTTGGTTTATCCTAACAAGCAGTTTTCGTCTATTGCTTAAGGGCTGCCTTTGGAAGTCGCGGAGAGGGAAGGATGAACAATACATTGGTTGGTATAGGGAGTGCAATTCACTCCCAGCAGGTTTGTTGTCATTGCGGCAGGCTTCTGCAATGCATTATTCATTCGTTCCCTCTACTCTTTTTTACAACCAATAAGTGAAAAGTGGTGGTAAGGATATGTCAGCTAGAAATGAGACAACTGTATGAAAATTGGAATAACACAGGCAGATACAGCATTTCCAATCTATCCTTTCCTACATCTATTGATACGTTATATCATCTACAAACCTGTGTTAAAATGACTTTGGGGAAATAGGAATTTGTATGGCACACAAATGAGTTTTGTTTGGGAGAGCTAAAAATAGATAGTGTGACTTTGTATGGCGGTTTATGACTTTGTATGGCAGTTTATGACTTTGTATGGATACATTAAGTTAATTTAACATAATACGTAACATACATACGTCTTCAAAGTCAATGTAAATTTCCGTACATTTCTGTTACACTCTTCTTCATTTTCTTTATTTCCAACGTCAGTTTCATCAGTGTCAATGTCACTGTGCGTTTTGTACTCCAAATTTACAAATTAACATGTCCTATGACCATGGTGTTTGTATTCACTCTCATGCAATTTGCAATGAAACAAAAGTAGGACAGGAAATACACAGATTGGAAAAATACTGCTAACATTTTAAGTGACTTTTTAGACTTGAATTAATTTACCAGCCTATGGTGATATATATCGTGTATTGGTATACTATGTGCATGTTTATAAAAAACTATCACCATACATTGTGAGGAGACTCCTCACCACCCACTACCACCCTCATTAACATCACACTCTAATATTCTAATTAACCTCCTACCTCCCACTTCGAGACTCCATATACTCGGAGAGACGGAGACTCTCTCGCCAGGTGGTCGGGAACCCTCGTGGTCGTCAGTCAGTTAGTGTCGGGTTTTGGGAAATTAGAGTAAATCGAATCGTATCACCTTTTCTTTGTAATAAACTTCTACTATTGTCTGTGTCCAAATTCGGTCGTTCTCTATTTTGTGCAGTCATTTCACTCATCCCGATCATAAATTCTAGCAGTTTTAGGTGCATTGAGCCGAACCAGAGTCAGGAATACAGGGAAACGGGCATCTTTCAGTCTAAACCGGATTTCCCTCCTGATAAGTGGTGCCGAACCCGACTCTCTTTCACCTATTTTCGGACTTGCCAAATTTATTTTCGGTGTTTGGTGTGACGGAGTACTGCGGGGCGTTGTGAGAGAGTAGTTTGGCAAAAGAAATAGTGAAGTGTGTTTTACTTTCGGCTTGGGTGTGTCCACCAAAGCAGAGAGAAGCTGAAAGAAATCGGTTCCCAGCGGACTGGAGATACAATTTTCGGAGAAATTGTGTGTGCTTGCGGGACTTACCTGTTGTCTTCTCGGAAACGGAAAACAGTGGAATTCGGTGGCTGCAACTTGGGAAAATTCGGATTCGCCGACCAGGACTTTTACAGCAGGGGACATCGCTATAGTACTGGTATCGTTCCAATAATTATTTATTTCTCTTAAAATAACAGTAACAAGTATTTCATAATTTTATTGTGAGTGCAAACACAATTTTCGTAAAAAATATTTATTCGGAGCACATTCAAGTTTAAACTATTAGTCGTAGCAAGGCACTACAATTTTTAATTTTATTTACCCGTAAATACTTACCTATTTGGTCTCATACGTTCATTTTATTATATAAATTACCGAAACTGAAACATCTTTTCAAAATTTTGATTAAAAGACAAGATACGGTACTTAAAATTGTGTGTGAATTGGAAATTTCAATTCGTGAGCGTTAAGTGTAAGTGCAAACGACGGACAAAGGACATATCGGTCAAATTAAGCATTCATGGTTCTTGGTGGAGTTTATGCTAATTGCCTTTGTCATTGAGTTTTAGAGACGCTTCGGAAACGCTCAAACTTCAACGACCAATCAGCGATAGGGACCAGAGCAAGGCTATTGCACTTGAAGGACGGTGGCGTTAAATCCATATGACGGTGGTGATACACACAGATTTGGTGGTGACACTAAAAATCTGGTGGTGTTATAGTGATACGAGTGTTCTCGTACATGCTACCTTGTGCTTAAAGGACATAGCTTTGTGGGCTCACAAAAACTCGCGTATCGCGATTTCCATATTGGAAAAGAAGAACTTAGTGATACGAGTGTTCTCGTACTATATATCGCCTGGTGCATCCAGAAGTAAGCGCGTATAGCGATTTACATTAGCGATAAGCATAGTCTAGTGAGTGTAGTTACAGTGACACGAGTGTTCTCGTATTTTATATCGCATGGGGTATCCATAATATAGCGATTTACATAGGAAAGAAGATTTGAGTGACTATTATTATAGTGAGTACGAGTGTTCTCGTGCCGTCAACGTGCGGGGTTAGCGTGTTGCTATAGATATATCATTATATATATGCATTTCAGAGGAATACCAACGAGAAGAATACAAAGGACCTAATTTGACTGTGGAACATTCCTCATTAGTCAGAAAATTTGAACAAGAGTTTTACCTGCATAGAAACATACATTAAATTGACATATCTGTCTAACTTTTGTGAAGAAAAACTTACCAGTTCACAGAAAACAAATTTGGATACTCGAGGACCGACTTGGGATTAAGAGGACACGGGGGTTCGACCAACTCACTAGGGGGATTGTATTATAGAAAATTTCTTGGTGAAGGGACCAGCACAGCATATTCTGGAGCTGTAGTCTAAATATTTGGATAAACAAGAACACTAACGCATGCATAATCATTAAAATAACTTGGGGGACAACAAGTTACGGGGGACCAAGCTCAGGACATACTGACAGTCTCAAAACTAGATTAGCATCAACAGTTGAATCTTATTATCAACTTTTTACGTAGTCAACAGGAATTAGAAGAATATTTTTTTTGAATAAATTACTTGAGAATTAACATGCACTTTTATACGACGCTAGAAGTCAGTCATCCAGCTAGACCAGCATCGCCTTTGAATATAATTGGACATTCAGATTCGAGAGTTCCTATTTCGGCGGTACTTGCAGATACAGTAACGCTATTTCCAGAATATAGAAGCTTAATGAGCAACGTCAATTATCATATACAGCTGGACCATCTTGGAAACATAAGTTTACCGAAGGTCAGATTAAGAATAAAGAAGAACAACGTTATATTATTGCACGATTTTGTAGTATACGACTACATGCATACACCCATAGTTATCGGGAAAGACTTAATATACGGCTTGGACGAGTTTGTCACGGAATTTGGGGACGAATTGGACAGGTTTAGGGTCCGGAGAAGAGGACTTTAATCTTACCTTATGGATCATTTTACATTTATTTTACCTACAACTTTATACGACCTGTACAACCGTACGAATTGAACAATCGAAGACGTTAGCATACTACAAAGAATTTTAAATAAGTTGTTAATTTTAAACTTTACTACTCTGGACGAAAAATGGATTATATTTGCGGATGCAGGGTACCTATACCTGAAGTTAGGGATAATCCTTCAGAATATTTAAAGGACTTGGAACTTTATTATAAAGCTATCGGTTTACATGAGGAATATTGGATTGACTACTTACCGTGTGTTTTACGGGGAAATGATTATCATTGGTTCAAGTACAAGATAACTCAGAATTTTACGTGGGATGTCTTCAAATCTGCTTATGTGGAACGACATAGCTTCTACCCAAAGAAGTATAGAAAACAAAGAGAATTAACATTTAGAAGACAAAGAATTAACGAGAATATTGAAGCATTTGTATATGACTTCATCAGTCTAAATACTTTACTTTTTCCTGGGGAAACTGAAGAAGAAGCTGTGAAGAAGTGCAGAGAAGCTTTGCACCCTGATATAAAGATTTTTACCTGTGGCTTAACAGAGTACACAGTAAATGCGCTAATAGAAATAGGAGAATTTATACAGAGAAGTATAGAAGATAAAAATCGCGTATCGCGAATTGCAAACGGTGTGGTTCACCAGGCAAATAACTCTACGGAGAATGAAACAGAGGAATTCAAACGGTTATATTTGGCAACGGGAAATACGTTTCCATTACGAAACATTCGTCATCAAGAGAAGATTTACAACAATTATTTCTGTCATCATGAGCAAATGGCAATGTACAATAGTACAGATCAAACAACAACAGAGGATACAGAAGAGTTGACTGATTTCACGCTGGGGGACGCCTTAGCACCGAAATTTTTAAACTCAAATGTACGCAGTTCAGAGCAATTTGAGACATCTAGTTCTACTGGAAGTAGAAACGAAACGACAGCAAATAATTCGGAAGACACTGATGCTGGGAGCCGCGGCCCATCATCATGTGAACAACTTTTATTTTTCAAGAATGATGACAACGGAGCTGAAAATAGAAAAGAATTTAATCAGTTACATTTAATGGGCGTTTCCAGAGAGGAACAGAGTGTGTGTCTCACACGAGAAAATTATGCGCAAGGAAACAAACACAGATCAACAAGTATCAGAATTAAGCAATTAAAACTTTATATTATGGGTCAAATTCCCGAAAAGTTTAAGATAAATATCAACAGTCAAGTTGTGGAAGAAGAAAATCGGATGAGGACAATAAAGATAAATGTATCATTTTGGCTAACGCGAGTATTGCGAAGCCTTACTAAAGTGAAGATGTGGATTCTGTTATTTTTATTGGGATGGGCAGTGCTAATGGGGCAATGCTCAGCGCAATCAAGTGATATTTTGAGCGGGCAGGGCTCGAAAAAGTTACGTTTTCCTGGGGGAAGGAAGAACGAAAAGAGTGAATGTTATTGGGACACACTCAGTCAGCGGAAGATCGCAAGAGGACTACAATATTACTGTGGATTCAGAAAATTCAAGTACAAGTACTTAGGCCATTTTGGCATTTCGCGAAAGCAAAGAGCCTTACAGACGAAAAGGATTGATAGTTCCGAGGGAAGCAACAATCTTCAGTTTAAGAAAATTATTTTCTTTCAAGATAAACGGGTTATAAAGTCAATCATTGCTACTTAAGCCAAGAGCACTAAAAAGAGGAATAAAAGATTCAGGCATGGAAAATTTTAAAAGTTAGTAAATTGTTTGAATTAAGTTAAGTAATATTCAAGAAAACCGGAACAAAAATTGAATAATATAAATTGGAGGACGAAGAAATCTTGTGTTTCTCCATTTCAGAAGATTTAGGATCTTTAAAAAAATTATTTTGGGAACATGCAAGAGAGTTCTTAACGTTCTAACGACACTGGACATCGCCAGTTCAATTGGGAAACAAATTCTTACGTTAACGACAAATTCATTCAGTTATTGACCTATTCATTTATTTTCAATGACAATTTAAGAATGTTTGAAAAAGGGTTAAAATGGTTTAATATCACGTCATATACTATGTACCAAGACATAGACATATTATATTTCACGTATGAGTCTCCAGCTACTACTTTCAATTTCATCATATGGTACGTGACTATATGCTGCGACAGTCTTTATTTACTAGTGCGCGGTTTTCAGTAGCGTTATGGGATCCATGGGCATCATGGGAATACAAACGCGTGCTTTGCGTATTGGAATGGTTATATGCACACTACGACTAAAAGCTGCGATGGACATCAGAAATGACTCCAGTACATATTTCATGATCTACAAACACAAATTGAAAGGAGAAGATCACAAGTTTTCATATGCTGGGAACGGTCATATGGAATAACACTAAATGCTGCCATAAGCACCATAAGATTCAAGTATATTAACAGCAAGTATTGATACACTATATATCATGAAGCTAAATAGCCATCAAACCAAATATACTTAGATATGGCGGGTTAAACACCCGCGGGTAAATTTATTCCATCGGCGGGTCACGGCGGGTTCGCGTATTAAGTGACCCAAGTCATCTCTAAGCGTCAAGATACTCGGCGGGTTTAACCAATAATTATTGTTGGAAAAACCCTGAGCATCTTCTACTTACGGCGGGTTTGGCGGGTTCGGTTTTGCCGTCAAAAGAAAAACTTGGTCAAAAATACCCGGTGGTGATTACCCTTTTGGTGGTGATTACCCTTTTGGTGGTGATGACCATTTAGGTGGTGATTACCATTTTGGTGGTGATAGCCATTTTGGTGGTGATTACCCTTCTGGTGGTGATTACTCATTTTGGTGGTGATTACCATTTTGGTGGTGATAACCCTTTTGGTGGTGACTACCATTTTGGTGGTGATTACCCTATTGGTGGTGATAGTCTGGTGGCGCGTTAACTTCAGGGTGGATGATGCGTTCACTTCTCTGATGACGTTAATCTAAGTACGGTGGAGTTAAACAGAGAAATATATTCGACGAATATGGAACCACAGTCTTTAGTGGTGTCATACTAGAAACATGCAAGAATATAACATGAAATATGGAAACCAGTGTATTTGGTGGGGATATGAGATTCCCTATGCTAAAGGTGTGTTTCACATGAAGTTCCTTAAGGAGAAGTCTTGCGACAAACACAAGATCATATAACATACAGCATGAAAACATCAACTCGGTGGAATTATGCACAAAACAGCGACCTATAGAAAAATTTTTTTTCAACTATACTGTATTTGGTGGTGATATACCATTGACATAGGAACATTTTGGAACCTAAGGAAGTATCTTCGTACTATTCGTGACATTACGATATGTTAGGTGTGATTACCTATACACAAAAATCCATTCGTATTGAACCTTATCCATCAGAAGAAGACTATGCCTTAAGGAAATACAAAACAAATAACATCACAACTTCGACTTCAGATGCATTAAATAACATCGTACCAACTGTGAAGATATACGAAGACTATGGCGCGGAAAAAATAAATTAAGATTCTATATAAACTAATGCTTCAACATTCAAGTATACGTTACCAAGTGAGAAAATATCAAGTTGACCTGCTAGTCTACGAGACCGCAAGATGGCGCATCTTTGTCAGATGACAACATCTACAAATGAACTTATCTAAATAAGTATCTATACCATACAGTTACACTAGCAATACTACTGACTACATCAACAAATACCTACTTTTGTTAAACAACTATATTCAGAAAAATTTCAACTGCTTACCTAAAACCTACAGCAAGCTGACAGCAAACACCTACACCATGTCAACAATATAACTACAAACAGAAGAAATCGTCTACCTTCATGTCATTTGAACGCGTTACTCTTGGAGGAATCCTACACTGATGTCATTCGAACGAGTTAATCTTGGAGGAATCCTACACTGATGTCATTCGAACGAGTTAATCTTGGAGGAATCCTACGAATGAGATCTTTGGGAAGAGTCATTGGCAGCTAAGATCGTAGAATTTTCGCGGGCTTTTACTCGTGTCTTAGACTCACAAGAAGCACATTTCGAACGAAGCAGTAAAAATTACTTGAACTCTACCACTTCTGGACATGAAATTCTCAAGGAATTCTATTTCTTACCTGTTTACCTGACTTGTAAAATTATACCCCAAATTAAGACTTTTTTATGTATAGAATTACTATTGTACTGTATACAATGTTTAATTTTACTTTTTACATGCTTTTAGGCTACAAGTTACACTAACAAACTAAAACTGTTCATTAATTTAATTCTAAGATTATAAAAGGACACATTTATAAATATAGACAAAATTATTGTATTAATTCAAGCATTTTATATAATATCAATGTAATACCATTATATACAACTACACATATAACACATATTACACACAAGTACACGAATATTAACTATGGTATCATGTATTGTGCAATTTATTATGATTATGATTATGGATTATGATTTATGTATTATAGAAAGGGAATTTAGTGTTGATCTAGTTAACCCTTTCATTTCTCAACCCGTTCCACACCACAGTCGTTAGGGGGGGCTTTGTCGGGGGGAGTATGTGAGGAGACTCCTCACCACCCACTACCACCCTCATTAACATCACACTCTAATATTCTAATTAACCTCCTACCTCCCACTTCGAGACTCCATATACTCGGAGAGACGGAGACTCTCTCGCCAGTTGGTCGGGAACCCTCGTCGTCGTCAGTCAGTTAGTGTCGGGTTTTGGGAACTTAGAGTAAATCGAATCGTATCACCTTTTCTTTGTAATAAACTTCTACTATTGTCTGTGTCCAAATTCGGTCGTTCTCTATTTTGTGCAGTCATTTCACTCATCCCGATCATAAATTCAAGCAGTTTTAGGTGCATTGAGCCGAACCAGAGTCAGGAATACAGGGAAACGGGCATCTTTCAGTCTAAACCGGATTTCCCTCCTGATAACATAGTCATTATTTCCATACAAATTCATTAGATAAGTCATAACTAGCAGACCATAGAAAGTCACACTAAATGTCCAAAAATCCCCCATGCAAAAGTCATGTGTATGACATACAAATTAATTGGCACCCATTATTAACTATCCGTTAGTTTAAAGGAATGAGCCTTTAAATTAAAATGAACTACAGAAATACGTATTCTATTTATGTACAAAGGGATCATGTCCATAAAACAATTAGCCACTAGTCAAATTTTATTGAATGGCTGAAATGTATTGGTTGGGTAGGTATTGCAAAAATGTATTAGTAGATAATAATCTGACGTCGAAATTTTATTCGTATGAACCTTTTTGAGACTGAACCAAGCAAGGCGAAAACTGCACGTTCGCACCTCTGTTTTGCAGTAGTTTGTAGACTCTCAGTGCATGGATGTCTCAGTTTATCTAGTAAGACATTCGTCTAACCTACTAAAAATTAATATTGTACACAAAGTCGTTGGTACCATTTGTACTCGTATTTTTTTAATACTTTCGAATGTTTTCGAATGTGTTCAAATACTTTATACGCATAAACATTACGGACTTTAGAATAATAAATTAATTTCACCCCATATTATTTTTGATTGTATTAAGTCTATTCGTAGTTCATTCGATGTCTTTAGACAATAATAAAGTGTCAAAAAGGTAGTATGTTAAATTTCAACCAAAGACACTTCGTTATTGGGAAGAATTTCAATATTTTGTGAAGACTTTTTCAGCTGTTCGATTTTAATATGAGCACTTTGAAGTTGTCTCTCATACAATCCAATTCTGTTAGTTAGAAGGTGAATTTTTATGAGAGAATTTGTTGTAGTTTCAATCTTGAACGATAAAGACCTTGCAAAATGCCAAGGTGTTGCAAATTTTGTAAACCGTCCTATTCGTTTATGTCGAAGTTTATAAGAATCACGAAAAGTTTTCCATAGGTGTACAATAGTTGTGTAGATAGCAAGAAATTTGAACCAAATCAGTTCCCACAGTAGAAGACATACTGATGTACAAATTAGAATGAGATAAAAAACGAACACCATGTGAAATTTCATTTCCAGGCTGATGGGTTTATCTTCGTTATTAGCTTGCAAATTAGGTAATTCTATTGTGCGACGCTTCCATAATTGTAACATTCCTGATTCAAAAAGGGTACGAAAAAACTGCTTGAAAGTTTCTCGGTACACGCTGTAAAATACCCAACAGTCAATCTTTTGAGAAACTCCATTTTCTGCTGTTTTGCAAATGGCATTTGGCTTAATTTTGTGGACGTCGTAGTAAACACTTGCAAGTGCTGTATGCCGAAAGGTTAGAAATAGTTTTCTTTTTTGATTCAAAATTAATTGCAGACCTAAGTATGTGGGATCTCTTCTTTATTTTCGTCACATTGAACCGACTGTTCTTCTTTGCAATTGTATACATAGGTACTGGAATTAATTTTGTCCAATAAATTAAAACGATCAAACCAATACCATGTACCTCCGTATCCCACATTTCTATTAGATTCTAGGTAAACAAACATTTTATAATTATTTTCAATCAGTTCTTTAAAGCCATATAGCTGTACATTAGTATCAAGTGGGGCTATTATTTCCCCAGTAATGTAAGTTTCATAATGACATCTAAGTACAAAAGCCACGATTATGACAAGCAAGCATACGTTTCTTCTTTCACTAGTGATGCTAAATTGTGCCAAAGCAATTGCCACTATTGACAGGATCTTTCTTTCCAAGTTTTTGTGGATTGAATTAATGTTAATTACTCGGAGAGTAGAAATTGAATATGCCACGGGTAAAAGTACAATAATCAAAATCCAACTAATCCCATCAAAAGTGTTTTGAATTAAAACGTGAACAGTAACATCTTTAAAGAACTCATTTTCTTCGCAGTAGAAAAAAACCACAGGAGAATCGCTAACAAATATAGGTGAGTTCAACCGGAAACCTGAGAACATTAAAGATAAAACAGCATAGACCTTAGAAATATAAGATTTTTCTGAATATATTTCTGACCATAATCTTATATTGGCATACTCAGCTGAAAAATTAAACCGTTGCGCCATTGTTTCAATTGGTCTCATATTGTGATGGCAGTTTGTTACTCCAATTTTAATTAAATTATACGTCGATTGTCCACATTCCGGTGCAGTAAGATGTTCCATAATCTCTTGTTCAAAAACTGCAACCTTATTTCCATTTAACTGTCCATTGTAGTCCTTCCAGATATATCTCCATTTACTTTCATCCAATTCACTATTTAATGGGACCAATTCAAACCTTGGATCAGTTGCGTAGTTCCTTCTGTACAGATTTATAGTGAAGGTTGAGAATGTGAATTCATTTTGAATAAATATATAGTATATTTCCGCTGATGGGTGCATCATAGGGTAGGCAAGCCATCCATTATGGTTGACATCTCTTGTTTCCCTTCCATCATACAAAAACAGAGTAATGAAATTTGAACGCGATACCTTTTGTCCAAAATATTGTGTCAAACCATAAAATGTATAATCCGGTTCATCAATGATATTTACAGTGCAAAGACTCCTTGATATATCCTTGAATGTCATTTTATCAACTTCGTCAAATGTTTTATTTTCAGATGAAGAGATTGTCCACGGTTGAGAATTTTGATTCTTTTCCAAAAATAACTCTCCCCATTTCGAATTTGGAAATACTACCATGTTGAAATCGCACATTTTAATCGAGGATAGATTTCTTATACAAGAGCCGAATGTTGTCAAGCAGGAAATTAGTATTACAACAAACAAAACTATTTGCATTGCCATATCACCGTTTTTGAAAAACTGTGTATCTATAGTTTCCCTTACTGTATGTAGACTTCAAGGTATTTAATTATTACGATTAATATCTTAATCTGTCCCTTTTCATTGTGTAAATATCTGGTGCAAATGAAAGTAAAGTTTATTTTGCCTAAAGGTTTAGGCGTCTGCCAATAACTCAACATTCATAGAGGTTGGTTTAATTTTTCTACTTAGGCTAACCCACATTAAAAATTATAAAAAATCCTAAGTGCTTATTAAGTTACTTTATGTTTTTATATCTAATTTATTTTGCTAATTTGGAATCAACGCTAACCTTGTCTTGATTAATATTTAGCTGTAACTATTAATGTCGTTACTCATTTCAAACTATTATTCAAATAAAATTAAGGTACCGAAGCGAAGCTTAAACGTAATTTGATATAAATGACAACACAGCTAAACCAAAGATAAAATTGAAATGGATCACGACGCTTTAAATTAACCCTTTATACAGAAAATTTAAAGTATGCACACTGCATGCACTGTCTACAGGAAAACACAATATACGGAAGTAAATTAATACTTCCGTACTTCTTTTTGTCCCTCTACTTGTAAACAGTAAGTCAACTTCTATTTTTTCTATTTCCGGTTCCTATGTGACTAAACGTTTTATTAGTAGTAGTGGATAACAATTGTTTTCCTGCCTGTATTTCTTTCCTCCTCCGGAATAAAACTAACAAAACGTCATAAATCTTCTTGAATTTCTTTTGAAAATTTCCATAGCAATAAATGTGCGTTTAAGAACCCAGGGTCTATTTTGGCAATTGATATCATCCTTGGTAATTCTTATTGCCTTGTATAAGACACGGAAATGAAATCCAACAGTACTTTAATGTACTAAGGTGTATATTGTTTACTTTCGACCTCAACCACAGATGTAGAGGCCGTATTTCAAATAATAAAACCCTGTTTTTCAGGCCCTATATAAGAAATAATTTTTTTAAATAATAAAATTTAAATTAAGCCTTCCAATTGATGAAAATGTAGTCATGGATAGTATTAGATATGTTCCCGTTCATCTCATTAGTACTCACCACATGAAATGTACATTTAATTGTCATTTTATTGTGCATCTATTAAGGCTTAAAATAAATAATGGAATACTTTAAATGGCAAATATGACAATATATTCATTCAGATCAACTCGAAATATCATTGGTTTACATGAAATTTTAAATTTTTTAATATAGTTACCATCAGAAAAATTCTTTTAGATTTGTACTTGCTCAAACTATTTTGAATTGTTGCAAAAGTATAAGATTTTATTTATCGTCATTAAAAGTATAAACCACTTGAAACGCGTTAATATGGAGGCATTGATTATCTCTGTCAAAATGATTTGGGGGAAATATTTTGTAATATTGAATAATAATGATTTTTCATTATTAACTATTCTGTAAGCAAAGATTGGATAGGAGCTGCAATCAGATCAATTTTTCATTGACAAATTTCATGTAGGATACAGAACTGAGTAATTATTCGCGAAACAATTTCAATTTCGGGGGGAGGGGCTTCAGCCCGTAATTGCCCATCACTCACATTAAACAATACATTGTAACCTATTTCGAAATTAAACCAAAAAGTGTTCAAGCGGAAATTTTTTTAAATTTAATAGAAGTAATGGTGGCATAGTCTACGAAATGTATTAGGCTAGGCCCTTAAGTACTACTATTGAATTTCAAAATGATTATACAATAACATTGTTTAATTTCGAAATGCGCTAATGTTTACCCATATTGAGCTTTCCTCTTTTATGAAACATGCATTGTATATGCGCATTGCAAACGAAAGCCGCATGCCGCATTGTCCATGGCATAGATAGATAGAGACATACGACATAGGAATAAATAACTACTCTAAAAAACCCGTCCGAACCGTTATGAAATGTTTTGCTTTTAAATTGATGTTAAAAGATTTCAAATTTTAAAGCTGAGTTCGATTACATGTTTTGCCGTCCTCTTCAAGTAATCTAATTAGTCATAATATTAAATTTCAGTTTTATTTGTTTAATTTTAGGATGGGGAATTTATTTTACCTATATTTAATGTATTTGACTGTATTAAGCCTAGATACTTTGATATTACTTACATGTTGTTCAACCTCTCTAAATAATAAATAAGGCATAGTGTGTTAAATATTAAAATGTCAACTAAAGTCTCAATTCAATTCCTTATTGGGAAGAATTTCAATATTTTGTGTGGACTTTTTTAGTTGTTCCACGAGTTGTTCGATTTTACTATGAGCACTTTGAAGTTGTCGCTCATAGCTTCCAATTGTGGTATTTAGACTGTCAATTTGAATGTTAAGATTTCTTTGGGACTGGTGGAAAAGTCCTGCATATTCAATTATGGTTACGATGGGAGTATTAGTTGTCAATTTTGAATCAGCGGTGCCTATTTTTAACAAAGAGTCATCTTTTGCAAGGACTGTATTAACATAATTTGTTGAAGTTTCAATCTTGAATGATAGAGAGAATAGAGACCTTACAAATTTCAAAGCTAATACAAATTTTGCAAACCGTCCTATTCGTTTATGGTGAATTTGATATGAGTTAAGCAAAGTTTTCCATTGGTTTACTATGGCTGTATACACAATGAGTAATTTGAACGGAATTACTTCCCACAGTAGAATGCATACTGATGTACTAATTAGAGTGAGATAAATAATGAACACCATGTAAAATTTCATATCCAGGCTGATGGATTCATCTTCGTTATTAGCTTGTGAGTTAGGGAATACTATTTTATGATCTTTCCACACTTGTAACATCCCTGTTTCAAAAATGCTACAAAAAAATTGCTTGAAAACTTGTCGGTAAGCGTTGAAAAATATCCAAGAATTAATCACTACATTAACTTCCTCATTAGCTATTTTGCAAATTGCATTTGGCTCCATTCTGTGGATGTCGTAGACAACCATTGGAATTTCTGTATGTCGAACAATTATAAATAGCTTTCCTTTCTGTTTCAAAAGTAATTCTAAACCTGAAAGTAAGGAACTCCTTGCTTTAATTTCGTCACATGGAACCAATTCGTCTTTTTTGCAATAGTATAAATATATGCTTGAATTAATTTTATCGGATAAATTAAAACGGTTCAACAAATAAACAGTACTTCTGTATTCAGCAATTCTATTATCTCCCATGTCAACAAACACTTTATAATTATTTTCAATCAGTTCTTTGAAGCCATACAGCTGTACCTCAGTATCAAGTGGGGCTATTATTTCGCCAGTAATGTAAGTTTCATAGTGACATCTAAGTACAAAACTCACAATTATGACAAGTAAACAGGCGTTTCTTCTTTCACTAGTGATGCTAAATTGTGACAAAGCAATTGCCACTATTGACATGATTTTTCTTTCCAAGTTTTTGTGGATTGAATTAATGTTAGTTACTCGGAGGGTAGAAATTAAATATGCCACGGGTAAAAGTACAATAATTAAACTCCAACTAATTCCGTCAAAAGTGTTTTGATTAAGACCGTGAAGAGTGACATTTTTGAGGAGCTTTTCTTCGCAGTATATCTCCATTCACTTTCATTCAATTTACTACTTAATGGAACCAATTTAAATCTTAAATCAGTTGCGTAGTAGTCTCTCCTGTACAGATTTATAGTAAAAGTTGAGAATGTGGATTCATTTTCAATAAAGATGTAGTATATTTCCGCTGATGGGTGCTCAATAGGGTGGGAAAGCCACCCATTATGATTGACATCTCTTATTTCCCTTCCATCATATAATAATAGAGAGACGAAATTTGAACGCGATATCTTTTGTCCAAAATATTGTGCCAAACCATAAAATGTATTATCCGGTTCATCAACGACATTTACAGTACAATGACTCCTTGACATATCCTTGAATGTCATTTTATCAACTTCGACAAATGTTTTAGTATCAGATGAAGTGATTGTCCATGGTTGAGAATTTTGATTCATTGTCAAAAATAACTGTCCCCATTTTGAGTTTGGAAACATTACCATGTTGAAATCGCACATTTTAAACGAAGATAGATTTATTATACAATCGCTAAATGCTATCAAGGTGGATATTATAATTATAATAACAAACAAACCTATTTGTACAGCCATGTCACAAATTTGTAGGAAAAAAGAATATAATATAGGAATAATATAATTTATGTAGAACCCAAGCTATTTAATTACGCCTGCCGTAATCCAACTTTAAAATACTTAATAAACTTAAAACTAACGTAATTACTTATAATACGATTGGTTTTGTTATGTTTCAGTTCCAGATTTAGTATTCAATATACTTACAAAAATATAACTTGTAATTGTAAATTGTTATGTCCTTCGAAATTATAACTGTATCTGTGGATCTGTATCCATTTACTACTTTCACTATTACAACATAATGATACAATTATGATGCTTTTGGTTCACTTTATAAATAATCTTGCTTTTAAGTAGGAAAGTAGATTCACGTTATGTATATTGTATATGTAGTTAATTTTATTAATTTCGAATTAAGGACTGTTTTATCTTTATTAGCTTTACAATAATTGTTAATGCCGTGACTCATTGGAGTTTGGTAAATTTAATTAAGGTACTGAAGCGAAGGGACGTTTTTGGATATAAAGCACGACATAATTTAACCGAAGATGAAATTGGAAATGATCTTGAGGCTTTAAATAAACTTTTTTATAAAGAAAAAAAACATAATATTACACGGAAATAAATATTTCCGCCTGTCTTTCTGTTCCTCTATCCACGGTAGTAGACTATAAGTCAATTTCCTATTTCCTCTTGGCGTTTGTTTTTATTTCCTTTTTCCCTGTGTGAACAACGTTTTATTTGCAGTAACGTCAGATAGTGCCCTGCGTTTCTTTCCTTTTCCGGAATAAAATAGTATAAACCTGGATAAATTTCTTTAGTATGAGGCTTTTTTTGACTTCCTTGCCTTGAGTCTCCTTCTTTGCATGGTGCATACTTGAATTTTTTACTCTCTACCTTCAAGAGCTCGATGACTAATACGATGCGCAGCAGGCCGTATAATAGAGCCCAACGAATATGCTAAGGAACCAAAACAAACTAGGGAGTGGAGGGTTTTGTGGTAGAAATGTAGCAAACTATAAATGAAACCAAAATGTCAGCGTAGGTAGTAAACCAAATTTACTTTTCTCATGATTGTTAGAAAGTTCATTAAATATTACTTTGTACTAACTCCTGGAATAGTAATGCATTTTAAACTGGGTGGAAAACTATTATATCGTCTGCTAAATAGTACTAAGTAACAAGCCAAATTATCATGGCTGCTACAAAGAAAAACAAACCATTTTATCCTGACTAATACTGCGACAATGTAACAAACATAACTTCTGATGATACAGTGGTTTGTTACATTGTCGCGGCCATGATAAAATGGTTTTCTACTTTGCAGCAGCCATGATAATTATTTGCCTTGCTACGTAGTAATATTAAGCAGAAGCATGATAGTATATAGAGAGCATATTTTAAGGGTCTACAGCTTGTAGTGCTCATATTTCATGGCTTAGCAGTAAGTTGAGCAGATGATATATATATCACATTTCACAAAGCCATAATATTCCTTCTACAACGATAAATTATTACAGTTTCAATTAAGGTTAATTTTTTGCCTTTTGTTTAAAAGCTTCTATACTAAAGAATTGGAGTACCTCATTTGGTTTTAAATGAAATATATGAACATGATAATAGATGTAGTTATCAAATTTGCATCATCATGGAATTTAAACAGTTTTGCATTATATCCTCATCAGTACTAATAAACATAATAAGGTTGTCATAATATTGTTTTAGATTTATAATAGACATTCATAGATATTTATAAATAGGCTGTTACACATTTTTTTAGCAATCTCTATTTATTTACCCAATGATACAAATTCCATTAAGTTAATGCTTTTTTCTGTCTTTTGGTTAGTAGTATTTTATAATTGATTTTGTAAAGGTTTTGGGAATCAAATGCTAGCGTAAGTTCTGGTTTTTTATGACCCTGAATAGGATTAAGTTTTCTTAAAAATTAGAAAGATGATATTTTGATGTAAGAAATCTTAACAGTTAATAGCATCAAAGATTGAAAAAAAATCCACCCGAATTGATCAAGTGTATATGTAGCTGTGAGCCATCCCCGATGATAAGTAGGTGTTAGATAAGGTCCATCCCCCTAACAACATCAGATGCACATATTGTCAACAATTTCATTGTGCCTCTACTCAGGCTTAGAATAAATAATGGTATACTTTGAATGGCGATAGGTTCATCTACTCCTACTCGAAATCTCATTGCTTTACATGAAATTTTAAATTTCTTAATATAATTAATATCTGCAATGCTCTTAGATTTGTACTTATTCAAACTATTGATTGAATCATTGTACAAATCTGAGATTTTATTTATCGTCATTAAAAGCAAACACCACATGAGACACATTGATATGGAGCCAATAATTATCTCTGCTAAAATGAGAGTGGGAAATATTTTGTAATATTTAATAATAATAACATTTTTCATTATCAAGTATCTTGTAAGCAAAGATTGGATAGGGGCTAGAATCAAGCCAATTTTTTCTTGAACAAATTGCATGTAGTATTTCATAATGTTAGAGTATTTTATGAATAGGTTTGGTGAGCAGCGAACGACATCTTCCGATCGGTAGGATTGTTCTCCAAATCTGAAAATTATTCAAAATTACAATTAAACAACGAAAAATAATTATAATATAAATAAATAAATAATTTCATCTATAATTTATTCAAAAGCAATGATAATGCATCGCTGTTACTACAATACTAAAGCTTCAATTATTTCTTCTCCACAGGTACGCTTTTCTAATAGTATACAAAACTCACTTTAATTCTTTCCCCAAGATGTCAGCAATTTGGTATCCCAGAAGTGCCAACTCCAGCTCAATTATTGTAATGCACGAAGTAGCAGCGGTCATCCAAAATAGGAGGATTGCGATACAAATTACCAACAGGTATTGAAATTCTTTTGGGAGATTTATAACCAAAAACACGGGTTCCTTGTGGAATGCCAAGAAGAAAATAGCAATCGAAGTGGCGAACACATAAGGAGCTGTGTTCATTCCTTGAGCTATTTTTGTCAGGAATGTGTTCTTGGATTTCTGTTTATCAATGATGTATTTTTCTAAACAATTAACAAAATATTGTAATCCCATGTATGTAATTAATTTTCAACCTTACTGATTACACTGTTGGTTTCCAACAAAGTAAAGAATATTTTTATTACTGTCATACCAGAAAATTATTTACTTACCTTCAAATTCTCTTAATATGTTTAATAAGTCTGTGATACCCGTCGCAAGGTCTTCAGAAATATATAAAAACAGCAAATCTAGTAGGACAAAAAACCAAGACAGGATTCCACCGAGTACAGACAGAATTTGAGATAGAGAAGGATCACCCCTTGAAAATCGACGAAACTGAACTGTAAAGTAAATAGCTACTGTAGCGCATAGTGTCATATGCAAGTAAAATAAATGATTTTTGAATCTACTTCTTGCCTTTTTCAAGGCAAAGTCCCTACTGGACCAAAAATAAACCGTAACAAACGGGTGTAGAGTGAATATCAGAGGTTGGTAACTATAACAATGGTTATAATCAGTTAAAAAACTAATTTAATATGAGTTTGTAACTATAACTATAGTTATAATCAGTTAAAAACAAATTTAATATGAGGTTGTAACTATAACTATAGTTATAATCAGTTAAAAACAAATTTAATATGAGGTTGTAACTATAACTATAGTTATAATCAGTTAAAAACAAATTTAATATGAGGTTGTAACTACATACTTGCAATTTTTAACATTTTGAAATTATTCGCGTATAGTTACTGTTACTTGCAGTGAGTTAAATAGAAACTGCAAAATAATACTGAATGCATCCAAACAATAAGTAACCCGTTTAGTCAGTTTAGTAAAGTCACGCCAACAGATTTAGTCACAGTCACTTGTCGATAGTGGAACTACGTCAGCTGGAAAACTATTCTTGTATATAGACAGGATACGTATGTATTAACTAGAGCTATCCATTTAGTAAGAAAGGTATAAGAGGCTGGCTGTGGGAAAGAGAGTAGGCTTTACTCCTTCGGGAGTAACTATGACTCTCTTAAGGTAGCCAAATGCCTCGTCATCTAATTAGTGACGCACATGAATGGATTAACGAGATTCCCACTGTCTCTATCTACTACATGTAAAGTGTAGGGAAGAGTGGAGAAGCTCAACCATATGGACAAGACCAGACTGTTTCGAACTTTCACGTCTTGCCTGCCAGCTTAGAGCCCAGACTCAGCAAAGGGGCAAGACGAGAAACTCCACAAGACTTGCCCTATTCACTCGGTAGTGTCCAGACTAGCACATGCAACAAGGGCAAGGATTTCGAGCTAAACAGTCGTGCTCCCTCATTTAGCTCCGAACATTAGTGTAAAAATGTAAATGCGTTTTTCCTTCTCCGTGAGCAATTCTTACTATTTCTCTCCAGTTGTTCACTAACATTTCTTCAGCCCCCAAATTGTGGCACCTCCGGCAGATCAAATTGGGTTAAACATCTGATAACAAAAACACATATATCTTATGCGCTCTCTTGAACAGTCAGCAGTAAAGGAAAGTATTCCTTTAGTATTCTCGTAATATGCTACTTCTCGTGACGTCGTGCTGTCAGCAGTAAAGGAATGTTAGATTTTACTTATGAACAGTCAGCAGCTTGTAAAACAGGCAGAATGAGTTTCTTTTAGTATTCTCGTTAATAGTATTCTGAAGATCAAATTCCAAACAAACATTTGAAATGAAAAATAACATATCATATTCTTGTAAAACAGACATAAATAATCAACTCAACTTTGAAATGAAAAATAACATTTGTTGTATTTATACGTGAACAGTTAAATATTAAATTACCTTTTTTACGTTATGAACAGTCAGCAGTAAAGGAAAGTATTCCTTTAGTATTCTCGTAATATGCTACTTCTCGTGACGTCGTGCTGTCAGCAGTAAAGGAATGTTAGATTTTACTTATGAACAGTCAGCAGCTTGTAAAACAGGCAGAATGAGTTTCTTTTAGTATTCTCGTTAATAATATTCTCCTGAAGATCAAATTCCAAACAAACAAAAAAACAACAACGAGGTAGCAGTTTGTCGCATACCGCTCTTCGTCAGAGTATGTCATATGTTACTGACTAGTGAAAGATAGGAATGTGTATCTATTCTATGCTACTTCGCGTTGCATTGTGTGTTTTGTGTGTTGTAGTTGTAGGTGTATCTATTCTATGCTGCTTCGCGTTGCATTGTGTGTTGTGTGTACTGACTGAAACTGAATTTTCGTCGGACGGACGGATGGACGGACGGACGGAGGGACGGACAGACATGATGGGCATTTACAAGGTATATCAGAATCTCTGATATTCAATAAGGATAAATTCTTAAGGATGACCCTAGATTAACAATACGTCTAATTTGCTTAAAGTATTCTGAAGAAATTAAAGATATTGATTTCCAATTCTCCATTGAAGCAGTCATATTAAATGGGTACAGGCCAGCTTCTTTAGTATTTCCACACAGATAGATCAGAGAACGTTTGTTTCATCTGATTTCATGTGAACAACTTGCTAATTTATATTAATGATATTCAATTTTCAGAACCATTTCTCTAAATAGATCAAGGAGATGCTTTATTTTCTCCATACTAAAACAAAATGTGTGTGTATGTCATAATGGTATACACAATTTATTTGCTCATCGTATCGCTTTGTCTTGTCGGAAAAGTGAAATTGTTTGCATGTTTATTTAAATTGACATTTTGACGAATTAAATTAATTTAATGAAGTTGAGTTGAGAATTGAGTTATCAAAAATGCCGATTTAATAATTAATAATATTTAAAGAATTTAATAAAACCTTACTTTCCTTACAAGATGAAGCAATACGATAAGCAAATAACTTTTGTGAACATGCTGATAATTACAAGCGTGTAAGCAATATAATAAAAATTCAACAACATAGTACTCGTAGTCTCATTTTGAGAATTCATTTATATACTAAAATTAGTCTTAGCGAAATTGACATAATTTCAATTTACAATGGAGTAACTTTTTTCTAAGTACCGAATGATGATATTGAATCGGTTTGAACAGCTGTAACATCATTATATTACAATAAAAAATCGGAACTGGAAGTCATAGCATGTTTCACTACATCTTCTTGTGTTACAGGTCCATCTATAAACATTTTTTATAAACAAATGTGATAATTAAAATTATTGTAGTTAAATAAAGCAGTTTTAGAACAACTATACATTTATAAATCTATTATAGTAGAAATGAAGACGCATAACGTTAAAGTTACGTTATGGTCTATAAAATAAAAGTAATTTGCATACCCAACTGAAACCATTCATTGTTTCCAGCATCATTTCTAGCGCTCGTTATGGCATTCCTTATTGCAAATAAAATGACTACACCCGAACAAGTTGGAGGTTCCCCAACAGCTTTTTGAGTTGAAAAAATAACGTTAAATTCGTTCATGAACAACGTTTCATTACATTTTATATAATTCAGTACAATGAGTTAGGAAAGTAAAACAAACCTTTTGAACGCAATATCCCCAAGGGATTTGGAGCATTATGCAAAAGTGTAACTCGGAAATCTTCAGGAATATCTTTTGATAATGGCGGTTTGTAGTTCTAAAATATTCAGGATTTCATAATGATGTAATACTATAAACTTAGTAATTAATTTCTTTGGATTCAAAAAGTCGAATGAAATAAATTCCCTATGATTAAATAAATTTAATGGATTACCCATGTTCTATTTGTAAGCAGTCGTCCTGACTTTTCATCATGAATTATTTTCTCTATTGTCCAAAGGCCCTGACCCATTATATAGGCACCTTCAACCTGTCCAATGTCAATTAGTGGGTTCAAACTTTTTCCAGCATCTTCGAGTATATCCGTACGAACCACCTTCAAATACATGCAGGAACATTAAAATTTTCCAATCAATTTTTAAAGAAGATTTTTAAATTATGTAAACTGAAGAAGCAAGAAGTAAAGAAATAAATCTATACAGTTTATGCTTATTTGTACATTAATTACTTTGTATTCACCGGTGAGTACATCAACTTCTACTTCCGTTATGGCAACTGCCCAGGTCAAATAATTCGTGATATTATCACCTTCCATAACTCTAAAATTCAAAAATCTTGAAGTAAGACTTTATTATACTACTCTCCAAATGAAACAAAACTTTCAATAAACACACTCAAAAAATGTAGTTTTCAATCCGTGGAAATTGTAATTAAAATAAGGTGTAATTAAAGTAGCCATTAATAGAAGTTTTTGTTTTTAATACTAGTATAAACTTACCCATGAGACTTTTTATTTGAAAATTAGTGCAAGATATTTTAAAAATTGGTATTACAACTTACGAATAAGACGTTGAAAGATCAATCTTAGCCTGATAACATTCCTTCACCAATTGTTTCCAAGAAGCGCCCGGACCTAAATTATCTTTGATTGGCTTCATTCTTTCTCTCAGTATCTCCGATGCACGTTTTGCTGCCTAAAAAATCATAAAAAATACTTAAGACTAGTAACATCAATGTCCGTACTACATCTAACTAAATTTGATTTTGTGATGCCATTTAATACAACCGCAAAATGATATAGTGCTATATAATTAAGCCTACAAAATTATGCAAATTAGTTTTCATGCTGTAAATATAATTAGTTTTCATGCCGGAATAATAAATGATTTTGCAGAAAAGTTATTTTAAGTAGTTAACAGTATTATATCAAAATATAGTATTAGGTTTTAAAATTGCTTTACGTGGCAACATAATTCACTGGTAACAGATGCAGCCGATTCCCCTGCATTGCTTCCCGTCAAAGTGTTCGATGCTTTTATTTTGATTATTTCTACTGAAACATCCAGGACGTATGCAACCGTTTGAGCCACCTAAAATAAATAAACTATTATATTCTAAATTCTTAGTTTAATTATCTTTTTATAGTTTTTAAAACCTTTGTATTTATTCCTTGTCCCATTTCAATTCCGCCGTGTGAAACTGCAATAGAACCATCAACGTGGTAAATTGTAATAAAAACTGGAAACATGCGCCCCACTAAATCTGTTTGGTAGGCTGTAGGAACTACACTTATTCCACGTTTTTTCCATCTGTTTTCCTTTACGTCAAATAAAATCGTTAAATTAAGACGTTATTACTATTAGTAGAAAAATTAACAGTCATTAAATAATTTAATTAAATACTACTCTAAATAGTCCACTTTTACTTCTAAAGTTGTCATCAGGGCTCAACATGCATATAATAATTTATAATTTGACGTCCAACTAGATTTGTAATTTTTGTGCCAAGTTACCTTATTGAAACTATCAATAGCCTTCTTTCTTTGTTCATATTCTGACGTGATTTTAATCTCTTCGAGCAATTTTGGGATAAAGTTTTCGCCTTCGAATGGTGCCCCTGTTATTAAAGAAGGGTTTCCCGGTTCAATATAATTGACTGCTCGAACTGATAATGGATCCTTTTTCAACACAAATGATATGTGCTCCATTATGTATTCTATCAGCGCTATTCCAGTTAATGTTCCTATAAATAAAACGAAATAATTTTCCTAATTTTAATTAACTGTATTCATAACTATGGTAAAAAAATGCAGGAATTTAATTTAGGTTTAATATGAAATGTAGAAATCACCCGGGGCTCTACAAAAAGTATTGGCAGGTGTGTTTGTAGTCACATAACCAGGCCTAGCCTCCCATCCATCAGCAGCGTATACATTTTGTAAATACCTAATTCCCAAAATTGCATCTGCCTCATTCGGAGAAAACCCAGCGTCGCAAACCATATTAGTTTTCAACTCCAATATCTTTCCTACTTCATCAACTTTAACCTGAAATAGAAAATTTACAATTTATTCTTCAATCTTTTGATACAATCTATAAAGATTTTCATTTGCTATTAAATTAATGAGTTTTTACTTCATATCGGCTCCAATAGGGACTCCTTTTTCCTATCATATTCATATTTACTTTTATATCTAGGACAATTCTCACAGGTCGGTTGGTAACAAAAGCAGCAACTGCACATGCAGCACCAATTAGTGACGCCCGAGCTAATTTTCCACCAAATCCACCTCCAAGTCTCTTTACAGATATGTTAACGCTGTAATATTTATTATTTTACAATCAAATGATTATCTTTTATATTAGGATCAATATTATTAACATTTAGTGAATAATTTTAAAGTCTAACTAATTATTAGGAACACCAAGCGCAGCGGCAATCATAGTTTGGGTGTGATCCGTCCATTGTGTAGCGCTATACACATCAATCGAGTCCTCCTTAGGGATGCAAATACAAGTTTGAGGTTCCATATGAAAGTGGTATTGCGCTCCAATTTGAAATTCTCCCTTGATAGAATGTACTGGAGCTTTGTCTGATGTTTTTCTACTAGTATAAATTGCCTGAGTTTGTTCGTCTAATTTTCCTTCCATTTCGGCTTTTCTAACAGCTTCTAAAACGTTGACAATTGGTCTTGCTTGATTTTTGTATGTAATTTTCACTTTTGATGCCCCTAAAAATGCTGCGTCTCTTGAATTGGCTAGCAATAAGCCAACAGCTTCACCAGCCGTTTCCACTCTGTCTGATATAAATATCTGATAAGGAATAAACAGTAGATTAAAACATTTTTGGCAGTTATTTTACGAAGCATCAAAAATACCAAAGTGTAAAATATCCAATGTAAATCAAAAATTCCATTAAATATTTTTGATATATTGAAAAATATCGTCCTTAAAGGAATGAAAAAGCCAAAATCCATTTTTGTTTGGTGGCGGAAAAAGCCTATAGTATCCATACACTTGTTATAGGAGTTAGGCTATTTGCTGCACCAAACAAAAAATGGATATAGGCTTATTCGTCCTGCAAACAAAAAATGAATTTTGGCTTTTTCGTTCCTTAAAGGACGATATGTATCCAGGTATATAAAACCAAGTTGTTAAAGTAAAGTAGATTAATTTCTAACCTGCTCCTTTCGGACGATAGGAAAAACTCCGAAAAGCATATAATCGTTAGTACCAGGAATATCTTTGGCTTGAATAAAACTAACGACTCCTTCAATTGCCTGTTAAATACATTTCTTTGTAATGCTTTTATGATTTTAGAAATAAATCTACTTTGTATAGAACATACCATTGCTTCAGAAGTATCGATGGAGTCTAATTCGGCATTTCCAATAGACGTCAAGACAAAGGCTCCGAACAATTCATTTGGCAAAGGTGGAATGTCATTGACGTACTCAGCTTCTCCTGGAACATCCATTCTTTTTAACTATCCAGCTGACAGTAATTGACACATTTTTGTTGTCCACTTACCCGATGTTTGTAGGTAGGATTCTAATTTTGGAATTGCTTTATACAGGGCAGATTTATCGACATCTTTATCAAAGCTTTGTTTTCCTCGACCTACTTTAGGGACGAGATTCGTACTGCCAGATCTAACTTCATTCCGCACCAAATCTCCAACACCAACTATTTCTAAAATTGCCTGTTAAATAAAAATGTAAATTCATTAGAAAATCGTGAAATATTATTTTAAAATTTTTATGCTAAATCTGAAGTTTCTAAATGACACATCTACATCTTACTTATTTTCTTTCTTATATTCAAAATAAAACGAACAATTTTTTGGGAAGTTAATTGCAAGCTTACTTTATACATAAGGGACTTTGCCACTGTTCTTCTGTAGAATGGAGAGGGCGATTCTTGTTCCATGTTTGGTCTGACTTCCAAGTCCAATGCTTCAAAGATTCCTTTTAGGGTATTGTCGCTTCCTAACTCTTTACCCAGAAGATAATTTTCAGTTCCATACGCACGGACCTATAAGCATGTCAACAATTCTGGAATGAAAATCCTTATTAACCTTTGTGGAGGTTTATTTCAGTATTTTTAATATTTTAAAAATTTATTACAAAATCCGGAGAAATTCCTCCAAAGACAATTCGAGGTTTTTCTATCACTTTAAAATTTGTTCCTGGCGCTATCTTCATTAAAATAGCGGCGTTAACAATTGCGTGTGCATTTTGATGTCGACGTGCCACCTGTACAAATACAACAAAGGATAAGTTTTACCCACATCAAATTATCGTAAAGCCATGTTCAAGTAATAATTTCAGTTATTATCTCAAGCATTTTATACGTTATCTTATAAATAATATCTGTTTGTGTCTACCTTAAAGGAATTAAAATGGTAGTCAGTTCTTTTCGGCAGATAAATGGAAACCATCAATTTTCTATTCATATCAAGCTTAAGAAATTCTGTCAGGGAATATGACTGGGAAGAATATTGAGCAGCTAAAAATAAATATTTTCCCATAAATCTATAGATGAATCAAGAAAATGACCAAAGGAAGATATTTAAAAATTATGTATGAACAATGAATTATTAAAATAAAATAATATAGTGTAAAATTCAAAGAAAAAGTTAGTATATTCGAATACTATAACAAGATATTCAAGGAAATTGTACAATTGTAGCGATTAAATGAGAAAAAACATTTGGCTCACTTCTAGTGATAAGAATAAAATGTTAAAAAGCAAACTAAAATAGTTTCAAACGTCTTCACTATTAATTAAACTACATACAGATGATAACTTTAGCTCCAATGGCTTCCATTACAGTAAAAACATCCGACTGGAAATCTCTGAACAAATGCTTAAGCATTAAGTTTCCGCCAATGGTACCAATCTAAAAAGTGAATTAAACTTTTGAGCACTAGTAAACACTACTAATCATTTTAGGGAATCCTTGAATTGGAATGATAAATAAATAAATAATTCCATCCTTAAAACTAGTAGTGGGAAGGTCTTACATTTCTAACGGCGTTATTTGCCACTCTCATTAAATGCTGACCCATTTTCTTCATATAGTTGTAGCCATCCATGTCAGATAGTTTTTCAAATATTTCAATTACCGATGCCAATGTTAGACAACTTCCAAGAGATATTCCCAGGTAGCCCATGGTGTACTTTGTTAGTTCAGAAACGTTACTAATATCCAAATAGAAATCTGCGGGTTCAAAATGGCGAACACCTAAAAGGAAAATAAAATTGTAGAAATAATTTATATTAAAATGTCACAACGAAGCTGAATGAGTTATTTCGATCATCTCAATCGTAATTAAAAACTTTCTGATACCTGTGCAAATTATTATTACTTGTAGCTTTTTACAATTAACTACCCATTTATATCTGCTATATATTTTTCCAATCGATATGTAAATTTTCTACAACAATAATAAAAATTTAGATTACCTGGACCAGTGTTCCCTGCCACAATCCTATACATTCTTCCTGAGTTAAGCTTATCCAATACTTCGTTGAGAGACGAGAGTTTTATCCAAACTTGACCAGGAGGCATTCCTAGCTGAAACTCCGTAGTAGCTGAAGGAAAGCCATTGGATTCTTCTGGGGATCTTGCAGCAACATTCGATACGCAAGGAGCAGTTAGACAATCCTGAGAAAATAGACAACCTTAATTTGAGCTTTTTATCTTAATTTCATACTATCATTTGTATCGTATGTTTAACATTGCAATGTAACATACCAAATTATAATGTAACAAACCTAACTCCTGATACAATGGTTTGTTACATTGTCATGGCCATGATAAAATGGCTTGTTACTTTGTAGCAGCCATGCTAATTTTGTTTGTTACTTTGTAATGTTCAACATAGGTTATAATATGTGGTTAATAATCGGAAATCTGAATTCTATATTAAGAAGTGTCAGTTACCTCAATGTCATGAATTTGTCGTAGCTCTGTTGGTGCGTCAATTGCGAAGGAATTGAAGGCGTCCAGTATAGGCCGGTATCCAGTACATCGACAAATATTACCATCCAGAATATTTTCAACGTCTCTAGTATTAATTTCTGCTTTCGTTTCAAGCAAACTGTAAATCGTATTGGCAATAGTAATTACAATCACATAATTCCGATAATAATTGATGGGCTCAGTAGAATAAGGGTCTTATATATTTTCATAAAAAATATGCCTTGGTAACCATAATTTGAAAGTGACAAATGCGCGCCTTATATTAAAAATCATAATATATTCTCATGTATTGTGCTAGTAAAGTTGGATAGTAGTAAACGATAGTCGTAGTATCGCATGTAATAAACGGAGTGTACAATTCCATAAGTTTGCCTACTAGGCATGCTTAAAATAAATAAATTGTTTGCTAATATCTATGACCCTTGTCCTACTGAGCCCGTTTTGTTTTGCTAATATTTGCTTTAGTTGAATATAATTCAGTTAAAAGTAATTAATTAGTTAAAGAAAAGTATTCCAGTGTCAACTGTCAACTTTTTCAAGACAAGCATTCCACTAATTAAGTATTGGGGAATTACTTCCTTTTGCAATTTATGAATAAGTATATTTGGATAGGACTGACCTATACATACTCATTGTCATTCCAGGAGTGCAGTAACCACATTGAGTTCCTGCAAATTTAACCAACCGTTGCTGAATTGGGTGGTAGCCATCTTTTTTGTTTCCGAGTGACTCAATAGTAGAAATATCCCATCCATTACATCGAAACAAGGGAACAAGGCACTGTAAAAGTATGAAATTAGAAATAAAATAAACATCTGCTATAGATTGTATTAGAATTGTTGTGTAATAATAATTTAATGTTTTATGTATACCGAATTCACTGTTTTTAAAACAGAGTCTCCTGTTTTGGAGTCCGTTCTTCTTACAGTCACAACACAAGCCCCACATCCTCCTTCTCTGCACATGTACTTGGTACCTTTAAGGCCAGCTTCATCTCTGATGAAATCCACTAGTTTCGATTCCGGATTATATTTATCCGACGAGGTTACTATTATGTGATTTTAGATATTTTTTATATTGCTATGTCAATTTCTGTCCAATTTCACAATTTTACAGTTAAAATCGATTGATTCTTGTATCTTACCTTTATACTCCTTTGCGTTTATGAGGAACCGAATGTTATCATCCCTTAATTATTTAAAATATCATTTTCAAATTATTACATTTCAAAACCGTTATTAATAAAGCAAAATAGTTAAACATTATTTTATTTTAATTTATGATACCTTTTAGGAGAACTGTGACTACCTCCTGTCAATCGTCTGAAAAACATTTCGCACTTAGTAATGCAAAATGAAGATCCCGATCACTCATTTAATTTGGGAATATTTTCACATGAAACAGTTTTGTTTTATTATTCGTTTAGAGCACATATTATTCAGTGCATTAAATATTACTACCATTTAATAAACGCTGTTACAAATTGTGCGTTTAATACTAACTACTAATTATAGCAATATCAGAAGGAAACTACTGGTATGAAACCAGATACACGGATAACGAAATTGAAAGTGGTTAAGAGTAGAATTACAGTTGAAGCATACTTACGTTAATATTATTATCTACAGAAATAGTTGGATATTAGTATTTAAATACTTAAATGCATTTTCACTTACGTAGCCTTTCGCATACCTTCATAAGTCAAATTTAATGCATGAGAGTATGCATTGGCGTTGTACATAAGCAATTTGCCTGTCTGTTGATAAGATCAATGTGCAGTAATATTTACATTGAGTGAATGTGAACGTACCTATTCTATACTTGACTACTAAATGACTGCGAAGTGTATTAAAGTAGGTAACGTCTGTTTTGGTATACCAGGCACAAAGCAAAATTACAAAGCATGAAAACATAATACTACAACTACGTATTACAACTGTAGATAGATATAAAATGTACAGGATGTTTGACCTTAAATGCACTCAAATAGATTTCAGTTAATAGAAATGGGAATAAAATGAACATGTATGCTACTAAAGGTATCTTAGCTAAATAAACTACAAAAACGCCATGACACAAAAATAAATTTCAAAAAGTCAGGGCAATTTTGGATAATTTTTCTGACGTACTAAAATTGAACTACAAATATAGCAAAATTGTTTGCGTCGCGAAAGTCCTTATAATTCAAATTGCCATTACATTTAATGCCATTTTTTGAACATCAGGCCAGGCATTTATCAATGTTAGCAAAACTTTTCCAGAACCAATATTTCCCACTTTCTAACTTTTAATTTTTGTGACTTGATATACTGTATCGGATATATTATGATATTTAAGGATATTTTATTTCACTATATTTAGATGATTTGCTCAGGAGGATATTTAAAGTGAAATGCCCTGTACATCAATAAAAATGACAATAAACATACATTTGGATATTATAAATACGCGAGATTGAGAAAATACAGTACTTTATGATATGACAAGATACATTCAGCATAGTGCATGACCTAGTGTCCTATTTATATCTATACAATAGTTCGATTGAAGATAAATGCACTTAAATGTATGAAATAATTACTTGTGGACTGATTGCTTTGCATTTCCATTACCTAAAACAAGGAAGGAATTGACAACTAATTGTTTCTGGGATACTTTGTTGGATGTTTTAATTATCACAACTCTACGTTTACAAAAACTATTGCCTTTTTATAAACACTGGGTTTCTATACTAATTATTACAATAAAATATCATAGAATTCCTTTTCCAAGTAAGTATTTCAAGGAATTGTTCATAATGCTTAATTATAAATATATAGAAAACTGCTATTAATATTATAGTGGAGCGGAGGTAGCAAGTATTCGTTAGTAATTAATTAAATTAAAGAATATAATTGTGAGGCAGAGCAGAATCCTATTTTTAATTATAAAATCATATTAAAATGTAAATTATGCACCTTTTATTACATCCATACTTATATTTTCATCTTACATGTCTATACAATAGTCCAAAAGCGGTTTTAGTAAATAGTGGTCATTGAATTAGTTAAAACGAACAACTTAACCGTGACAATACAAGTGATAATATTAAGCCATTGTTTGTGTAAAATTTAATAATATTTAGCGGGGCTAAGAGTATTGCTTCTACTATTTAAGTAGCACTACACAAAAGGGGTTTAACTTTAGCAACGATTCCGTGAAATTGGACATGGGCATTATACACGACAATACTGGTTCACTTGTAGTAATAAAAATATCAATTTGGACTAAAGCTATTAACAATACCCCAAGCAATTCCTATAGGACTAATGTGCTATATAAGAAAGTCCGTTAGAACGTTACGCTACAGTAGATGCTAGATAATATACAAACATTCTAACATTTATTGTTTGTAGGTATGTATTAGTACAATTAAGTAAATTGTGGCTTACATAACAGTCGAAGTATAATAAAGCAAGTGAGAAACTAACAACACCGCCCAACCCAGATTTTTCTTGTCACTAGAATCGTAAAATTGAACTTTAGCTCAAAGAGTAAATTTTGAATGAGAATGGAACTACAAATTTGATTTCAAATGACACCTACTAATTACAATGAAGCATTTTCCACCTTTTAGCTGTTTCCTAATAGATGCCTGCAATATATATTCAACGAACGACTCCGACTCAGCTTACTATGACTGTGAATGGATTTACAATCTCTTTTTGGTTGTAATATGCTAGCACTCCTAACTCAGTATTGAATAAAAAACAGCAATGTACGTTTTTCCAAACGTTTTTCATTTAATTATCCTTTAAATGAAATCAAAAACTCCTTCCTTTTCACCGTTAGACATTGACAATAATTTTGCTACTCCTCTGCTAAGACTTAAAATAAATTTTGGTCCACTCTGAATAGTTACAGGTTCGTCTAGCCCTATTCGGTAATTCACTTTTTTACAAGCGATTTTGAATTTCCTGATATATTTGACATCTCTTATATTATTTGATGAATATTTGTCTAGACTTTCAATGATGTTGTTGTATCTAGTCGTGATTTGGTTTCCTGTTATCAAAACTGTGCACCAAACAAAAGTAGTAATAATAATTATGGAAAAAAGTAAAAAGATAAGAAAGGGGTGGAATAACTGGTGATGCTCAATAACCATGAGATTGAGAATTATTAATAATCTTAAAAGCATTGACTGATAAGGAGCCAAAATCAATCCAAAAGATTCTTGCTGAAATTGCAGAATGTATTGCATTATTTTAGAATATTTCGTGATAATCTCAGGGGCCAAGCGAACAATATCTACGGAATTATATAGTTCATTGCCGTGTCTGTAAAACAAAATATGTCATTATTATCAAATGTTGGCATTAACAGTTATTCAGAATTGGCTGTCACTTAGTGGCATTCTTAATTTATTATTTTTAAGTCTTATAAGGATATAAGGATAGAATAACCGCAGGAAAAAGCCTAAATCCATTTTTTGTTTGTACAGGAAAAAGCCTATATCCAATATTCGTTTGGTGCAGGAAATAGCCTCTATCCTCTTCCAGCCTTACGTAAAGTTGTAGGGACGCAGTAAGAATAAACAAGATGACTAAATGAAGTATTTATTATTTTTATTTGCAGGAGGATATAGGGTTTTTCCTGAACCAAACAAAAAATTGATTTAGGCTTTTTTCTGTACCAATCTGAAAGTGGATTTAGGCTTTCTATTCTTAACGGACGATATCTTACCGTAACTCATGTCCCAAAACTTCAAACACTTCATAGTTAAGCAGATATAGAGCCATTAGGATTAAAAGTAGGCCAATTGTGCTACTCGAAATGTAAAATACAGCGATTGCGGCACAAATGACTAAAGAAAAATGTTGAAATTCTTTGGGAAGGTCGACATAAATAAATGCGGGTACATTGTAAAATGTAATGTAGAATGTTGTAGTTACAAAACCAAAAATAAAAGGAATGTTGGAAAACAATGGTAGCTTCATCAGAAAGAAGGGTTGTCGAGGTTTTGCTTTGGTGTCCATGTAATGCTCTATAAATATTAAAATGTATACTTATTTAACTTTCGCACCAAACATGAAAAGGGGAATAGTGAAAATTGTGGGAAGTGGATGGATAAAAGTTCAATTTTGGGCTTGTTTGCTGCATTTCTCACAATTTCTCATATTTTCAGAATGTCTAACAGAGTAGTGAGACGGGAAATGGGAATATCCAAAACCCTGTCCCTTAAAAGAGTGCATGAATAAAAATAAATGGCTATACCTTCAAAGTTTTGAAGAATCTGTAGCAGATTGGTTGTTACGACAACCAGATCGTCAGATTTTGTCCACATAATGCAAATCCAGAAAAAAAGAATGCACAAGATGAAAGCAAGTAATGAAAAGATATAGGAAAGTGATACATCACCAATTTTTGAAAATCTCACAAATTGAAATACAAAAACAATTGAAGCTATAAACCATATCACAGTAATGAAACGAACTAGAACTTCTTGAAGTTTATTGTCTCGCTTTTTGATGGAATAGTTCTTCTTGTCCAAGTAATAGGGAGACACTCTCAACAGATACCCCAAATTAATTATTGATTCGACTTGGCTGAATATCTCTTCTGGAATTGAATTTATTGGTCTTCTTTGTTTTTGTTTGTGAATTTTAAGTATAGATATTACACATGCTATTCGCTTTAATATCCCCATTGCTAATAATTATCAATGATGGTTTTCAAATTCAAAAAATATCTAAATTTTTGTCAAGTATTTGACAGATTATATGGATTGTCTTTATTAAGGTTGAAACCTAATTCTTATTTCCTCCGACACTGCTCTAGACGATGCGTGAGAATGAACTTCAATTTCTGCTTGTCCTGCATATTAAATACAATATTGGTGGGTTGCTTGTACATACTTTATATAGAGCAGACACAACTAGCAGGGAAATGTGTTTATTTAAATAACCTTACTATTTAAGAGTGATAAATCAAAAGATGTTATCATGGAAAGTGTATTGAAATTTACCATCGTCGACATAGCCATTAGGCGTCATTGCTTTTGCCATTTAAACACTGCTACACTAAAAGGGTGAAAATTTAAGCGATGATTCCTGGAACATTTCATTAGCGAAAAAAGCTAATGCGTTTTACATGAGTATACTGGAACTTATTTTGTAAGCAATAGGAGTTAGGCTGTAAAAGCATTTAAAATTACTACATGATACTAATTCTATTCAATTATCTACAGAAAGAATATCCGTTTACATAAACCATTAGACAATGAAATTAAATAAAGTAGTGATTTGCAATAACTCAATAGTGCTGACTTCTAACACATTTTAATGTAATTTTCACGCTAGGTAAACTCCCAAATGATGTTCTAAAGTTAGTAAACGGAACGAATGGTATACAAAGTATATACACACAAAGTCGATATTATTTTTATATGTAAGTATAGGCATTCGAAGCACAAAGGAATTATTTCCTGTATTGTATGTACTGTACTTGGAACATGTAGTACTGTAGGATATTATTTATTGGTGATAAACAATGTAAATAACCAAGTGCCATCATATGTGTCCACTAATTCCAGTTTTCCCCAATTCTTAGGCTACATATACAAATTGTTAAGCGCTCGTAAGAAACATAATACAACTAGTTGCCATTTTATGTGTAATGTTGACCGTGAGCCCTATATAGCTTACTTAAAAGAAATTGTATGGTATTATAGTTACTGTTACGATAATTTATCCTCACATGTCGCTAAGTCATGTTTACTTATTTGAAATTAAATATTTTTTACAACGTGTTTGGACCAACCTTGATTACTAAGATTGGCAGCTAATAACTACTCTTTGTCTCAATATCTAATTATATTGATGACAACTAATGGAAAATGACAAAATTAAAATGTTGGTAATAAAGACATATATATGGACCATACTTAATAGGATAATATAAATAAGTGAAGGTATTGAGAATATGTAAACATTCATTTGGTCAATGGAAACCTCGAGGACATAAAATATTTTTCTACTTTATAGACAAAATTGGGTTCTTTCTTGCTTTCCTTGTTTACCATACCCACACTTAGGTAAATTGAGCCGGTTAAATAATAAACAACCGTATTAACTAAATATAGTAAACGTGTATAGCTATACCTTTTTAGACACGGAAATACATTAGCAAAATTATCCACTTACGAAAGCAACCTCCAATGCGTAAAAAATCCAACCATACTCTTCCTTTACATAAAAGACATACCTACTTAGTTTATTATCTCAACTTTGGATTTATATAGGGACAATAATATATAAGAAATAAAATGAAAAGATTAAAAAACTTTTAGATTGTGAGATATCAGACATGAGGTTTGATTTGATTGATACGAGGTTATTACTTGAGAGTTTGAATGTCACTTTTCCGATTATTCGGAATCAAACTTTTGAGGATAAAACAGCTACAATATTAGTGAACATATTGAGATAAAATTATTCAGTAAGCGATTTCAAACTAACCAAGAACGGACTTTCTAAATTTTAAATCTATTCCCGTGGCATTAGAAACAGTAGCATAATAACAATGGGTATACCAAAGCGAATAGTAAGTTTAATCTCAATGCTAACAACACAAAAAGAAAAACAAAGAAAACCCATCAATTCAATTCCTGAGGAGGTTTTCAGCCAATTCGAATCGATTATAAACTTGGGATACTTTTTACGAGTGTCTCCATACTACTGGGACAGAAAAAGTAACTCTATTAAAAAGTCAGAAAATAAATTTCAAAAACATCTAGTTTATTTTACTACAGCAATGTGGATTCTATTTGCATTAGTCTTTGCAATTCAATTAGTAAGATTTTCAAGGGTTAACGAATCACGTTATTCCATTTTTGCATTATTATTTATGATAATGGGCTTAAGTTGCACCGTGATGTGCATGACGTGGATAAAACTTTCTACTATCGCAGTAGCAGGAACAAATAATATAATAAGGATTGCACAGGATTTTGAAGGTACAAAATTAATCTTAATTTACACAACTGCACTTGTTCATCTTAAATTTTATATCTCTATATATAATCGCAGACTTGATAAATTTACCTGTCTATATATATTTATATATATATATATATGTATGTACGTGTGGTAGGGAGAACCTAGGGAACCTGCATATATTACGTAAAGCAAAACCCCCTCCCACATGTGTAACGCAAGTGCTGACTGCAACACTTTTGGGTATCCCCTCCTCCCATCAACTGCACACGGAATATATGCAGGCTCCTTAAAAGCAAAAAAAGTAAAATGCGCAAGCCCAATTCCTCTAAACCAATGAAATGAGTCGTTTCATATTATTGTTATAACACCTAAAGTAATAATAGTTTACATAAGAAAGGTTGAATGGTGACTGGGGATCGAATGGAAATGATTAGCGAAAGGGAACATTTCGTAATGATCGTAATGTGCGTATTAAATAGCATTTCAAAACTTCTAACCCAAATTGGTTCTGCTATAATATCGAAAAACTTATTCAACATTTTTTTAATAGAGCTAGGTTTTACTTTTTACTACCCTCTTAATTCCTTTGTGCCATTTGGGATATCTTTTTGTAGAATTAAATAACAGCATCTGGGTAATTAACTATTCTTTAAAAATATTTATTCGTAAGTTGTACTCATGGGATTTGAACGTTTTTTTCCAAAATCCCTAGAGGGAATCTTATTTTTTCGATTTTAAAAGTTTTGGTAACTTTGTGGGAGTTTTTTCGGAAATAGTCTTTTCATTGTTCCCTGTATTTGATGCTACTATCTACAGTTTTTATTTTGGTGTAGGAAATTCCTTTTTATCAAGGAAGTTGGGGCTGCAGCTAATTTTTCCAACCACTGTAGAAAATAAAGGTGTATTAATTTAAATGTGCACTTTGTATTTACAAAGTTAACAACCTAATGGGATGTTTTCGAAATTGTTTTTATTACTGTTATTATGGATGGCCTGCTGGAATTTCTCTCTCTTGAGTGCTAGATTTGCCCCCTCTTTAGCTGGGTTCACTAGGTATTTATTAACTATATTTATTTATTTAGAAAAGTACATGGACACCAACGCAAAGCTGCCGAAATTATCTCCTCTGCTGAAGTTACCGCTACTTTCGTCAGTTCCATGGTTATCTGGTTTTGTCATTGTAACGTTATATTTATCATTTTATGATTATCCTGCATTTATTTATGTTGATTACTATAAAGAAAATCAAAATTTTTCTATCGTGATTTTTGTTGCAATCTTTCTATTCTTAATTGTGAGTGTTACTGTCTGTTTAATTTTAAACCTCTTTGCCATGATGCTGCTCGATTTCCTAGTATTTGCCGTACTAGGAAAAGAATTGATGTAAGTTCTTTTTCGTCACATTTTTTTTGTTTCCCGAACTGTTTTAACCATTATTAAATTTTATTTCATGTTAATACACTATGGTGAGAGTCATACTAACTGATTTACGATTCCATTGGTTAATAACACCAAAAATTTTTTCAGGCAGGGGAAGCAGCAGTATAAAATCTTCCACAAATATCGTCCGCAACTCTCCAGATATTATTACGAAATATGTTAACATCATCAAATACTTCCTGCAGCTTCTCCAAGATAATGCTGGGTTCATTCTGGCTCCTTTGCAATCTTTATTTCTCCGATTTTTTATACTCATTAATGTTATAATTATTCAATACCATCAGATATATCATGCACTCCATCTGGTTGAAATTATTATTATATTTATAATACTTTTGTGTTCATGGTGCACAGTTTTGATTATAATTAACAAAATCACAGCAATATACAACGACTTGATCCAGAGCTTAAAAATGTACACGTCACGTAGCATAATAGATACCAAGTATATCAGAAAATTCAAAATTGCTAGTAAACCAATCCATTTCAGAATCGGACTAGATGAGCCTGTGACCGTTTTCATAAAGTGTACCCCAATTTTGTATTAAGTCTTAGTAGAGGAGTAGGCAAATTATTGTCAATGTCCAATTGGTGCAGCTGCAGGAGTTTTTGATTTTATATAGAAGCAAATAATACTGTGATATAAATAGGGAGAACATCTGAGCCTATTTATTTCAGACTCGTGTCTATAATATATTAAAACCGAGTAATCATTTTTTTAGTGTAGATATACGACTTAGGCATTTTTCCTTCCATTTCTTGCATGCATTAGAGGTATATTTTATATATATATTTATATAGATATATTTTTCCTTTCTTTTCTTGCATACTCCGTTTTGTAAACCGGAGTATGTTAAAAGTATAATTATATTCCGTTGTACTTACTTATAAGGGAAATCTGTACAACTGTCTAAGAGACTTTTTTATGGAATAAATACAAATTACATATTTAAAAAAAACCAAAATTTTTAATAATTGAATTACTCCAAAAACTAACCTACTACTGTATAAGTCAATTCATTAGACAATTCCCATTTCTTGAGTAGGTTATCTGGAGTGCAATTTCAACTTTAATGTATCTAATGGAACCCTGGTTTTAGAATTTGAAAATTGCTATTGTAGATATATATGGGAGATATAGGTTTTTGTCCTTGACATTTGTGAATAAACAATTCTAAAATTTCAAAAAACCTTTGCTTGCAATATTCGCAAATGTAAATTCGGTCTGTGAGAAGTTTAATGAATTGACTTAGACAGTAATTAGCAGCATTGCCAGAAATCCTAAACTGCTTATGTTTTAGTAATTGGCAGCCGACAATAAAAAAATCGCAGGAGATTCTGGCAGGTACCATTCAATAATGCTCTACAGTTTATTTACTTTTTAGGCGGCAAATTCATTTTAAAAAGAGGCTATAAGTGTTTTAGTGCTAATGACTTTTTGTTGATTTAAATCTATGTTTACCATTTACCATTTATTTGGTGCTTTACGTAAATATATGCTTGACGCTGTTAACACGCAATTACCTTAAAATCGTAGGTTAATGTTCTCAAGCTGACAACTTCACAATTGTGAGAACGCAAAACGTGGAAATTACAGAAACATAAAAGGCAAGTTTCAATTATGCTATGGTGTGCTAATACATTATTTCATCAATTCGCTTATAAGGAACAATAATTCATTATGTACAGCCAAGCTTATCAGAAAGGAGATAACTAGCAATTACTATAGTGAAGTCACAACACAAATATTAAATATATGCCAAAAATACTGTGGAGTAAAAATAGGCGCGTTAGGGTGTAGGGGGAGACTGCCCTCGAAAGGGACATGCCCTCGAAAGGGACATGCCCTCGATAGGGACACATCAATTATTTCGCGATATCCTTGTCAGATTAAACTGGAATTTTTTGAATTCCAATGTAAATCTTTAACATATTAGCACATTTAACAAAAATATTATTAATGCTTAGGATTCCAATTTAATCGTTAAAAAATAAAACTATCTAAAAAAAGGAGTTTTTTGTGCACTCCTAAAGTCAACATTTTCAGATCTCCACCAGTCTTAATTTAAGTTGGTTACCTGAGATAATTTAAAGGTACGAAATTTTTTGTCCAGTTAGTATTGACATTGAAGATGAATATTTAAAATTAATTTTGGAATAAAAAATTGCTTTTCTTCAGTGGAAAATTTTCTAAATGTAGAAAAAGCGAGGTGCCCTCAAGTGGGACACATTTGGATGCCCTCAATAGGGACATTGATATTTTCAAATCAGTGATAGGAATTTAATTTCTAATTTTTCCCTCCGCACATTGCTCATATAGCTTCAACCTTTGCACGGTTCAAGTTTATGGGCCTTTAAAAAAATGTAAACACGGTTTGCGACGCTTGCATGGAAAATAAACCTGTAATACATATATAACGATTTATGAAGTATTCCAAGCAAATTGAGTAATTCTTTGCACGCAGCTGCCATGCAAATAGTTCAAACAGTATTGCCATGGGAGTTTAAATGTAATGATAATATACAACCCTGACATTTTAAAGGAGTTTCAGATTTTGCTCCATCTGAAATTATAAATGGTTAAATGGCGATGCATTTCATTTCCAATTGTATCCCTACTACTAGTCTCTATCGAGGGCACGGGTGCACGATAGGGACAAAATGACGTAGTTTTAAATAAACTTCTGTAACTATTGCAATATAAGTTAACATAACTAGTAAAAGTTTGATCAAATACTACCCAAGAATATTATGAATGGAACCCCCCATAATAAAAATGATACTTAATATCTTTTGAATTAATTGTGAAAAAAGTTTTAAAAAAAGTGTCCTCTTTCGAGGGGCAGTCTCCCCTACCTCTTGGATAAATTACTATAATCACAAAATGTAGTTGAATTTCTCGGAATTTTTAAGCTGACTGTATATATACTTAACTGTGAGAGCATAAGCATTAACTTTTAATATGGTTCTACAATTAAGGTCCCACCTATACCGCAACTGTTACACAAGAACAACGGCAGGAAGATTATAGCTCTCTTTTTTCTTCATAGGAAGATATTTGTTTTACAATGTGTTTTGATCAACCTTAATTTTATAGGTCGGAGAAACTAATGACTAGATACTCTCCTTCTCCCAACCCAAGTACCTAATTATATTAATGGTAACTAATAGAAAGGTAAAAAATTAAAAAATGTGTATGATGCTAAATGCTGGACGCGTTGGAAATTTAACTGCGTTCAGCGTTGGTATTATGTGTAGTGTTATTATTCGAGGTAAAATACTTTTTCTTATAAAAAATAAACTCTTCATACTGTGTAGCGTATAATCATCCCAGCTTTTAAAAAGTAGTCTTTATATAGCAATATTGTACTGGTTTTTATATAATTTCGCTTACTTCTGTATTCTATACCTTTAGGTAATTCAATTACAGTAATTGTAATATATAGGGTCTACAATCTGCAATAAACTCTGGAAAAAAGAACAACTATTGACAAAATTGAATAAACAACCTGCAATGCGACAAAAAAGCTTCAATCACAACCCTTTATTTGCCTAAAAAAATTTCTAATGCTATTCCCTAGCCCGCATGAAATTATAGGGACTATAATGTAGAACTACACACAAGGAAAGAGTATAGATGTGGGAGTTTAAAACTTTCCTGAATCTAAGGTCACGACGGTCAACATTTAGCAAGAAGAGTGTATGACACGTTATATTATTCCTTTTATTCGTCAACAAAACCTTGTCAAAACCTTGGCACCCAATTTTGTATTAAGTCTTAGTAGGGGAGTAGGAAAATTATTGTCAATGTCTAATAGTGCAGCGGAAGGAGTTTTTGACTTCATATGAAAGCATAAATAGGACAGCAACAGGATATAAATCACGTTACTCTGTCTTTTCGTTGCCTTTTAGGATAATGGGCTTCTCGATGCACTGTGGGTTACATTTTTGCAAATAAAAGTTTTTATATCGTATATCGTAACATTTTTATATCTAGTTCAATTACTGTCTAAGGTATACTTATAGAATAAATACAAAACACAACATAATGTAAAGGAAAAATAAAATTTTAAAAATATTTGAATTATTCTAAAATTAACATACTCATTATCAGAATTACCGAAATTTGACACGCCTATTTTTTAGGAACTCGCAGCGAGTTGATACCAAATAATCGTTGCGAGATTCCTGTCAGTACCTTTTTACTATGCTCAACAGTTTTAATTATATACGTTTAGGCAGTAAAATATAGTCTAGAAGAGGCTGTAAGTGTTTTAGTAGTGTCATGACTTTTGTTGATTTAAATCTACATTTACCTTTCTATACATTTATTATAGCTTTACGAAAATAGTATACGCTTAGAGCCATGAATACACATTTACCTTTTGAATTCAGTAGGTTAATTTCACAAACTGACAACCTAACAATTCTGAGAACGCAAAACATGGAAATTAAAATGAGCTTTATTTATTTCAAACATATAGGGTCACCCTTCCACAACTACTACACAAAAAAGGCATGAGTATGGTTTTCGGTGCCGGGTAATTTCGTTGAAAGCGACCAAAGCAAAGCCTTATGCGTATATATACCAAAGGAATTACAACACAAACATTGATTGTCAAACTATTAAAGTTTAAACTTGGCTATGAATTGTGCTAATATATTATTTTATCAATGCACTATTGACGAACAATAATTTATGGTCAGACCTAAACTTTAGCAAGAACTAAACTAACGAATTACTATATAATTGTCACACCGCAAATTTATATTAAATAGGGTCAGTTTTCGTCTTTGTTTGATAAGTGTTGTCACGACCATAAGCCGCCCTTTGCTAAGCCGTTGCTCACTTTCCACTTCTACGAGTAGAACGAACCTATACGGGAACCATCACCACTCCCTATACAAGACCCGACTTCCACTAACACAAGCCCAGGTCCAAAGGCATTGTTTTTGCCAAGTATAGTTAAGAAATCCATCAATGTCAAAGTTATCGTGTAAGCGGACAGACGGACTTGCGATTCTATAAGCTGCCTTATTCTGGCGAAGCTGAAACCTACCACTTAAGTCGTAACCCTTTTTTCGTGGAATAATAATAGAAATAGATTTATTTTTGATTAGTAAAATTTAATTCAAATTAGATATAAATTTTTATAATTGTTGCAAAAATCATTTTAAAACAAACAAAAAATCAAAATAGATTAATGCTGATTATCAAAATAAAAAAGAAAATCTAAATAGACTAATGTTGATTATCAAAATCAACAGAAAATCATAATAAAGAATAATGCTGATTATCAAAATCAACAGAAAATCTAAATAGACTAATGCTGATTATCAAAATCAACATATTATTATACAATCATAATATATTAATGTTACACTATGAAAATCCCGAGGCATCTCAGCTACCTATGGACCAAATTGAGTCCAATTTTCAATAGGATTTGTCACAGGTCCATAGGCATTGCAACTTTGCCAAATTTAGTTTAAATCCATCAATGTCTTCAAAAGTTATCGTGTAAATGGACGGCCTGTGTGAAGTTCTATAAGTTGCCTTGTTGAGACGAGCTAAAAAGCCGGTTAAAATAGAACTCAAAATAATAATAACTAATACAAACTTTTTAAAAGACTAATCACTCTAAAAAAATCTTTGATCGTTTCAAAGCGATTTCCAAAAGCGTTTTCAAATTTACGTGTGTAAGCGCCAACACACATTTGCATTGACCAATGTAATGTCACCATACAAGGGTTAATCTATTCAAGCCAATCTTTTTATGTTGCAAAATTCATACATTGTGTGAGATATATGTATACATAAAATATTTTATCAACCGGCAGTTTAACATTTTTAATATAGAAAATAATATGAAGCGACAGCATTATTATACTTGTTAAACTATCCTTTGAGAAGAAATACTGAAGTAAAAAAAGTCTCTACAGGGAAACTGGAATGGTAAACATCTAACAACTTAAATTACCCCCAATTCGTATATATACAACAGTTTAGATGTAACGAACGGTTACGGTAATTTTTATTTACATCATTTCTACTTCATAGGAGTTAAATAATTTTTTCCATTTGTTTTGATCCACCATAATTACTAAGATTGGCAGCTAATAACTACTCTTTGTTTCAATACCTATTTATATCGATGACAACTAATGGGAAATGGGAAATATAAAATGTGTAAAAGGTGTGTAAAATATATATTATACTTAGGATAATATAACATAAGTGAAGGTATTGAGAACATGTAAACATTCACTTAGTCGATGTAGACCTCGAGGAAATAGAATGTTTTCCTACTTTATAGACACAATATCGGGAGCTGTCTAGCTTTCTTTGTTTTCCCTATACCCACAATTAGGTAAATTGAGCCTGCTAAAAATAAACAACCATATTAACTAAAATAGTAAACGTGTATAGCTACCTTTTTAGACACGGAAATATATTAGCTAATGGCAAGTTATCAAAATAACGCAACCTGCAATGCGACAAAAAAAGTATCCAACCACACTCTTCCTTTGCTTAAAAGACATCGCTACTTTGCTTATTCCCTATACTGTCTAAATTATATAGGGATACTAATGTATGAGAAATAAAATGAAAAGAGTATAAAACTTTAAGGTTGCCAGACCTCAGACTTGCTATAATATTAATTGGAGAACTTTCCAGTTTGAATGTCTTTTTGCCGACTGTCAACCTTTACAAGTTGGGTGTCATAACAAGTGATGTGTTGAAAACTCTTATTTGGTAACTAACCATAGAGGATCAAACATCTATAAGCACTCTTTTATTAAATCTGTAAAATTAGTGAACATATTCAGGTCAAATTATTCGTAAACGATTTTAATCAAGACAGGAAAATTTAAACCATTCGCTTGAAATTAGAATTATTAATATAATAAAAATGGGTATATTTATGCGAATAGTATATTTATTCTCGATGTTAACAACGCAAAAAGAAAAACAAAGAAAACCCATCAATTCAATTCCTGAGGAAGTTATCACCCAAGTCGAATCGACAATAAACTTGGGATATATTTTACGAGTGTCTCCATACTACTGGGACAAAAACAGTTATTCTATTAAAAAGTCAGAAAATAAATCTTCAAAATTTCCCGTTTATATTATTACGGCAATGTGGATTCTATTTTCATTTGCCTTTGCTATTCAGTTAGTAAGATTTTCTAGGGTCAACGAATCACGTTCTTCTGTCTTTTCATTGTCATTTATGATAATGGGTTTATGTTGTACCGTGATATGCATGATGTGGATAAAAATTTCAAGCGTCGCAGTAGCAATAACAAATAATGTGATACAAGTTCTACATGAATTTGAAGGTAAATAAAATTATCTTAATCTAGAGTACACAGGTGCCGTTCTTTAACTTTAGTTAACTTTAAATATTTATTAAACATATTTATTTAGAAAATTACATGGATCCCAAAGCAAAGCTGCCGACACTATTTCCTCTGCTGAAACTACCGCTACTTTCCTCAATCCCTTGGTTATTTGGCTTTGTTATAGTAACCTTATATTTAGGGTTTTATGATGATCCTACATTTTTTTATATTGAGTATTATAAAGAAGATCAAAATTTTTCTATCGTAATTTTTGTTTCAATCTTCTTATTTTTGGTTATGAGTGTTACAGTCTGTTTAATTTTAAACCTTTTGGCCATGCTACTGCTCTATTTCGAAGTAGTTGCTGTACTGGGAAAGGAGTTGACGTAAGATTTTTTGTCACATTTTTTGTTTTCTGGAATATTTTAACCATTTTTTTAAAATTTCATTTAATGCTAATTTACCATAGTGACAACCATACTAATATTCTATGATTTAACTAACTAATGGCACAATTATTTTTCAGACAAGGGAAACAGCTGTATAAATCATTAAATATCGCCCGGAGCTCTCCAGAAATCATATCAAAATATTCCAATGTAATGAAATATATCCTGCAGATTTTAGAAGATAAGGCTGGATTGATTATTGCTCCCTTGCAATCTTTGCTTCTAAGATTTTTTATACTCATCAATGTTGTAATTATTCAATACCATCAGATATATCATATATTTCACATTGTTGAAATTTTCATCATATTTTTAATACTTTTGTGTTCATGGTGCATAGTTTTAATAATTATTAACAAAATCACAACAATTTACAACGACTTGATCAAGAGCTTAGAAAAGTACACGTCAAGCAGCGTGAGAGATATCAAATATATCAGAAAATTCAAAATTGCTAGCAAACCAATCCATTTCAGAATCGGACTAGATGAGCCTGTGACCATTCAAAGTGCACCAAATTTTGTATTAAGTCTGAGTAGAGGAGTAGGCAAATTATTGTCAATGTCCAATGGTGCAGCTGCAGGAGTTTTTGATTTTATATGAAAGTATAAATAGGGAAAACCTCTGAGCCTGGAAGACTAGAATACATATATATTAAGTCCCGACGATTATCTACTGATATTCAACTTCGACATGTTTTATTCTATTTTCCCTACAATAAAATTTGTTTAAGATGCTACAGAGGCTTTAGGGATTTGTGCTGAAAGTGTAGTAAATATGTATTTTTATAAACATTTTATTAGATCTTTTACAAGTTATTATCAAATCAATGTCCAACTTATTTATTATAAATTTTGCTTTTCTGTTCATTTTTAATGTTTTAAAGTATTTATTATGATCTGTTGTATGTAACGGGAAGTCTGTACTTGCCATTACCCAAGATATACTTACAGAATAAATACAAATCACATAAATTAACCTCATTTAGATAAAAGAGAAAACAAAATATTAATAATAATTGAATTATTTAGAAATTAACATACTAATTAGTAGCAATACTGAATTTTTAAACTGAATATTTTTGGTCATTGGTAGCCGATACCAAAAATTGCTAGAGATTCTTGTGAGGACCATTATACCATTCAATACTGCTCAATTTTTTATTTACTTTTAGGCAGTAAATTCTGTTCAGAAAGAGGCTATAAGTGTTTTATTGTTAATGTCATTTGTAAAGTCCAACCGTGAGGTTAAACTTCACAACTCGTTTTGAGTATCACGGACTAGATTAGATTTTGTTAGATTTTGTGAAAGACAAAGGAAATCGCTCGTATATAATACCACCCGCAATTCCTTAGTCTTGATCAGTGGCTCCTTGTTCATGCTCGGACACTGTTCTCCACTGTGCGGTTGCTTCTGTCAACTTGTGTGGACTTCTCTGGACTTCAATCAGTTGCTCTTGGACTCCTTCCGACGCTGTTCCTGTCCGTTCCTGTAATCTACTGTGCAGTTGCCCTCTTGTCAACTCGTGTGGACTTCTCTGGACTTGTTCCTTTAGTTGTGTTCAACTACTTCTCCCACAGTTGTGTCTCAACTGGTCCTTCAGTTGCTCGACAACTAGACTCTTATTACGTGTGCGGTTGTATTGTCAATCAGTCGTAATACCCCCCTAGTAATTAAGTTAGTTGGTAATTTAGAGTTAAGTAATTGTAGTTAGTAATTGTAGTTAAGTTAGTTAAGTACAGTTGAGAATTAGGATCATGTTATGTAGTTATATTTCCTATATAATAAATCCTATCTAGCCTCTGTATATCTCGCGTGTATTGGTACCTTGCTTTTTTCGATACGTTGCATTACTGTTAGTCCTTAGTGTTAGTTCCATAACGCCACCATAGGTACCGAAGTATTCGACCATCCATAACACCACGTACTTACTTAACGCCACCATAACACCACCGTCCTATTTCCTGCATCCTACCTATAGCACACTATTCATGCAACCTCACATCTCATTCATTTATCTTATTTATCTATATCAGCTTACATTATACATTGAGTTGATTTAAATCTATATTTACTGTTCTATACTTGTTACTTTACGTAAATATAAGGTTGGAGCGGAACACGATCTTAAATCGTAGGTTAATTCCTAATTCCTTAGCTGACAACCAACCTAGCAATTTTGCACGAAATTTAATTAATCTATTTTAGCCATTTTATCCTGATTATGAACTATTTGTCACCAAGTTTTAATAAAGATACTAAAATATAAAAGTCCCTACATGACACTGGGATGGTATGGTAGACCCCACCTTGGCTATAAGTTGTTAAGCATTCGTGTAAAACATGATAACTAGTATGGTGGCACATTTTGGATGTAAACTGTTTACCGAGTAGGTGTAAAAATAGTTTACTTGAAAAAGATACGTTAATTTATTATGTAATAATATGAGCATTTCTTGTTTACGTAATTTTTATACTTAATGGTGTACTATACTTAATAATATTATATAGAATAAGTGAAGGTAGTAACAAAATGTAGACTTTTTTCCTACTATATACAACAACACCTACCTATATAAACAAAATAGTAAATATGGATATATAGCTTCATTTTCAGACATCAAATTGTATTAGCGAAATTGTATACTGACTTAAAAACCTGCAATGCGACAAAAAAGATCCAACCATGTAATCTTCCTTTGCTTAAAGAAATCTATTTTGCTATTAGCCCGTTAACCCTTGGAACAGTGAATAGTACTACGTTAATTAAAAAATGTAGTTTCATTTCTCGGAGTTTTTAAGCCTACAAAAACTATCCGCGATAACACAGAGAAAAGAAACCAGCATGAAGTTTCTGAATTTTTCTAACAATAAGGTCCCACCTACCACAACTATTGCAAAAAAGAGTAGAAAAACTATAGGCACCGGGTAATTCTTTTGTGGTTTACCTATACATCGTGGAAGTTGAATATTAATTTACAATGTGTTTGTTTGTTCTACGATCAACCTTAAATTCATATGTCGAAACGAAAAGTAATAATAACTAGGTACTATCTCTCTCTCTCAACACAGAGTACCTAATTATATTAATGGTAACTGACGGAAGGCAAAAAGGTGTTTTACTATATATTCTAGCAATTAAGCATAACATAACTATCAATAATGCCAGCCTTTATAGAGCAATTTCCTATTTTACTTACTGTATTCATGGCTCAATTCAATTACCGTAATTATATTATATAGTGGTATTTTTTAAACTCTAAAATACTGACAAATAAACATTAACAAAATTGAATTAACAACCTGCAATGCGACAAAAAAGCTCCAACCACAACTCTTTATTTGTAAATAAAAATTTCTATAGATATTTCCAAGCCTGTATGAAATTATAGGGGCAATAATGTATGAGTATCACTACGCACACACAACGAAAGAGTAAAAATGCTGGAGTTCAAAGCATTCCTGAGTCTAAGGTCACACTTACGACGATCAGCATCTAGGAAGTAGAGTGTCATATTACACACTATTTTACACCTCTTTATTCAGAGTCAAAACTTTGAAGACCAAACATCAATAAGTATACTATTTAAATCTATAAAATCTGTGAGAAAACTATAAATCATAGACGAATTCAACCAAGCCAAGAACAAAAGTGTTTTAAATTCATATCGTTTCCCTGAAATTATAAATAGTCGTAGAATAACAATGGGTATACTGAAGCGAATAATATATTTTATCTCCATGCTAACATTACAAAAAGAAAAAGACAGAAAGCCTATCAATTCAATTCCTGAAGAAGTTTTCAAACAAGTCGAATCGATTATTAACTTGGGATATTTTTTACGAGTGTCTCCATACTATTGGGACAAAAATAGTTATTCTATCAAAAAGTCAGAAAATAAAATGCAAAACTTTTTAGTTTATTTTATTACAGCAATTTGGCTTCTATTAGCATCTGTCTTTGCTATTCAATTAGTAAGATTTTCAAGGATCAACGAACCACGTTTCTCTATCTTTTCGTTGCTTTATATGATGATCTGCTTCTTATGCACCATGGTTTTTATCTTGTGGATAAAATTTTCTAGTGTCGCAGTTGCAGCAACAAATAACGCAATGCAGATTCTAAAGAACTTTGAAGGTACAAAATTTATTTTAATGAAGAGCTAACATTATACTTGTTAATTGTTATTTAAATTTTAATTTTAATTTAGATATTTATTAAATATGTATTTATTTAGAAAATTACATGGACACCTACGCAAAGCTACCAAAACTATCTCCTTTCCTAAAGCTACCACTACTTTCTTTACTTCCTTGGTTTTGTAGCTTTTTGAATGTAACAATATATTTATCATTATATGATGATCCTACATTTATTTATGTTGAGTATTCTAAAGACAACAGACATTTTTATATCGTAATTTTTGTTTCAATCGTCTTATTTTGGATTTTGAGTATTACAACTTCTTTAGCTTTAATCCTTTTTGCCGTGCTACTACTTGCTTACCTAGAACTTGGAGTACTGGGGAAGGAGTTGACGTAAGTTTTTTTCGTCATACACATAGTAATTATCCAAATTTATTTAATGCTTACATGCCGGTGATAATCATTAATGATCTTTGACTTTACTGATTAGTAATACAAATATTTTTTCAGGCAGGGAAAGCAGCTGTATAAATCGTCAAATATTGTCCGCTGCTCTCCAGAAATTATCACAAAATATTCTAACATAATGAATTACTTTCTACAGATTCTACAAGATTGTGGTGGGTTAATTATTGCTCCGTTGCAGTCTATACTTCTAAGATTTTTTATACTCACTAATGTTATAAATATTCAACACCGTCAGGTTTATCATCCATTTCTTCTCGTGCAGATTTACACTTTATATTTAATACTCTTGTGTTTATGGTGCACAGTTTTGATAATAATTAACAATGGAACGTCAATGTACAACAACTTGATCAATAGCTTAGAAATGTACACGTCAAACAACTTAAAAGATATCAAATATATCAGGAAATTTAAAATTGCCTGTAAACCAATGTATTTCAGAATCGGATTAGATGAGCCTGTCAACAATAAAAGTGTACCTAATTTTATATTAAGTCTTAGCAGGGGAGTAGGAAAATTATTGTCAATGTCTAATGCTGCAGCGGAAGGAGTTTTTGATTTCATATGAAATTAAATTGAAATCAGCGTGAGAACTTTTGAACCTGAAAACCTTACGGTATTAAGGCCACAAGCCACAATATATATATATATTTAAGATATAGTATACTTTCCACAAAACGAAGTAATATGGGATTGTTGCTGAAAGTTTAATAAAAGTATTAAACATACATCGGTTATTAAATGTATTATTATTGCTATATGTATTGCACTGCATTCTATATATTGTATTGTCCTACATTCTGCTATATTGTATAGTGTCGTTTTTTAGATTTTAGATTTTAATGCAATTTAAAATGTGATGTAAATTTTGTCTAAATATTATTTATTTAATACCTAATCATTAGCACAGTTGATTCAATTAAAAGATGGTCCGAAATGACCGAAAACTTCCGTTTGACAGACAAAGTAGAGGAATACATAAATTGAAATGCTAACCAGAGCAGGTACTGCACTCGACTTGTGATCGAAGAACAATTTTTTACCTAATAGGAAAAGACGCTTACATTCAATATCCAACGGCCTCAGCTTAACTGCTAATAATGGTACTACTGCGTACATCGATTTTTTGGTTAAAATATAACAACTCTTTATAAATTATAAATACCGAAGTATAACAATCTAAACATATAACTGAAATGGTAGACACGTAGCTACAAATTATTAAACATCTGACAACATTCAACATGACAACTAGTATAGTGGCACTTTTTAATGTAAACAAACTGTTGACGTATATACAAAAATAGTTTACTTCAAAACAAAATTTGCATGGTATTATAGCTACGGTAATTTATTATGACATAGGTATGCGCCTTTCTTGTGTACGTAATATTTACTATATTTTTTCCATTTGTGTTGACCAACCATTATTACTAAGATCCGTCAGTTAACCACTACTCTCTGTCTCAACACCCATATATATTGATGACCAACAATAAAGAATAATGTGGCAAATACACGGATATAGACTATACTTAATTAGATAATTTAGATTAAGTGAAGGTATCAACAACATGTAGTTTCAGTAAATGTAGACCTCGATCTAATAGAACTTGTCTAGCTTTATTTGTTTTTTCTACCCACAATTAGGTAAATTGATGTAATTAAATATTCAACTATAGCAAAATAGTAAACATGTATAGCTATTTTAGACCCGAAAATGTATTAGCAAAATTGTATAAAGACGAAAACAACCTGCAATGCGACAAAAAAGATCCAACCACATTCTTCCTTTGTTTAAAAATGCTACTTTGCTTACCTTCCAACTTTGCATACTATATAGGGACAACAATATTATGAGAAATACGAGTATAAAACTTTCAGGCTACGAGACCTGCTCTAATAATAAGTTATGACTTTTCAGTTTGAATGTTGATTTGGCGACTGTCTACCTTTACAAGTATCTGTGGAATGTCTTACTAAAGCATTGTGGTATTACCTCTTATTCCGATTCAAACCATTGAGGATCAAACATATATGTGCACACTTTATTTTTAAATCTGTAAAATTATTTAGAAAACGATTTCAAACTACCAAACTAAAATTGAAATTATTTCCTTGAAATTGAACATAACTACAATGGGTATACTTAAACAAACAAACAATTTAATCTCGATACTAACAAAAGAAAAAGAAAGAATACCTGTCAAATCAATTCCTGAGGGAGTCTTTGCTCAAGTCGAATCGATTGTAAACTTAGGATACTTTTTACGAGTGTCTCCATACTATTGGGACAACAAGAGTTATTCTATCAAAAAGTCAGAAAATAAATTGCAAAAAGTGTTGGTTTATTTTATTACAGCAATATGGATTCTATTTGCATTTGTCTTTGCTATTCAATTAGTAAGATTTTCAAGGATCAACGAATCACGTTCCTCTCTCTTTTCGTTAGTTTATATGATAATGGGCTTCTGTTGCATCGTTATTTCCATCATATGGATTAAAGTTTCTGGTGTCTTAGTAGCAGTAACAAATAATATGATCCAAGTGCTACATGACTTCGAAGGTATAAAATTAATTATAATGCAAAGCACAGAACTATTTCCATATTATAAACGTAGACTTGATAAAAAGCAATAAATTTATCTGTCTACTAGTGAACCCAGCTAAGGGGCAAATCTAGCACTCAAGAGAAATTCAGCATCACAGTAATAAAAACACTTTCGAAAACACCCCATTACGTTATTATGTTACCTTTGTAAATAAAAAGTATATTTAAATAAATATACTTTTATTATCCTCAGTGGTTGGTGAAATTAGCTGAAGCCCCAACTTCCTGATAAAAAGGAATTTCCTACACCAGAATAATAACTGTAGATCGTATCATCAAATTCAGGGAACAATGAAAGATTCCATTTTTGAAAAAAATCCCACAAAGTCGCCAAAAAAGCTCTCTTTTTTAAAACAGAAAAATCAGATTCTCCATGGGATTTTGGAAATACGTACAAATTCTATGAGTACAACTTACGAATAAATATTTTTAAAGAATAAATAGTTAGTTACCCAGTCAGTACTGTTATTAAACTCTACAAAAAGGTGTGCCAACTGCCAAAGGAATCAAGAGGGTAGTAAAAAAGTAAACCCAGTTGTAAAAGTTTCAAATAAATGTGTCGATATAGCAGAACCAATTTGGGTTAGAAATTTTGAAATGCTATTTAATAAGGCACGTTACGATAATTACGAAATGTCCCCTTTCGCTAATCATTTCCATTCAATCACGAATCACCACCATTCAACCTTCTTGTGTAAATTTCTATTATTGTTTTAATGCTACAACGTTACAATAATATTATGAAACGACTCATTTCGGTTGTTTAGAGGAATTAATGTTTTCAATAATGTACCCCAACGTATACCTCCATGTACTAAATTTAGCACATGAAGGTATGCGTTGGGGTAAATTATTGAAAACATTAGTTGGGCTTGCGCATTTTGCGTTTAAGGAGCCTGCATATATTACGTGTGCAGTTGATGGGAGGAGGGGATAACCAAAAGTGTTGCAGTCAACACTTACGTTACACATGGGGGAGAGGGTTTTGCGTTACGTAGTATATGCAGGTTTCCTAAGCTCTCCTACCAGACAAACATAGATAGATAGGTAATTTTTTCCAAGTCTAGGATTATATTATAGATATATATTTATATATACAAATATATATTTGCACGTGTGGTAGGATGATCCCAAAATGCAAAATGCGCAAACGTTTATGCAATACATGTTACAAAAAACAATGATGTACACTTTGGGTTAATATTAGCTTATTTCGAAATTAACGAAAAACAATTTTGACACTGAATTTATTCAATAATTACTAATAATTATAATTCTGCCAATTTTTTATGGATGCCTACTTTTCTAACTTGGGAGCCTATATTTTATAACCTTTAATTAAATGTTTTATGTAGAAAATTACATGGACACCAACGCAAAGATGCCAAAATTATTTTTTGTTCTTCTGCTGAAGCTACCGCTAATTTCATCAATCCCATGGTTTTTTGGGCTTGTGATGGTAACCCGATATTTATCATTTTATGATGACCCTATATTTATTTATATTGATTATTCTAAAGAAAGCAAACATTTTTATATTGTAATTTTTGTTTCAATCATCTTATTTTGGATTATGAGTGCTACAATTTGTTTAGCTTTAATCTTTTCCACCACGCTAATACTTGCTTACCAAGAAATTGAAGTCCTGGGGAAAGAGTTGACGTAAGTTGTTTTCGCCAAATACATCTGGTTCTTAATATTTTAACCAATATCCAAATTTATTTATTTCTAACTAACTAGTGACAACCATAGTATAGTAATGATCTTTGACTTTGGTGATTAATAACACAAATATTTTTCAGGCAAGGACAGCAGCAGTACCAATCATTAAATATCGTCCGCAACTCTGCAGAAATTATTACAAAATATTCAAACATAATGAAGTGCTTCCTACAGATAATACAAGATTGTAGTGGGTTAATTCTTGCTCCGTTGCAGTCTATACTTCTAAGATTATTCATACTCATCAATGTTTCAGTTATTCAACACCATCAGATGTACCATCTATTTCTTATAGTGGAAATCTACATCTTATTTATAATACTTCTGTGTGCATGGTGTACAGTTTTGATAATTATTAACAAAATCACAGCAATATACAACGACTTGATCAAGAGCTTAGAAATGTACACGTCACTCAGCATAATAGATACCAAGTATATCAGAAAATTCAAAATTGCTAGTAAACCAATGAATTTCAGAATCGGATTAGATGAGCCTGTCACTATTCAAAGTGCGCCCAATTTTGTATTAAGTCTTAGTAGGGGAGTAGGTAAATTATTGTCAATGTCTACTGGTGCCACTGAAGGAGTTTTTGATTTCATATGAAATTAAGCAACAGAATTATACAAATAAGAATAACTTCTGAGCCTGCAGCACTAGCATCTAAAATATCTTATATGCATATATAAAGTCCAAAATATCGTTTTTAATGTTAATCTACTGCTTAAACATTTTATTTCTCTACCACAATTGATGTTTAAGATACTGTGTATTGAATTCGCAAATAATACTGTAAAAATACAAACATCTACACTATGAATGTACACTCAGAGGTAGGTAGATAATGGGGAAATAGGAGTTTAGATAGGAATAAGTAGTCAAATCATAAATAGGGAAATTAGGTAAAAAGTTAATTGCACGTACTTTGAAACGAACGTGGCACCTCCTGTTAAGGCCGCAGGTGAGTTAACCATTATTCTACACGTACGATGTTAGGAGAGACCAGGGAATTACAACGCAATAAGCTTAAACTATTAAATTCAAATCCCAATATTTAATTGTCCCATTTATCAATACATTTTTATCAAGGAACAATAATTCAAAGTACAGCCCCACTCATCAGCAAGTAGTAAACACTCAATTTCTACTGTATTGCTAAAAAAACACTAGAATAAATAGGCCATTTAATACTATCCCTTGAAACCGTGAATACAAAGTTAATTAAAAAATGTAGTTGAATTTCTCGGAATTTTTAGGCTAACAATAACCAACTGTGTAAACATACAGAAACTAAACTATAGCATTAAGTTTCACTAATATGTTTCTACCATTTAGGTCCTACATAGTATAGCTATTAAAAGGAGCAAAAACATTGTAGAAACCTGAAAATTATTTATTTTTTTACTTCATAGAATATTGTACTAGTTACAATGTGTTTTGATCTAGTTTAATTGCATATCGTCCTTTAAGGAACCAAATAGCCTATCTCCACTTTTCGTTTTGTGGACGAAATAGCCTATCTCCATAGCCTAGACACTCTCAACATAGCACCTATACATGGCGCAGCATTTAGGCTCCATGGCGTTTAGGCTATTTCGTCCACAAAACGAAAAATGGAGATAGGCTATTTCGTCCACAAAACGAAAAATGGAGATAGGCTATTTCGTCCACAAAACGAAAAGTGGAGATAGGCTATTTGGTTCCTTAAGGGACGATATGTCAAAACGGAAAGTATTGAAAGGTAAAAAAACAAAAAACAAAACATGTTTTACTACATATACTATCAATTAAGCATTATTTACATAATTATATATAATGCCAGTCCTTATAAAGCAATCTCGTATAGTCAATATATTCGCCTACTGTATTCATACCTAAATTCAATTACCGTAATTGCAATATATGTAGGTCTACTTTAAACTCTAAAATACTGAAAAAGAACCAACATATTACCAAAATTGAATAAACAACGCCCAATCAACAAAGGAGTATAAATGTAAAAGTTCATAACTTACTTCACTTCACTTAAAGTCGGCAAACTTCACCGTGAGTTATTACTGTAAAGACCTTCCATAGAGTTTAAGGTCACAAACCGGAATTAAACCTTTGCTAGTCAAACCTCAATAAACACATTTTCTCATTTTACTCATCAAATTTATAAAAACGAACAGGATAACTATATACATAATGCCAGTCATATTTATATGGTAGACTGGGGGATACATCTTATAATAAATAATTAATATTACAATAGTAATTAGTTCATAGTGTTCCAACAAGTAAGATGATTTTCCTAATAAGACTACGAACAGTGATTTTTGTTCAGCTTTTTAAAATGATTGGATCTGAAAATTGATACGATAATGTTTCGTACCCACAATTAGGTAAAGTGAGCCAATAGTAAACTACAAGAACATATTATAACCATAAACCAAATAAACATGTTATTGTTGACTCCCAATTCTTATACACGAAAGTGTATTAACAAAATTGAAAAAACAACTAGTATTGCGACAAAGTAGAACAAACCAAGCTATTCTGAGGCTTTATAAAATCTACGACTGTCTATTACCTAACGCACTTGGAATTATAGGGACAACAATATATGAGTAGGTACGCAAGAGAAAGAGTATAAAAGTTTATGGTCGCGACCAGCCGTATTGATGATGGAAAATTGTTGCTTTCCAGACTCTGAGGTCACACTTACGACAGTCAACATCTAGCAAGTAGAATGTCATATGATACAATATGTTAATTCGCTAATAAAGTTTCAAATATAGTCAAATGTCAATTAGCAGTCTTTCTATTTAATTCTATTTATGTATAATTCATAGACGATTTCAACCAAGCCAGGAACAATCTATCTATTAAAACTTTTTCCGTGAAATTATTGTATTACATTTTGTTTTGATCAACCTTAAATTCATAGGTCGGAACGAAAACTAATAACTAGGTACTATCTCTCTCTCAACACAAGTACCTAATTATATTAATGGTACCTAATAGAAGGCAAAAAAGTAAAAAGTGTTTTAGTATATATTCTTATAGCAATTTTTATATGTTTGCTCACTGTATTCATGCCTCAATTCAATTACAGTAATTGTAATATATAGGGTCTACAGTCTTCAATAAACTCTAAAATACTGAAAAAAACAAACAATAACAAAATTAAATAAACAACCTGCAATGCGACAAAAGAGCTCCAACCACAACTCTTTATTTGTAAATAAAAATTTTCATTCCCTTTCCCTATGAATTTATAGGGGCAATAATCTATGAGTGTCGCTACGTACACACAAGGAAAGAGTATAAATGTTGGAGTTCAAAGCCTTCCTGAGTCTAAGGTCACACTTACAACTGTCAGTATCTAAGAAGTAGCGTCATATTACAAATTATTTTACACCTTTTTATTCAGAATCAAACCTTCGAATACCAAGCATCAATATACTCGCTTTCTTTTTAGATCTGTATAAGTTGTGATAATATTTATATATATTTCAGAGACGTTTATTGAACAAAATGTTTTAAATTCATTTCGCTTCCGTGAAATTAGAAACAGTCGTATAATAACAATGGGTATACCTAAACAATTAGTATATTTATTCTCGATTCTAACAGCTCAAAAAGAAAAACAAAGAAAGCCCATCTATTCAGTTCCTGAGGAGTTTTCAGTACAGTCGAATCGGCTGTAAATTTGGGATACTTTTTACGAGTGTCTCCATACTATTGGGACAAAAAGAGTTATTCTATCAAAAAGTCAGAAAACAAATCGCAAAACCTTTTAGTTTATTTTATTACAGCAATATGGATTCTATTTTCAATTGTATTTGCTATTCAATTAGTAAGATTTTCAAGGATCAACGAACCACGTTCCTCTATATTTTCGTTACTTTACATGATTACGTGCCTCTTGTGCACCATGGTTTTCATCTTGTGGATAAAATTTTCTAGTGTCGCAGTTGCAGCAACAAATAATATGATGCAAATTCTACAGAATTTTGAAGGTATAAAACAAATCTTAATCCATAGCCTGCAACTATAATTATTAATCGTTAAATAAATATAGATATATATTAAATACATGTTTTGTATAGAAAATTACATGGGCATAAACGCAACGCCGCCGAAATCATTTATTTTGCTGAAACTACCACTACTTACTCATTCCCTTGGTTTTGTAGCTTTGTGGTTGTAACAAAATATTTATCAATTTATGATGATCCTACATTTATTTATGCTGAGTATTATAAAGAAAACCAACATTTTTATATCGTAATTTTTGTTTCAATCCTCTTATTTTGGATTATGAGTATTACAACTTCTTTAGCTTTAATCCTTTTGACCCTTTTACTACTTGCCTACCTAGAATTTGAAGTACTGGGGAAGGAGTTGACGTAAGTGCTTTTCGTTATTTACATTGCATTCTGAATATTTAAACCATTATCCACATTTATTTAATGCTAATATACTGGTGACAGCTATAATAAGGATCTTTGACCCTACTGATTATTCATAGCTTTTTACAATAGACAATTGTCTTGCTCAAAGGAAATACAATATTGGTTTATATTAATTACTGAGTAGTATGTTAGGCTGAAAACGACTTTGGGTCTCCTTTAGGCACTTGAACCCCGCTAACCTCTAAGAATTGTGCACAAAAAAGAAACGGCTTTCTGCAATGTTTAAAAGCTAGCGACTAAGAGAGTCCCAAAGTCCTTTTCAGGTTCAAATTATGTTATTTATTACAAATAACTTAGTTCACATTTCTGATCAATAATCTATGAATTCATTTCAGTTTTTACAATTCGTTTTGTAATGTAGTCACTTAGTGGGTTGTTTCATCGTATGAAGAGATATCACTTATTCATTGTTAGCATTAGCATTGATTAATACCACTAATATGTTTTCAGGCAGGGGAAGCAGCTGTATAAATCCTTAGATATCGTCCGTAGCACTCCAGAAATCATCACAAAATATTTCAACATAATGCAGTACTTCATACTGATTCTACAAGATTGTGGAGGTTTAGTTATTGCCCCGTTGCAGTCTATACTTTTAAGATTTTTTATACTCACCAATGTTATAAATATTCAACACCGTCAGTTTTATCATCCAATTCTTCTCGTGGAGATTTACGCTTTATTTGTGCTACTTTTGTGTTTCTGGTGCACAGTTTTGATAATAATTAACAACGTCACATCAATGTACAACAACTTGATCAATAGCTTAGAAAAGTACAAATCTAACAACATAATAAATACTAAATATATCGGAAAGTATAAAATTGCATGTAAACCAATGTATTTTAGAATCGGATTAGATGAGCCTTTGACCAATCGAAGTGTACCCAATTTTATTTTCAGTCTTAGCAGAGGAGTAGGTAAATTACTGTCAATGTCAAATGGTGCAGCAGAAGGAGTTTTTGATTTCATATGAAATAAATTAAATAGCAGGAAAACATAGATAGCGAGAACTTATTAAATTGAAGGACTCGGCCTTTAAAATATTTTACAATCGAGAATATTGTTTTTAATGTTATTATACTGCTTTCCTTCCATTTTTGCTCACAATTGGCTTGTTTAATACACTTCAGATCTTTCGGATACCTTGATTTACAGGATTTGTGATAAACTTGTATTGTTGTCTATCTGTTATTTATTATCATTACTCTATCTACTATTAAATCAAATAGTAATTTACAACATGTTGAATAATATTATATTGTATTTTGCGTCTTAGTTCGTTTTTAATATTAAGGTAAATGAATGTTGATAAATAAATGTTAAGGTAAATCTGTGCATTTTAAAAGCTAAAAATCGCAGAACGTAATATAGATTAAAAACAAAATTTTTATGATTGAATTTTTCCGAAATGAAAGTAAAAATTTTGACGGTATTTTTTTGATGCTAAGTCAGTTTTACCTTACAAAATACAAATTGGTCAGAATTTCAGGAAACCCGTATAAAAAAAATATGCGATCACGTAAACATAGCAACAAAGGTTGGGTCAAATGTCACGTATTTTGTTATTTTTAAGTGTTGTTTTCTTTTTGTGTATAACTAATTGGACCAATAACAGTTCTAGTAGACTTAACCACCAATTACCAGCATCATACCAATAGGATAATCGTAAAGTGTAGTTGAAAACTTTCCGTGATAATGTTTAAATGTAAAAGATGAACTTCTTGTAACTACGCAGGCGCAAGAATAATTACTATATTTTGAAATCAATCCAAATGCTGCGCTGGTGATAAAAGGACTTCAAACTGCAACTTTCACTTTTTGGTAAATTGATTGGATTTGCTGTTATTGTGAGTGGGTAGTCTGGGTAGTGTTGATGATTTCCCGTCCGTAGGACTGGCTTATTTTTAGTAATCAATATTTTAAATAGCACATTTGTCAGTAATATTTTATTTTCAATGGTTTAGAATAAGTGAGCATGCGCATTTTGCTTTTAAGGAACGTGCATATATTACGTGTGCAGTTGATGGGAGGAGGAGGTACCCAAAAGTGTTAGTTAGAGTCAGCACTTGAGTTACATTGCGGATGGGGTTTTACGTTACGTAATAAGTGCAGGTTTCCTAGGTTCTGCCTACCATACATACATACAAAGGTGGGTGATTTTTAAAAGTCTACGATTATATATATGAATGTTTTCAATAATGTACCTCAATGTATCAATGTATCAATATAAAGTAGCAGTTTACCCGAAATCCACTATATTCAAAATGCCTTTGTCGGATAACTTTGGAAGGCACCCGACAAAAGCACGTTGCGTGTGGTGGACGTTCACTATTATTAATATTAATTGGAAGCCGATAGCAAATTAACGCAATATTCGTAAGCAGTAAACATAGTTTAGAAAGAGGCTATATATATATATATAACAGTATACTATTTATATCTACTATAAATATATATAAATAATTAATATTATAATAGTAATTAGTTATTAGTGTTCCCGTAAATTGAATACTTTTCGTATAAACAGACTCCATACATTGTCTTTTATCCAGCTTTTAAAAATGATTGGATGATCTAAAACTGGATATCAAAACTTTTCCTACCCACAATTAGGTAAAGTGAGCCTATAAAACGAACATATTAACCATAAACCAAATAAACATGTTATTGTCGACTCCCAATTTTTCCACGAAAGTGTATTTACAAAATTGAATAAACAGCCTGCAATGCGACAAAATAGCTTCAACCAAGCTATTCTTTGGTTTTATAAAAATAACGACTGTCTATTCTCTAATGCACTTTGTGAAATTATAGGGACAATAATTTAGGAGTAGTCACAGAAAAGGAAAGATTATAAAAGTTTATTGTCACGATGTGCCGAATCGGCATTGAGAAATTTAAAATTCCAGAGTCCAATTGTACACTTACGACTGTCAACATCCAGCAAAAAGATTGTCTTATCAAATACTATGGTACTCTCTTTTATTAGTCAGCAAACCTTCGTAAGTCAAACATCAATTAGAAATGTATTCATTTAAATCTGAGCATAGTGGTGAAAGATTGATAAAAGATTTCAAATAAGCCAGGAACATTCTATTTCAAAATCATTCATTAAATTATCAAATATTATTAGTGAATAAAAACGCAATCACATAATAGCAATGGGTATACCAAAACGAATCGTATATTTAATTTCGATACTGACAGCCCACAATAAGAAAGAAAGAAGACCTATTAATTTAATTCCTGAAGAAGTTTTCAAGCAAGTCGAATCGATTATTAACTTGGGATACTTTTTACGAGTGTCTCCATATTATTGGGACAGAAGGAGTTATTCTATTAAAAAGTCGGAAAATAAACTTCAAAAATTTCTAGTTTATCTAATAACAGGGTTATGGCTTCTATTTGCCTTTGGCTTTGCTATTCAATTAGTACGACTTTCGAAAAGAGTCGACGCATCGCGTTCCTATATCTTTTCGTTGTTGTATATGATCTTTGGTTTGTTTTGCGTCTTAATTTGCGTCATGTGGATGAAACTTTCTAGTGACTCAGTAGCAATTATCAAAAACTTGCTGCAGGTGCTACAAGACTTTGAAGGTATAAATTAATAAATTAATCTTATTCCATGGTTGATTTAATTACATATGACTATATATTAAAATATGTATTTTCATAGATAAGTACGTCGTCATCAAACTCAAACCGCCAAAATCATCTCTTTTGTTAAAACTTCCACTACTTTCCATAGTCCCGTGGTTTTGTAGTTTTGTTCTTGTAACCTTATACTTATCATTTTATAATGACCCTGCATTTGTTTACGTCGAAATTTCTAAAGAATATCAACATTTTTCTATCGTAATTTTTGTTTCAATCTTCTTATTTTGGATTGTCAGTTTTACAGCTTGTTTAGTTTTAATCCTTTTAGCCCTTCTACTGCTCGCCTTCGGAATATTTGCTGTACTAGGAAAGGAGTTGACGTAAGATTTTTTATTCAAATATATTTTATCTGTCCTGTGAAATCAAGTATGCTGTGGAAAAAATTTCCATTCATTTTATCCTGAACATTTAAACGATTATTGAATCCTAAAGATAATGTAATAACGATTTTATGATCTTACTGATTGATAGCACTGTTATTTTTCAGGTATGGAAAACCACTGTATAAATCTATAAAAATCGTCCGAAGCTCTCCAGAAGTTTTTACAAAATATTCTTACATAATGAAATATACCCTGCAGTTTTTACAAGATACTGCTGGGTTAATTCTTGCTCCCTTACAATCTATACTTCTAAGATTTTTGGTACTCGTCAATGTTATAGTTATTCAATATCAAGATACACTTCATCCCTTTTTTCTCGTAGAAGCTTTTGCTGTATTTGTGATACTTTTGTGTTTCTGGTCTTTAGTTTTGATAATAATTAACAAAATCACAACAATATACAACAACATGATCATAAGCTTACACAAATATTCCTCGTGGAACATTAGAGATGTCAAATATATGATGAAGTTCAAAATTGCTTGTAAACCAATGCATTTTAGAATCGGACTAGATGAACCTGTGACCAATAAAAGTGCATTAAATTTTGTACTGAGTCTTAGCAGAGGAATAGGAAAACTATTATCAATGTCTACTGGAGCCACTGAAGGAGTTTTTGATTTCATATGACATTAAATAACAGGATGACATAAATAGGGATAACTTCGGAGGAATCGTCTCTAAATATTATTTTTATTCATAATATTGTATATTATATTGATTACAGTACATCATTTTCAATATTAATATACTGCCTGGATACCTTACCTTCTGTTTTTTACCCCTATATTTCTTAATATATTTATTTCAGATAAAACAGACTTTCCAGAAATGGAATTTTTTAGGATCGGTGCTGAAGATGTACTAAAAAAATATTATTAATTCTGTTATTATTTAGCTATCATCTAAAATTAGTTAGTGTAACAATAGTCTTTTGCATCTTTGTCCTTTTTCAATGTATTAATGTATTACGGTTTTCCGTTGTGTTTACAAGAAAAATTGCTGTCTAAGTGTAGAAAGAGGCGATATACGTATTTTAGTGCGAATGACTTTTTGTGGATTTAAATCTCTATTTTTCACGGTTCTACCTTTGCTGCTTTACGTACACCTATAAATATACGCTTGGAGCCGTGAACAACGGTTTATTTTAAACCGTAGGTTAATTTCTTAAGCTGACAATTTAACAGTTGTGACAACGCAAGGGATGGAAATCAAAATGAATTTTAATAGTTTCCACTGTTTATGTCTCACCTACCATAATTACAACACAATAAAGGCAGGTATTAAGGTTTTAGATTCCGGGTAGTTTCCTTTAAGCCACCAATTCAAAGCCTTAAGTGTATGTTTTGATGAAAACTCGCAGTCCATAGTCGGCAGCTTTGTACCAAAAAAATACAGCACAAAAAGTGTACTGTTAAACTATTGAAGCCAAATTCGTCATGAGTCAGCAGTCGTTTGAAAGGCTTTTCGCTAAATAAGGTCATGGCTAATCATGCGGGTCGAAATGTCAAAGTTCATTGGAATAATATCCTGATAAATGTCATTTAACGTTGCAAACCCGAATTAACTCTGCTCCTTTTTTGTACAATTAAGTCACAAGCATTTGACATGGTTTATTATTATCCATTGTTGCCTCTTCATCATCTATATTTTAACAGTCAATTGATTAGTTGCTAAGTTATTCAATTATGTCGATAGAATTAGGAAAATAACAAGCATGCAAACGTGGACCCAAAAATAAGAAAGAACTCGTTGTGACCAAGGAGCTTTAACTGTATGGGGTATCCCTTGGTTTCTCTTCGGCTGTTTTTGCATAAGGGGGGTTCAGTTAGGCACTTTGGGAGAAACGGCCATCTGACAGTTAGTTTTCTGAGGGCTTTACTTTATTATTCACCAACACCAGCATTGACGCTGTAGTCATAGTGATAATGAATATAGTACTCAGAAAACTAACTGCAAAACGGCCGTTTTTGTCGCATCGAGTTCTTTCTTATTTTTGGCTCCACTGTAAGTCCCGACTCCCGACTCCAAGCATTCTATGCTATTATAATTGACATGTTCACAAAAATGGGTAACTACAGGTGACTGACTAAATAAAACTCGTAGAAAATAGCAAGGCCTTGGCTATCCCCTCTATTTTTAACACATTACGTGGTAACTGGGCCACTTAAGCCAATGAATTCCGATAGGGTTTTTTCAAAAGTAAAATTTTGTCCAATATGTACAATGTGGTGTTCGGATAATAACTGCTTTCGTTAGTGGTGATTGTGTTTCAGTTGAGAATTCGAGGTAATAGAAAATTATTTTGGAGACCCTCATTGAAAAGATTATTGGTGATGGAAAACATATACTACTAAAGCTTTCCTACCCACAATTAGGTAAATTGAGGCCTAGTAAACGAACACATTCATGACAAAGCGTTACCAGTAAATATACGTGTTACTTTTTTTCCCACAAGTGTAATTAACAAAATTTTTTACCGACGAAAAAAACCTGCAATGCGACAGAAAAGATTCAACCACTCTTAATTTGCCTTTTAAAAAATTGCTACCATTTATTCTCGTATACAACTAGGGACAATAATGTATGGGTAGGTATGATAAAAAATATAAAACTTGCAATGCGACAAAATAGCTCCAACCAAGCTATTATGTGGCTTTATAAAAATCACGAGTGTCTATTACCAAACGCACGTTATGAAATTATAGGGACAATAATATATGAGTAGGTACACAGAAGAAATAGTATAAAAGTTTATGGCCGCGACCTGTCGTATTGATAATAGAAAATTGTTGTATACCAGAGTCTAATGTCACACTTACGACTGTCAACATCTAGCAAGTAGAGTGTCATATCACACACTATATTACTCACTTTTATTCAGCAGCAAACCTTCGTAAGTCAAACATCAATAAGAAATGTATCCATTTAAATCTGTAAAAGAGGTGAACATAGTGGTGAAAGATTGATAAAATATTTCAACTAAGCCAAAAACAATCTTTTTGAAAATCAAATTATTTCGGTGAATAAAAAATCACATAATAGCAATGGGTATACCGAAACGAATAGCATATTTAATCTCGATACTGACAGCCAACAATAAGAAAGAAAGAAGACCCATCAATTTAATTCCTGAAGACGTTTTCAAGCAAGTCGAATCGATTATTAACTTGGAATACTTTTTGCGAGTGTCTCCATATTATTGGGACAGAAAGACTTATTCTGTCAAAAAGTCGGAAAATAAACTTCAAAAATTTCTAGTTTATCTAATAACAGGGTTATGGCTTCTATTTGCCTTTGGCTTTGCTATTCAATTAGCACGACTTTCGAAAAGAGTCGACGCATCGCGTTCCTATATCTTTTCGTTGTTGTATATGATCTTTGGTTTCTTCTGCTCCTTGATTTGCATAATCTGGATGAAACTTTCTAGTGACTCAGTAACAATTATCAAAAACTTGCTGCAGGTTTTACAAGACTTTGAAGGTATACAATTAACAAATTAATCTTATTCCATGATTTAATTACATATGAATATAAAATTTGTTTTAATGTATTTTATAGAGGAGTACGTGGTCATCAAAGTAAAACCGCCAAAATTATCTCTTCTGTTTAAACTTCCACTACTTTCCATAGTCCCGTTTTTTTGTAGTTTTGTTCTTGTAACCTTATACTTATCATTTTATAATGACCCTGCATTTGTTTACGTAGAGATTTCCAAAGAATATCAACACTTTTCTATCGTAATTTTTGTTTCAATCTTCTTATTTTGGATTGTCAGTTTTACAGCTTGTTTAGTTTTAATCCTTTTAGCCATTCTACTGCTCGCCTTCGGAATATTTGCTGTACTAGGAAAGGAGTTGACGTAAGATTTTTTATTCAAATATATTTTATCTGTCCTGTGAAATCAAGTATGCTGTGGAAAAAATTTCCATTCATTTTATCCTGAACATTTAAACGATTATTGAATCCTAAAGATAATGTAATAACGATTTTATGATCTTACTGATTGATAGCACTGTTATTTTTCAGGTATGGAAAACCACTGTATAAATCTATAAAAATCGTCCGAAGCTCTCCAGAAGTTTTTACAAAATATTCTAACATAATGAAATATACCCTGCAGTTTTTACAAGATGCTGCTGGGTTAATTCTTGCTCCCTTACAATCTATACTTCTAAGATTTTTGGTACTCGTCAATGTTGTAGTTATTCAATACCAACAGATACTTCATCCCTTTCTTGTTGTAGAAGCTTTTGCTGTGTTTATAATACTTTTGTGTTTCTGGTGTCTAGTTTTGATAATAATTAACAAAATCACTACAATATACAACAACATGATCGTAAGTTTAAACAAATATTCCTCGTGGAACATTAGAGATGTCAAATATATAATGAAGTTCAGGATCGCTTGTAAACCAATGCACTTTAGAATCGGACTAGATGAACCTGTGACCAATAAAAGTGCATTAAATTTTGTACTGAGTCTTAGCAGAGGAGTAGGAAAACTATTGTCAATGTCTACTGGAGCCACTGAAGGAGTTTTTGATTTCATATGAAATTAAATAACAGGATGACATAAATAGGTATGACTTGGGAGGAATCGTCTCTAAATATTATTTTTATTCGTTATATTGTATATATTAAGTACTGAATATCATTTTTAATGTTAATATACTGCTTGGGCATCTTTTTTTCTACTTCTTGCAAACAATATATTTGATGATTATTTAAAGACACTTTAGACTTTCCAGAAAATGAAGTTATATAAGATTTGTGATTAAAGTGTACTCACAATACATTAATGCATATCTTATTAAATGCCTGATTATTAAGCTATTATTTAATATTTGTTTCAAATACATTTAAATTGTCTTTTGCACCTTTGCATCTCATCTTTTGCATGTTCATTTTTAATATATTGATATGTTACAGTTTTCCGTTAGAAAAATCTGTACTTCTAGCTGTCTAAGTTTAAAAGAGGCTAAACATATTTTGGTGCGAATGACTTTTTGTCGATTTAAATCTATTCTATCTTTGCAGCTTTACTTAAATAAATATACGGTTGGAGCCTTGAACAAAGGTTTATTTTAAAACCGTAGGTTTATTTCTTAAGCTGACAACTCAAGGGATGGAAATTAAAATGAACGAACAATCTACAACATCTACTACACAAAGAGGGCGGGTAATATGGTCTTAGATTCCGAGTAGTTTCCTTAAGCCACCAATTCAAAGCCTTAAACGTATGTTTTGATGAAAACTCGCAGCCCATAGTCATTAGCTTTGTACCAAAAAAATACAGCACAAAAAGTGTACTGTTAAACTATTCAAGCCAAATACCAATTATAGTTTGCAAATACTTTATTTCGTCAATGACATAAAGTTACAATAATTAATTAAGTACAGCCCTACTTATCAGCCAGCAGTAAACGTGTAATTACTACAGTATTGTAGCCCCGCAAGTAATAAATATATGTTACAATATACTAGACTAAATTGACATGAAACTCGAAAGATATACGCCTTCATAAAAATAATTACATTTGTAAAACATAATAACTAAAATAACCGCACTTCTTTGGTGTCTACTGTAGAACGTTAATTAATAAAATTTACAAGCTACTATTTCTCAACACAAATGCTTAACTATATTAATCAAACTAATGGAAAGTATCAAATGTAAAATTTTGTCAAATATGTGGGATGTGTTGTCCTAATAATAACTGCTTTCGGTAGTGGCGATTGTTGTTTCAGTTGAAAATTCGAGGTAATAGAAAATTATTTTGAAGACCCTCCTTTAAAAGATTATTGGTGATTGAAAACATACTACTAAAGTTTTCCTACCCTCAATTATGAAAATTAAGGCCTGTAAATAGTAAACGAACATATTCACCACAAAGCGTTTCCAGTAAATAAACGTTTCACATTTTACTCTTTTTTCTACAAGAAAGTGTATTAACAAACGAGGAAAAAAACCTGCAATGCGGCAGAAAACATCCAACCACTCTTAATTTGCTTTTTAAAAATTGCTAGCATTTATTCTCGTATACAACTAGAGACAATAATGTATGGGTAGGTATGATAAAAATATAAAATTTATTACTGTAAAAGGCTTTTCCACAGTTTGAGGTCACAAACCGGAATTAAACATTTGCTAGTCAAACCTCAGTAAACACTTTTTCTCATCAAAATTATGGGAACAGGAGAGAGTCTACAGGAAGAATTCCTATATACATAATGCCAGTCATATTTTTATTATATACTAGGAGAATATATCTTATTATAATTAATTATAATTATAATAGTAATTAATTATTAGTTTTCAACCAAGTTTAATGTTCTTTCTATATACACTCCTAGCAGTGTTTTTTATTCAGCTTTTAAAAATGATTTGATCTGAATCTTGATACAAAAAGGTTTCCTACCCACAATTAGATAAAGTGAGACCATAATAAAAAATAAACCATTTAAAAATGGTTGTAAGAAAGTGGCGTGAAATCGCATAGAAAGTTTGAACTCATTATCTGACGTTAGATGACGTTTTCAGTGAATTTTTTAATAACGTTTGACATTTTTTACACGTCTGACTTGACCTTGACATTACTTAACGGACAACCTTTTCAAACCTGCTATCTCATGACCTTCTACAATGTCGATAATTAAAGTTACGCCAATTATAAATTTTTGGACCACGCCCACAGGCATGAATTGTGTCCGATTTTGTCCATTTTCGAACTCAACCTCTCTTCATTCCTCCATCACGTAAGGAATGTTTGAGTTGATTATCTCAAACCGTTTTTAAAGTATCATGCTTCGTGCTAGCAGACAAACGGACAGACAAACAGTTCAGGCATTCCTATAAAGTGGTGTTGCTCACCACCTAAATTGAATAAACAACCTGCAATGCGACAAAATAGCACCAACCAAGCTATTCTTTGGCTTTATAAAAATTACGACTGTCTATTACCGTACGTACGCGCTTGGACAATAATGCATGAGTAGGTACGCAAAAGATAAAGTATAAAAATTTATGGTCACGCCATGCCGCCGTATTGATAATGGAAAATTGTTGCTTTCCAGAGTCTATTGTATAACGTGACGGCTGTCAACATCTATTTCACAGGTGGAGTGTCATATCACTTACTACGTTACTCTTTTTATTAAGCAACAAACTTCCGTAAGTCAAACATCAATAAGCACTCTCTCAATTTAAATCTGTAAAAGAGATGAGCATAATAGTGAAAGATTAATAGATGATTTAAAATAAGTCACAAACAATCTTTGTGAAAAAAAATTATTTTCAGTGAATAAAAAACAGTCACATAGCAGCAATGGGTATACCAAAACGAATAGTATATTTAATTTCGATACTGACGGCACAAAATAAAAAAGAAAGAAGACCCATTAATTTAATTCCTGAAGAAGTTTTCAGTCAAGTTAAATCGATTATAAACTTGGGATACTTTTTACGAGTGTCTCCATACTATTGGGACAAAAAAAGTTATACTATTAAAAAGTCGGAAAATAAACTTCAAAAATTTCTAGTTTATCTAATAACAGGGTTATGGCTTCTATATACCTTAAGCTTTGCCATTCAATTAGTACAATTTTCAAAAACAGTCAACGCAGCGCGTCCCAATCTCTTTTCGTTGCTTAATATGATCTTTGGTTTCTTTTGCGCTTTGATTTGCGTTATGTGGATGAAACTTTCTAGTGACTCAGTAACAATGATCAAAAATTTGCTGGGAGTTTTACAAGGGTTTGAAGGTATACAATTAATTATTTTATATTATTTACAATATTAATTTAATTACATATAATTTAATATTTTGACCATGTTCATAGAAAAGTACGTGGTCATCAAGGTCAAACCGCCAAAATTATCTCTTCTGTTTAAACTTCCACTAATTTCCATAGTCCCGTTTTTTTGTAGTTTTGTTTTTGTAACATTGTACTTATCATTTTATAATGACCCTGCAGTAGTTTACGTGGAAATATCTAAAGAATATCAACACATTTCTATCGTAATTTTTGTTTCAATTTTCTTATTTTGGATTGTGAGTTTTACAGCCTGTTTAGCTTTAATCCTTTTGGCCCTTCTAATGCTCGTTTTCGGAGCATTTACTGTGATAGGAAAGGAGTTGACGTAAGATTTTTTAATTCAAATATATTTTATCTATCCTGTAAACGATAAAACCTACGAATAATGTACTAGTGATTTTACGACTTTAACAGTTAATAATGTAAATATATTTTTAGGTATGGAAAGCAACTGTATAAATCTGTAAAAATTGTCCGCAGCTCTCCAGAAGTTTTTACAAAATATTCTAACATAATGAAATATACCCTGCAGTTTTTACAAGATACTGCTGGGTTAATTTTAGCTCCTTTACAGTCTGTACTTCTAAGATTTTTGATACTCATCAATGTTATAATTATTCAATACCAAGATGTACTTCCTCCATTTATTCTCGTAGAAGCTTTTGCTGTATTTGTGATACTTTTGTGTATATGGTATACAGTTTTGATAATAATTAACAAAATCACAACAATATACAACAACATGATCATAAGCGTACACAAATATTCCTCGTGGAACATTATAGATGTCAAATATATAATGAAGTTCAGAATCGCTTGTAAACCAATGCATTTTAGAATCGGACTAGATGAACCTGTTACCAATAAAAGTGCACCAAATTTTGTACTGAGTCTTAGCAGAGGAGTAGGAAAATTATTGTCAATGTCTACTGGAGCCACTGAAGGAATTTTTGATTTCATATGAAATCAGTACTGTGTGGAAAATCCCAAGACGAGATTGTACTAAAATATGTTACTGCATATCTGTTATTAAATCTATTATTATTATGCTATATCTAGCATTTTTTTCAACATATTTATACTGTGTTTTTCATCTTTTTTCGTTTTTAATATATTAATATATTACGGTTTTCCGTTGTGCCAAGAAGAAAAATCTGTGTTGTAATTGTCTAATTTTAGAAAGAGGCTATATGTGTTTTGGTGCTTATTACTTTTTGTTGATTGAAATCTATATTTACCGCTCTACTATTGCTTTACGTAAATAAAAATACGCTTGGAACTGCCACAAAACGTTTATTTTAAAAGTGTGATATAATTCCTAAGCTTGCAACTTAACAAAATGATAACGTAAGGGGAGGAAGTCAAAACCAACTTTAATTGTTTCAACTATTTAGTTCCACGTACCACATATATTACATAAAAAAGGCAGTAATTACGGGTTTAGATTCCAGGTAATTCCTTCAGCCACCAAATCAAAGTATGTTTTGATGAAAGTCTATAGTCATTAGCCTTGTACCAAGGAAATACAGCACAGATAGGGTACTATTAACCTATTCAAGCCAAATTCCACTTGAAAATACATCATTTCATAAATCACATATACAGGTAAAATAGTTAATTAAGTACAGCCCCAAGCCCCATTAATCACATATTATTTCATGTGTAAAAACATAACAGCTAAAATAATTGCCCTTCTTTGGTGTCCACTGTCTTTGGAATATCATTTAGGTAATAATAGTTTTAGAATCAAGGTAAGGATAAGCTACTATCCCTCACCACAAAAACCTAATTATATTTAATAAAATGTAATAGACGCTAATAAAGCAAAATGTTGTCAAATATGTATCATGTGGTGTTTGAATAATAACTGCTTTCGGTTGTGGTGAAGTTTGTTTCAGAGAATTCGAAGTAATAGAAACTTTTTGGAGACCCTCTTTTAATAGATATCTAGTGAAGCAAGACACACTACTAACGCGGTTTTCTACCCATATTTAGGTAAATTAAAGCCGGTAAATAATAAACGAGCATATTCACCATAAAGTGTCACCCGTAAATAAACGTGACATGTTTTACTTCTTTCAACAAAATTGTTTACCGACGAAAAAAACCTGCAATGCGACAGACAATATCCAACCACTCTTAATTTGCCTTTTAAAAATTTGCTACCATTTATTCCCGTACACAACTAGGGGTTATGATGTTCGGGTAGATATGATAAAAAAATATAGAACCTCACCTTTACTTTAGTTAAAGTCGGTAAACTTCACCGTGTATTATTACTGCAAAAGGCTTTCAGAGTTCAAGGTCACAAACCGGAATTAAACCAAGTAGCTAGTCAAACCTCAATAAAAACTTTTTCTTATTTTTCTCATCAAACTTGTAGGAACAAACAGAGAAGAGTGAACAGGAATCTTTCTTGTGTGCATACTGCCAGTCAAATTTTTATGGTAGACTCTGAGAATATGTCTTATAATAATTAAATTATATTATAATAGGAATTAATTATTAGTGTTCCGGCAAGTTTATTGTTTTTCCTATAAAGACCAAGGACAGTGCATTTTATTCAGATGTTAATAATGATGAGCCAATAGCCGATAGTAAACAATAAGTGGACATATGATAAGCATTATTATAACAATCTATTAGAAGTCTAATTATTTTTCAGTAAATTATCAAATATTTTCAGTGAATAAAAAACAATGACACAATAGCAATGGGTATACCGAAACGAATAGTTTCTTTAATCTCGATACTGACAGCCCACAAAAAGAAAGAAAGAAGACCAATTAATTTAATTCCTGAAGAAGTTTTCAAGCAAGTCGAATCAATTATAAATTTGGGATATTTTCTACGAGTGTCTCCATATTATTGGGATAGAAGGAGTTATTCTGTCAAAAAGTCGGGCAATAAATTTCATGAATTTCTAGTTTATTGTATAACAGGTCTATGGCTTCTATTTGCCATTGGCTTTGCCATTCAATTAGTACGATTTTCAAAAAGAGACAACGCGTCGCGTTCATATATTTTTTCGTTGTTTTATATGATCGTTGGTTTCTTTTGCTCCTTGCTTTGCATAATCTGGATGAAACTTTCTAGTTTCTCAGTAACAATGATCAAAAATCTGCTGCAGGTTCTACAAAACTTTGAAGGTATACAATTACCAAATTAATCTTATTTCATAACTGACTTACTTACACATTATGAATGTAACAATTGTTGTATGTATTTATTTGTATTAGAAAAGTTTGTGGTCATCAAAGTAAAACCGCCAAAATTATCTCCTCTGCTAAAACTTCCACTTCTTTCTATAGTCCCGTTTTTTTGTAGTTTTGTTCTTGTGACCGTGTATTTATCATTTTATAATGACCCTGCATTTGTTTACGTTGAAATATCTAAAGAATATCAACACTTTTCTATCTTAATTTTTGTTTCAATCTTCTTATTTTGGATTGTGAGTTTTACTGCCTGTTTAGTTTTAATCCTTTTAGCCATTCTACTTCTCGGTTTCGGAGTATTTGCTGTACTAGGAGAGGAGTTAACGTAAGATTTTTTATTCAAATATATTTTATCTGTCCTTTGTGAAATCAAGTATCTATGTTGTGGAAAAAATTCCCATACATTTTATCATGAACATTTTAACAATTATTGAAACCTTACGATAATTTACTAATGATTTTACGATCTTACTGATTAATAGCACTGTTATTTTTCAGGTATGGAAAACAACTGTATAAATCTATAAAAGTTGTCCGCAGCTCTCCAGAAAATTTTGCGAAATATTCTAACATAATGAAATATGCTCTGCAATATTTACAAGATACTGCTGGGTTAATTCTTGCTCCCTTACAATCTATACTTCTAAGATTTTTGATTGTCGCAAATGTTATAATGATTCAATACCATGAGATATATCATTTATTCCACCTTGTTGAAATTTCCATCATGTTTATAATACTTTTGTGTTCATGGTGTCTAGTTTTGATACTAATTAACAAAATCACTACAATATACAACAACATGATCGTAAGTTTAAACAAATATTCCTCATGGAACATTAGAGATATCAAATATATGAGGAAGTTCAAAATTGCTTGCAAACCAATGGACTTTAGAATCGGACTTGATGAACCTGTGACCAATAAAAGTGCGTTAAATTTTGTACTGAGTCTTAGCAGAGGTGTAGGAAAATTGTTGTCAATGTCTACTGGAGCCACTGAAGGAGTTTTTGATTTCATTTGAAAATAAATAATAAGGAGAAAATAATTAAAGGAAGTTTACATCATACATCATGTTAGTCAAATCATTGTTTCTAAGTTCAATTCATGTTACATAATACATTAATAAATAATACATTCTTATTTTGGAACAAACCTTTCAGCTGGAGAGACAATCTGACTATTGTTACATGAAAACACTAGAACAGTATATTAATTTACTATTTTGCATTTCATTAACAAAAGTAAATGGTATATTTATCTCTGACAAACTGAATTGAAACCCATACACGTACTCAATATCCAATGTAATACATAGTGAAGTAAAAAAATACCAATTTACTCATGCGACGATATATTATGGTAAATTGACGCTTATCCTAATGAAATTCGAATGGTTTATCTCGAATACATATTATTAATTTTAGATTTATCATTCACTATTGACCTTCAATACCATTTCCCACAGTTACAGATCCACTGACTTATATTGAGCCTTGTCTGTCGATTTTTAATGAAAGAAATTAGAAATTTAAGTTTTTCCGAAATAAATAAGCAGCTCATTTTCTGCAAGCTTAAATTCAAGTATTATAGCCAATGCTAATGGCATTTTAAAATTAAGTTCTCATAGGCTCGCTGCATTTTTCCAAAGCAAGCTATCTTCTGTATCTTTCTAAATTGCTATAAAATGAACCCAAAAGGTCATATGTGGCCTTTTAATAATAATTGAGCAATTTTGGTACCAATGAGTAGGTTGAAACTCGATTAACTAAGGAACTTGTAAAGTTGTTTGAGTAGAATGAGTAACTAAGGACTCCATCAAGGGTTAGTTTAAGGTATCAAAAGGTGTGCGACACGGCTTTATATAAATGCCTGAACTGTCAGTCTGTGAGCACGATAACTGAAAAACAGTTTGAGATAATAAACTTAAACTTTCTGTACTTTAATTAGGGATGAAAAGAGGTGTCGAGTTCTAAAATGGGCAAAATTGTACAAACCCTCTGCTTATGTGCGTGGTCCAGAAATTAAAAATTGGAAATAAAAAACTTTAGTTATCGACATTGCAGAACGTCATGAGATCAGGCATCGAAAAAATTTAAATTTCCACAGTAACAAGCTCCTCCCACTTTCTAATTTCCACACTTTAGCTCCACCCCAAGCCACGCCCCCTTCGGGGGCGTGGTTTGGGGGCGGGGCTAACCCACATTTCCAGTGCAACATAATTTTTTTTAATTCCAATTTTTCCCAAAATTCCAGTTTTCCCGAGATTTACCAGTTTTTTCCTAAATTTCCATTTTTTTCAAATTGCCAGTTTTTTTCCAAATTGCCAGGTTTCTTCCAAATTTCCAGCTTTTCCCCAAATTTATATTTGCATTCAAATTTCCAGTTTTTTCAAAGCTTTCCAGTTTCTCCCAAATTTTCAGGTTCCTCCGAATTTCCCGCTTTCCCCAAATTTTCAGTTTTTCAGCATTTTTTATTTTTACTCCAAATTTTCTTTTTTTCCCAAATTTCAAGTTTTGTCGCATATTTTTAGTTTCCCCCTAAATTTCCAGTCTTTCCCTAAATTTCCATTTTCACCCAAATTTCTAGTCTTTTGCCAAATTTCCATTTGTACCCCTTTCCAGTTTTTCCTAAATTTATAATTTCTATCAAATTTCTAGTTTTTTTAATTCTTCAGTTTTTCCTAAATTATCAGGTTCCTCCAAATTTCCAGTTTTGTCGAATATTTTCAGTTTCCACTAAATTTCCAGTTTTTCCCAAAATTTCCATTTTTCACCCAAATTTCTAGTCTTTCCCAGAGTTGCGGTATTAGGATAGGAAGGTGTGGACAAATTGGATTAAATGGCTTTTGTCCACTGGAAAAAATGATTTTTTCCTGATAAAATTAAATTCATCCCCACAAAATGGTTATGTCTAGTGGACAAAATGGTTTTGTCCAGTGGAGATTACCAATTTCATCCTGACAAAACGCAAACCCTAGTCTTTTCCCAAATTTCTATTTGTACCCCAAATTTCCAGCTTTTTCCTAAATTCTCTAGTCTTTCCCAAATTATCAAGTTCCTTAAAATTTCCAGTTTTCCTCAAATTTTCATTTTAATCCAAATTTTCAGTTCCCCGCAAATTTCCAGTTTTGTCGCATTTTTTCAGTTTCTCTCCAAATTTCAATTGTTCTCCTAATTTCCAATTTTCTCCAATTATTTAATTTTTTCCCAAAGTTCCAGTTTTCTCCAAATTTTTACTCGACTCATACGTCATACTCATCTTTGATGTGTTTCATACAAAAAAACCCATTTCCATTCCATTCAATTAAAAAAAATTCAAACGGACAAAAAAATTTTCATGCCTGTGGGGGCATGGTAACGTTTTCCCCGAGCCCAACTTTCCGATTTCCAGTTTTAAAATTTTCAATTTCCACACTACACACTCCAATTTCCACACTAAAACCCGCCCCCTTCGGGGGCGGGGCTTAGTGTGGGAGGAGCAAGGTCTGATTTCCACAGCAACCACGTTGCAAGGTTGCAAGAGATTTTCGATGCCTGCATGAGATAGCTCGTTCGAGGTTATTCGTCAGGTCATGTCAAGCTTAAGTCACACGTGTCAAACTGTAAAATGTCATTAAAAAGTTATATAACATCAGATCAGTTCAAACTTTCTATGCGATTTACACCACTTTTCTACACCCATTTGTACATGGTTTATTATTTTTATGTTATGTCATTGGCGTAAGAGTAAACAACATTTAGAACTAGGGGGTATTTTTTAACATTTGTGTAAAACTTAATAACCAGTATAATCAAACTTTTTTGATGTCAACTACAGTTTTATAAGTACTTTCGGGGCACTCCCTATATAATTTACGCTAATTTAGTGAAAATTGAATGGGAGGTTTATTTTCATGTGTTTTGACATTCTAATTCGCTAAGCCCGGTAGGTAATAACTAAGTACTCTATCAGAACACAAATAACTAATTATATTGATGGAAACTAATAGAAGGTAACAAAAGAAAAAAAACTGTTAATGTGTACGATACGATATTAGAATAATAACTGCTTTTAGTAGTGGTAATTGCATGTAATATCAGTTGAGAATTCGATCTAATTGAAATAATTTCCTTTAAATAATAAAAATAATTCCTTTGCAGTTCTGTCCTGTTTTAAAAAGTATTGGAGGACTTGAACTTTGGCATTCTGTTTTTCGTACCTAAATTACGTAAATTGTATATATAACAACTCTCTGCTAACACCAGTTTAAGATGGAAAATAACAGAAGTAACCAAATTATGAAATGAGTAAGGTTTTATTGATATTAGGTATTACAATGACACAAGTATATGTACTATGACCATAATAAAGGTAATAGTTGGAAATTAACAAATTTTAAATCCGAGGTTTTACAATTAGAGGTTTTCCTAAAGATCTTATGTAGTGTGTGTGTTTAGGTTATAAAGCTTATTTGGGGGATAACAATTTTCCTTAACTATAATTAGGTAAATTGATTCCTGGAAACAATGACAAGCATGTTTACCACAAAGCGATAGAAATAATGTAAATGTGTAATTTAATGTATTTTCTTACTTCGTTTTACCACAGGCACACGAAAGTAAAGAACTTTAAGAAAATTGTATATCGACGAAGAAAAGTCTGCAATGCGACAAAAAATTCTAACTCTTTCTTTGTCTAATAAAAATGTATGTTTGTACCTACTCTACCATCTTATTAAACTGATAATATGAGTAGGTACAATGAAAATACTATAAAACTTTAGGCAATGAATTTCTGTATAGTTAGTAGGAGGTTTCGCTCTTTTCAACTCCAACTTAGACGATTGTCAACCTTTACAAGTACTGCTAGGCACAATAGTGAAATTTGTTAGTCAAAATCAAACCTTTGCAAGTCAAATATCATTAAGCCTTTTACCATTTAAATTTATAGCAGCATTGAGCATATTTATTACGGAATATAATATATTTGAAGTTATACAATACCGTAATTATTATTAAACGAGCCAGAAAATGTAGCAATGGGTATACCTAAAAGAATAGTATATTTAATATCGATTCTGGCATCATACAAAAAGAAAGAAAGAAAACTCATCAATTTAATCCCAGAAGAAGTTTTCGGTCAAGTCGAATCGATTATAAACTTGGGATACTTTTTACGAGTGTCTCCATACTATTGGGACAGAAAAAGTTATTCTATCAAAAAGTCTGAACATAAATTTCAAAAATTTCTAGTTTATTTATTTACAGGACTATGGCTTCTTTTTGCCTTCGGTTTTGCTATTCAATTAGTACGATTTTCAAAAGGAATCAACGTATCGCGTTCCTACATCTTTTCGTTATTTTATATGATCGCAGGCATCTTTTGCGCCTTGCTTACCATTGTTTGGATAAAATGTTCTAGTGACTCAGTAGTAATTATCAATAATTTACTTCAGGTTCTACGAGATTTTGAGGGTACAAAATTAATGCATTAATCGTTTTCCATGATTGATCTAATTACATATAAATAAATATTAAACTAGTGTTGTGCAGTGGTTAAAACCACTAGTGGTCATAATGGTCAAAATGGTCCGGTCAAAATACACTCAAAAAGTGGTCAAAATGGTCAAAATATAGACAAAATGTCTTAATGGGGTTAATGAAGATCCCAAGGTAGCTTTTACTGCAACAGTAAACAACAAATATAACTTTCAAAAGATTGCAGTTAAAAATGATTAGAGAGTGTCATTTTGTAGTCTGATGTTAGTAGAATAAGGTTTCATTGGTTTTAGGCCATATTTCATTTTCCAAATATTTTAAATTTTATTTGCTAGCCTACGTAACTGCATACTAATATTTTGTCTATTTTGACCACTTTTGACCATTTTGACCAGTGGCCAGGTCAAAATGTGAAAAAGTGGTAAACTGTAAAACACTGTATTGAAAAAATGTATTTCCATAGGTACGTACGTGGTCATCAAAGTAAAGCCGCCAAAAACATCTCTTCTGCTAAAGCTTCCACTAATGTCAACAATCCCATGGTTTTGTGGCGTTATGATTGTAACACTATGTTTATCATTTTATGATGACCCTGCATTTGCTTACGTTGAGATTTCTAAAGAATATCAACACTTTTCTATCGTAATTTTTGTTTCAATATTCTTATTTTGGATTGTGAGTATTACAGCGTGTTTAGTTGTAATTCTTTTTGCCTTACTACTACTCTGTTTTGAAATATTTGTTGTACTGGGAAAGGAGTTGACGTAAGTTTTTTTAATTCAAACACATTTTATCTGTCATGTCAATTTAAGCATGCACAGTGTCCACTTTCATAATCAGTTTGTGACAAAAGGGTAATGTGAGACTGAACGAAGTTTACCGCTAAAAATGCATTTAATTTTTAAACATGGTTCCCTGATGCCGACAAATACAACGTTCTAATGATTTACGGCATTTGGCCTTAAAAATTTTTTCAAAAAATAAAATGTTGATTAAAGTGTCCCACCGCTGAGTTAGACGAGGTCAAAATTCGGAGAAAACCACATTTAAGGTCACGAATCTCAGCCACCGATAAATTTCGGTCAAAATTGTTTTCAGCGAAAGAATCTTAAGGTTCGCATGTACTTGCGAAATAAAAATCAGTCTCCCGAACGTTGGAGAACAAAGACAAAAAGTTCTTTTTAATTCCTTATGGAAAATCCCATATAAACCGTTTTTAAGGCTACATTCACTGGTAGTTTTATGCAACTTGGGGTATCTGAAATCGCATACCATTTAAAAACCCGGGGTTTTAGACATTTCTTTGTCTTTTAAAAATAAAAAAAGTCATCTAATCACAGAACCATTTATGGGACTTTTGTCACAAATTGAACAAAGGAAGTGTACACTGTGGCATGGTGGGAAAAAAATTCCTATGCATTTTATCTCTATCTGTTTAACCACTGTTGAATGACACCTAAATAAAAAATGTATTAATGATTTTACGATTTTAACAGTTTTTAACAAAACATTTTTAACAAAACATTTTTAACAAATATTTTTTCAGGTATGGGGAACAACTGTATAAATCTTTAAAAATCGTCCGAAATTCTCCAGAAGTTTTTACAAAATATTCTAACATAATGAAATATACCCTGCAGTTTTTACAAGATACTGCTGGATTAATTCTTGCTCCTTTACAATCTATATTTCTAAGATTATTGATACTCGCCAATGTTATAATGATTCAATATCAAGAGATTATTCATCCATTTCTCTTAGTTGAATGGTCTGTGGCATTTGTGATTTTTTTGGGCATATGGTGTCTAGGTTTGATACTAATTAACAAAATCACAACAGTATACAACAACATGATCGTAAGCCTAATCAAATATTCATCCTGGAACATTATAGATGTCAAATATATGATGAAGTTCAAAATTGGTTGCAAACCAATGCACTTCAGAATCGGACTAGATGAACCTGTGACCAATAAAAGCGCATTGAATTTCGTACTGAGTCTTAGCAGAGGTGTAGGAAAACTATTGTCAATATCCACTGGAGCCACTGAAGGAATTTTTGATTTTATATGAGAGTTAAAAGGAGTGTGTGTCTATGTCTCATCGGTTTCTGGTTTGTATATAAATTATATATAAATTTTATAAGGTTAGTATAGATTATGGTTATATGAATAAAGTTAGATTAGATTATTGATATGTATATAAGGTTAGACTAGATTATTGATATATGTATAAGGTTAAGGTTAGATTAGACTAGTAATGAGCCAGTTCTCCGAACGGGAAATGTGAAATGGCTAACCCCTTAATGGGGACGGTAGATAATGAGAATGTATTATGCAATAAAAAAGGGATAAAAATTAACAGATTAAAATGTTTAAAAAATTGCTTGCTACAATGCTACAACACCCTACGGACGGGGAACAAAATACAATACTTATCGAAACAACATAATAATAGTGTACCAAATTCAACATTATCTAACCAAATTGTGAAATTTGTTTTGTATGTTTGAAGTCATCAGCGCCTGTCTTTATAATAATTTTAAATAACACAATAATTTTAAATAACACAATTATTTTAAATAACACAATAATTTTAAATAACACAATTATTTTAAATAACACAATAATTTTAAATAACACAATATTTTTAAATAACACAATAATTTTAAATAACACAATAATTTTAAATAACAAAACAATTTTAAATAACACAATAATTTTAAATAACACAATAATTTTAAATAACACAATAATTTTAAATAACACAATAATTTTAAATAACAAAATAATTTTAAATAACAATAATTTTAAATAACAATAATTTGTAATAACACCATAATTTTAAATGAACACGGTATTTTACCTTACCCCGTCTTTTTTTACTTTACTCCGTCATTTTACATTTCCCCATCATTTTACATTACATCGTCTCTTTTTTACATTGCCCCGTCATTTTACATTACTCCATCAGTTTTTATACCATACCTCTTTGTTTTAAATACCCCATTATTTTACACTAGAAATAAGCTCGTCCTACGGACTCCAAATATTGTAATTATTCTTGCGTCTGCGTAGCAACACGAAGTTCATCTTTTACATTCAAACATTATCACGGAAATTTTTCATCGCGGAACTCCACTTTAAGATTGTCTTATGGGTATGATGATTACTCTGTCATTTTTTACATTACTCCGGCATTTTAAATTACCCTGTTATTCATTTTACATTACTCGTCATTTAATGTCACAAATGGTTATTGACAATTTGGGGTTCTTCCAAACGATATAATATATCTTTGTCTAGGCCCTCTAGACACTAAACGGAGGCTGACACCGTAATGAGGGGACCTAAAAAGATGATAATATTTCCAACAAAATAGACCATTAGAAAGTTTAGAAGTTAAATTTTGAAAATAGCGTCATCACAACTCACAGTCAGAATTTTTTTTCATGTACTATGCTTTTCATTGTGATTATAGCGAATCATGCAATCATTTTTCGTTTAATAACTTAATGGTAATTCATTGATATAATTGAATGAGTAATCCATATAATAGTAAACAAGAAGCAACACGAATTTCGACTCAATTTCTAACAACAATATTACATTTCCAACAATAAACTGGAAGATAAACTTACACCGAAGTATACACTAATAATAACCACCGCACCGTTATTAATATAGTGTCAAATAAAACAGCATTGTAAATTGTAATTACAATTTCATGTGGCAATGTGACGTAATGGTCAACCTTGGTAACTGCACTCAGAAAATAAACATTAATATACCTGCCGTAAGGTTACGTATTTAGTTAATGCATACCATAATAAATAGGTATCCACAAGGTAAAATGATAATATAGCGTGCAGAGTGCATAATATAGTGAAATAAATATAGATTTATAAATAGTTACGGAAGTCGATTTTCTAGGCATCTTTTCCCCGTAGCACATCTAAACCTACTATAACACTGTCACAGTACTTCTGGAACGATGTAAAAATGAAGCAGTTTGTAATTTATACATAAAAGAGTGAACTATTTTTGAAAAGGCAAACGTAACACCTGAAGCAAGTAGTAAATAAAAATATAGTCATGGAATTTATATCAGGCATATTACTAACTTCAACATGTTTTTATTATGGAGGTCGTTGTGTCCGGGACTTTCGGGAAAGAAATTGATTTTGTTCTAAGTGATACCTAATTGGCTCATCGATGAAAGATATTTGTGATAATAAAAAATAATTAAAAGGAATTCATCTTTTGTTGTCTTAGCTGATTACAAGTTTCAACACTAAGCTACTACCATTGTTTAGTTTTTATAAGAATATATAACATTAACTCAGAAACTAGTCGTTAAACCAACAATGAAGTGGAATGCTTATCAAAGCAGAAATAAAAGTGGAATCTACATATTATAAGGAAAGCTTTATACCGCCGAAGAATAATTGGATGTGCTTCGTAAACGCAGCCTGAACAATTATATACTTACTGTGGTGAAGTTTTTATTGAGCAATGCTACATGTGCATGTGTCACTTCAAGCGGTATCTTGGTCAATAATTACATCTTGTACACACAGGCAATTTATATTTAATTTTATGGATAAGCAATAATGCGATAGCTGTTATCTTATTTACATAAGGCTTATGCACAGTTAATCCAACAATTTTTAACCAAGCTATATCATTATTTTAGGAACAAGTGTAGATCAAATATTATACTCCAAATCAATGGGGTCAATTACCTAGGCCGCGGATAAAATATGCCTGAAATGGATCGGAAACAAAATAATTGACTCAATATCGGTCAGTTTCACGGAAGAATTGAATCCCAATAATTAGAGAAACAAGTTAGGTATTTTATTACAAAAAATTTAGATGTTAATTATAATATTTATGTTAATTTGAAATTATGAATTGTAAACGTGAAAAATGCTGTACATCTGTTTTGCATTTGAAACTGGGACATTTTAAGACAATTGATAAATTTATATATTTAAAGCAAACCCTCTAAACATATATTTAAATGTTTTTCTAAATATTAGCTTCAGTTTTCAATACAATTAATTTATCCCAATTGACGGCATACTTGTTTACGCATTAAATTGTATTTGTACAAAATAGAGTCAATGGGATACTATATATTAAATGATTGAGTGTGTGATTAAATTTATCTACCTAAGTTTCAGAATGTGTGCAAACATGCCTGGCCTAGTGAATACTTTTCGTGGTACGAGTAAAATATAAATAATTATCCTGTAACATTTTAATGTAGTATACAAGAACGAGATTATTTTGGAAGATTTGTCATTTGTGTTATCACCTTATCGGATGACGCGACTGAATGTAGTTTTATTATTTTTCTGACAATGAGTTACAATTGTGTTACATAATGTAAAACATGCGTTTATATGTACAAATGTTCATCGAGTTGCTTTTTTGAAGTGGCAGTGTTAAATAAGGTTTCAATACTTTATATAATCATCAGCAGTCTTTTATGACGAAGAAATTCATAAAGATTTTTTCAAACGAAGATTGACTAATTAGTTCATAATGATTGGCACTAATCATTTTGGAATTGTGGATTATATTGTGGTGGGTGGTACCCTGTTGTTTTCTCTCTTCATTGGAGTTTACCATGCAGTCATTAGCAAGCAAACTAATGAAGACATTCTTGTTGGAGGAAGAAAAATGGGAGCTCTTCCTATTGCTGCCTCAATGCTCGTCACATATTTATCCGCCATTACAATCCTTGGTAATTGATTGTTTGTTATTTTGAAGGAATGCTTACAATTAGTTTGAGGGGGAAGAAATCATTGATTAGCTTTAGTTACAAAGTATTTAAATCATTGGTATTAAAAAGATATTAAGCTTAATTAAATATGAAAGGGATATAAGAAAAAGGGACACAAGTTACTTGTTTTTAAAAAACAGTTTTTGACGTTTCGCGTTTTTCTAAATCAATGAAATTATAACTTAAAATAATTTAATATCTTAAATATTAGCAGAATATCAAACTAGTGATTAATTTTGAATGATTTCTTACTAATTATAGTTTTAGAATGAAAATTAATTTTCAAATATTAGTTTTTGCCATTTATGGCTAACAAGTTTTGATGTCATAAATTATTTACTACGAGATTCAATATAATGAAAAAAATTTAATTCGAGTTATCCATGGGAAACAGCTTAGGCAAGATTTGGTAATACTTTTCTTCTCGGAACTTACTTGGGTAGATTAAAATGTATTTTGAAATAATGTGCTTTATTGAAATACTTTATTTACATGCCGTTGTTGTGATCTTGTCTTCTTCAGTCTGTGCTAATAATTATGTAAACAATGCAAAGATGGTTAGGGAATTTTACTCATTGCTTTATAAGGTATGAACTCTTCTTCTCATTCTCACCAGATGAAGGGACTAGTTATTATTCGTTATTCATTAATCAAAGATTCGCATGTTCATTAATTATTATAATTCAACCGGCAAAAGTTGGTTGACCCAAGATAAAAGATATTTATTCTCGTCCCACTGTTCAAGGAATTCTATACAAATGGTAAAGTTGGTCTTTACAATTTTTTGTCGTTATCTAAAGCATTCAAAGATAATGAGACAGTCTGTTAATGTCAGTAATAAAAATATTATCTAGTATTATTACAGATAAATGCCACAGTTATTCTAAATGATTGATTATATACTACTAATATACCTATATTAAAAATTATAGTAGTTAGGATTGGGGTACAGTTTAATTTTATGAATGGCATAGGATTAGTTCGTTCACGAATAATAAATGACGTCGTAAATTTCACGTGTTTTTCAATGCTTTGCTATTGCTTACACAATAATTAACTGTGATACTGACACATTTAATGGATATGTTTTTATATTTTGCAGGTTACCCATCTGAAGTTTATCAATATGGCATTCAAATATTTATGATGACCATATGCGTTGTGGTTTATGTGCCAATTAGTATTTATTTATTTGTTTCCGTGTTCTACAAACTTAAACTGACGAGTGTCTATGAGGTAATAACTATATTATAATCCTCATTAACTGGATATTATCTGCAAATATTATTGTAAAATTAGAAAATTGATGTAGTTTGATTACTATTCGTATTTTGGCATAATTTATTAGTTTGTTAATTTAATGAAATGACACGATCATGGTATTATTTTTTAGTATTTGGAGCTGCGATTTGATTCGATATTTGTTCGTTGGCTTGCTTCCTTCACATTTATTCTGCAAGTTCTACTGATAAGTGGAGTTGTACTTTATGCACCGGCAATAGCAGTTGAAGCAATTCTAGGATTTCCAGTATGGATGTCTGTCACTATTATCGGACTCTGTGGAACTGTTTACACTGCCATCGGGGGATTGAAAGCCGTCGTATGGACAGACGTTTTCCAATTCTTTATGATAATCATTGGTATGGTGTCAATAGTTGTCAAAGGATTCGTCGCTGGTGGAGGATTTTCTAGAGTTTTTACAGTAGCAGGTGAAACAGGGCGGTTGGAATTATTCGAGTAAGGAAAATGATGCTGTAAAATATGTAATTCAATTAGCGAGGATTATGTAAGGTAATTAATGTTTTATTTTATACTTTCAGTTTCAGTATCGATCCATTTGAGCGCCATAATACCCTGAATTTCTTTCTGGGTTTCGGATTTAGCATTGTAGCGATGTACGGAACACATCAGCCTTTAGTACAGAGATATTGCAGTCTACCAACTTTTAAAGATGCAGTCAAGTAATCTTGGATTAAAATACTTTAGTGTAGATGTTAATATTTTTACTATTTCAAAGAAATAACTAATGAATAATTCCTACTTGGCTGCGTTGATTATTGAGATGTATTTGTTTTTTTATAGAGCAATTATGTTCAGTATTCCAATGCAGTTCTTCACAATGTTTCTTGTGGTCATCACTGGATTGTCAATATTTGCGACTTATGCAGGCTGTGACCCAATATTGCTTGGAGAAATTAGAAGGGCAGATCAAATCGTACCTTATTTTGTAATTAAAGAGTTGGCTTTCATCCCTGGCATGATGGGGCTGTTTGTATCATGCATTTTCAGTGCAGTCTTGAGGTAATTCATCAAAACTAAAACCTATTTTAGAGAGATGGCACTTAATGCTACCAAAAATATTACCAGAAGTTGATTTTTAATTTATGCCCAGTTCTGTTTCGTCAATCTTAAATTCCTTGGCAGCTGTCACATGGGAAGATTTCATTTCCAAAATTCCAATTTTTAGTAGAATGGGGGACAAATCTCAAGCAGTTGTCGTTAGAGTAATCTGTGAGCTAAGCAATTTTTTTTACTATTTTATACTTCAAGGAATGTCATTTGCAATTACTCTAAAACTGTATTTTCTACAAATAGCTATGCTGTATGGTATTATGGGCATATTTTTGGCTTTCCTTGCTCAAAATTTGGGTCACATCTTTCAAGCAGTAATGACATGTGTCGGAGCAACGGCTGGTCCACTTGGAGCAGTATTTTACATGGGACTCTTTATGCCATGTGTCAATAAATATGTAAGTACATACTTACATACAATTTTAGCCAGCCACTTAAAAATTAGCCGAGTGTAATAAATTTATAATATTTTTTTAAAGGGAGCTTCCTTTGGAATGATTGCTGGATTAGCTGTGATGTTATATCTGGGAGCTCAGTCGTTTATGAACAAAGTTGCCTTAGGCATCCCATTACCAAATGATCTGTCTAGTTGCCCTTCTGGAACTAATTTTTCGAGATCAATAAACATTACTAAGGTTTATGAAGTTCAAGAAATGTGAGATTCTATAATATCATCATTTCAATGTTATTACATAAAGCATTTTACAAAACTTGTTTGGAAGAGTAGAGATATTTACTTTTACTTTATCTTAACTCGTGTGATTTTTATTGCAGAGAATGGCCAGAGAAATTATATACGCTGTCGTATGTTCTTTATCCATTTATTGGAACTGTGATAACAGTAGGATTTGGACTAATTGTCAGCATTATGACTGGAGGTAATAAAATTGCATAATTTGTTTGTTAGTTAATGCTGATTATAATGAATTTTATATGCGCAGGAATATGTACTGCAAAGAGAGTAAACAGAAAGTATCTTCATCCTGTAATGTACAATTGTGGCTGTGGTGATGAAATAGACAGCGACACGGAAGATGAAAAACCAACTAACAGAGCTTCAGTAACCAAATATGAACGACCATGTACAGTAATAAGTTCACCAACTTCTACGACTAGCAGATTTTCATACAGATATGATCTTGTTCCCATATCTGAGAAACGAAATTACCCTTAAATAAAATAGGATATCTTATTCATTATCATGGTCATTATTATTTTAGGGAAGCCTATGATTTAGCAATGCTAGGTTTCAGTATACAATTGTAATGATGTGTTATGCAATGTATTAAATTAACAAGATTTCTAACTAAATACCTTCGCCTCGTTTATAATCCAATTTTTATTACTTACATATTAATTAGAAGTTAATAAAATGTCAAATTGACAACTATTTACAAAGAAAGAGAAAAGCAGAAAAGTTATTCTCATTGTACAAACAACAAACTTTCACGGTATTAAATAAGTGGCGGGGCTGCTTTATAGAAATGACGGGTCTGTCAGTGTGTCTGTCAGTTAGTCTGTTATCTGGATAATTCAAGAACGGTTAGACATAATGAGTTTAAATTTTCTGAACGTAATCTAGGGATGTGTGTGTGTTAGGGGGGAGCACGGCTACTACTATTGATTAGTAGAGCTATGCTACCGCTCAAGCCGCGAGGGCTTACTTGCAGTGACTCCCGGAACAACTTTACTAAGTGTACAGACTTACACGAAGAGACTTAGTGAAGAGTACTGAACCATGAGACGGTACGACTCAACACTGTCCCACAACTCGATCTAGAATCTAGGGATGAAAAGTAAGGTAAAGCTTTAATAAAGTCAAAATCTAACACAGTATGCATGTATAAATGTCTGTGTGGTGGGTTCTACAAATAATAATTGGTGTAATTTTGGCTCTTCACGTTAAAAAGGTCATGTGATAGTTTTAAACCTAAAGTTAGGTCAGGGTCCAGTCACGTAGGAATAAAGGTCAGTGGCACAATCGCTGATAAATGTCACGTAAAATTGCAAAGACAGATTAACTCCGTTCCTTTTTACATGCGTTTGACAAGGCTTATTTAAATGTCATGCCTTTCCATGACATTCGGGAAAAAGTCAATGTCAAGAAATGTCAAAGTATTTCTCTAATCTTGGTATTCATAAATATGTTGTAGCCCCAGCTTACACAACAGACAGAAGATATTATGTCAAATTATATCAGGCTAGCCATGGCACAGAGAGGAGGAAAGCTGCCTCAAACGGTCATGGGTAAAAGAGGAGGCGGGGCTTAACATAGAATGTTCCTATACTACTATACTATTTTATAATCGCTATATCTAACGCTACGAACTTAGTCGGGCCTTATTACTAATTACGTATTAATAATTCGAGTGTGACGATTCGAATAATGTGTTTATCAATGCTCTCTGTCGATAGCGCCTGTATTAAAAATCGAGTCGAAAAATTAGAATAGGATTTTCAATGTAAAATTTAAACGGGAAAGAGAACGAATTCAGCTTTTAGACGACCGTTTTAATACATGTACGCGTCAAAATGTGCATGGTTAGCCGTTTGTAAACGATTTGTTTTTACTGATATTATTTGCCTTCACGGCGTGCATGGTATGCAGTACTGGATTCATTTACCGTTGAAGTTCCTACATAATAAAGTTACGAACAGCATCGTAATTGGTAGATTACATCTTCTTGACTCTATTAAAAATCTTTCCATACAAATGATGATGATTATTAATCAGTTTAAAGTCGTGTAACCTAATGGGGCTTGTATCACTTTTTCTGGTCTTTTTCTGAACTTTAACATTCAACAGGAATTCCAAAGCGTTTTTTACATTCTGGTCTTTTGTTTTTTCTACATGTCATAATGAGGTGGGAGGCAGTCAATTGAAAATTTTTGTCAACTTGTATTTGCAAAAACATTAAAAATTTATGCAACACATATTGAATAAAAAATTTGTCTTTAAAATCATAAAAGTTTCTAATTTCTTCATTTCTGGAATTGCTAGACCATTAATTGCAAGTATAATTCGCAAGCCAGGTCTTCACTGTAAATAAAATGGTCAAAGGAAACGATTGAATTAAGTAATGTGTTGGTATAACTGCAATATGACAGATATGATGAACCAAGACTCAAAATTTGATACTGCTTTACTACTAATTATTGGCGATTTTATGTCCAATGAAAAAACAAGTATAATTCCATTTGACGGATTAGCCCACTAGCCTGTTACATATTGATTTAGTAAAGGTTACCTTCTATCAATTTCAGACGAGATGATATTAATTATTTATTAAGCTTCCATATGTTATGTTCAAATAATCGTCACGCAAAGTTATACTTTGAAAGTTTGTAATGTTAAACGCGATGGTTTAGATAGACTTTAGTACCTATGTATCTAAATTATTCAACAACTTGGACTGCTAAGAGTTCTTATTTGTGTTAAACTGCCTACGCAGACCTGACGCCAACAATTTCTTGTAATTAGAGCAAAACAGTTTGAGTCGTCAGGAATAGAAAAGGAAATTTTTCTTTGAAAATTTTTTGTTGATTGTAACTGCACATTGGAGACTGGTACAACAACATGTAAATCTGTAAAATATTTCGTGTCCATTTTTAAACCCGACTTCGCTTTTCATCTCTATATCACGTACAGCAAGTTTGAGTTGATTATCTCAAACCGTTTCTGAATTATCGTGCTAACAGACAGACAGACGGACAGACAGACAGATCAGACATTCCTATAAAGCGGTGTTGCACACCACTTAATAATACGTCGCAAACTCAGTTTGCATGCACACCATACTGAATACTTGAAAGTGGCTATACAGCATAATGCTCGTCTAAATTTCATGCGTCCATAACGTATGTAGATATCAGAATAATTTTACAACGATACATTATATTGCAATTCTATGTTCAATACAAAATCCATTTGAATTAACAGTACGATTGTGATTATGCCAATCTGTCAATTGTCAGGTGTTTCAGGACATTATATTAGATTTTCACATCAGCGAAAGCGTGAAGGTTAATCCCGATTAATTTTATGCTAAGCAAAAAAAAATAAAGTTATTACCAATAAATTTTATGGTAAGCTATACTAAATGTTGGCCATGATTGCTACTTTCAATTGCACTTCCCAACATTTAATTATGATGCAAACATCTTCACGCATTTATTAAATTTTTATTCATTTGTGTAACAATTATTATTATGACAGCATTTTGGAAATATTGAACCACAAGCATCGATATTATTGTCTGTTTCAACGTACTAGTAAACAATTTATAATATATCAAGTCTGGAGTGAAAGTTACAAAAATTGTAAACCATATAAACAGTCGAACGAACTACATTTATGAAAAGTAGAAATGGTAAAGCGATATAAATTTATGATAAGATTCTTTCCAACCAAATGAAAGTTCAATTAAAAATATGATTGAAGATCCAACAAACAAATAGCCCGATAAAATAAAAATTGTATGAATTTTCATGGAAAGGCTTATTGATTTTGGTCTTGACTCTTCAAATTTGACTTTCGCTTCCAATTTTTTATTTTTGTTTACGAAATAAGAATCCTCCCACGCTTGCAAAAATCCCTTTTCCAATATTTGCTGAAAGAGTAATAGATATTGGTCTCTAAACGCATATTTATAACGCCAAGATATAGGATTTGTACTTGCAAGTTCTTTTGATGCGCTACATTTGGATTTTGGGAATTCTGTGTGTATTAATTGTAGAGTTAATATGCTTGTAGGTTTCTGTATTACTGCGGTAAGTTTTAAGGATGTGTCACTTAGAATTTTTCTAGGTAAGTCCCCATAACCTACGTTATTTTTTTTGAATTCGATAGCGGATTTTTCAGTACGCCAATCATATACATAAACACTGGAATTAATTTTATCATAAATTCTATTTGATTTGAATATTTCGGTTGGATTGTCATGAACTTCTTCATCCAATTGCGACAAATATTTATATCCATTTTCAATTATTTCTTTCAAATTAACAAATGTTTTTCTTTCTGGTGGAGCAATTACTTCACTTGTTATGTAAGTTTCGTAATGGCATAAAATTACAAATGCCATCAAAAGTATGACCATGTGGAGGATATTTTTGTTAGGTACACTGATAGATTGTCCTAAAAGTACATCAACAGTAGAAATTAAAGTTTTTTTAACTGTTTTGAAAAACATTTTCGCTCTGCGCGATGTAATAATTAAAATTAGATTAGCTAAAGTGAAAATTAGTACAATTAGTCCCCACGTGACACTATCATATGTATTCTGTGCTAAAACGTACACCGATACATTCTCGAAAGATTCTTCTGTCTCACAGTATATAGCTACAAAATCTATATAGGATTTAGTAAGCGATTTTATATATGGGCCATATTTTTGGGCTGAGATAGGAGCAGCGACATAAATCATTGAACCTGTAGCTTCAAATAAAGGTCTATATCGTTGAATATACATCGCAGAAAAATTTAGTTTTTCAGCCATTGTTTCCAAAGCTCTCATCTCAGGTATGCATATATTGTCAATCATATTTAAATAGTAGGTAGACATCCTGCACTCTGGTAAAAGAGCATCTTTTTTAATTCGTGGATATATTGCTACGATATAATTGCCATATAAATGTCCATTGAGACTCTGCCATATATTTTTCCATTTTCCTTCCGAAATATTTGAACTGATTTGAAAATATTGTGGAAGTTTATTTTGATACAATATCAGAGTCAAAGTAAACAATTCTAAAATGTATGAAGCTTTAATTAGTATAAAGTAAACACCTTGACCGCTCTCTGATTTCAGAATATCGATCATGCTGCTAGTAATACGGAATCGATTATCAACTCCAACAAATAAGAATTGAGCTGTGCGACGATTTATTTCTGATCCAAAAAATTGACTTATACTGTGACATGATTTATCTGGTTCCATAAGAATATTTATACTGCACTGACTGTTTGTTAAATCCTTTGGATTTTGTTGGTTTCTACCGAAACCATTTTTAATTTTTTTCGAGTTTGAGCTAGCAATTGTCCATGGCTGGAAATTTTGATTGAGTAACAAAAACGATTCAACATATTGATATCTTCCAAAATGAACCAAATTGAAATCACAATTATTAAATAAAGACAAATTCCGTATGCACAATACATTTTTACACATTTCTAAATAAATTAAGCAGAGAAATAAGTTGAAAGGACCGACATTAGCCATTCTAGGAATTTCGTTTTATAAACACTGGTTAAGTAATGTAATAGGGGTATTTTTTATTAATTAAAAGAATATTGGTCTTTAACAGCTTTAATATTAGCTGTAATATATTATATATATATTATATTATATTTATATTATATATATATATATTATATATTATATATTAGCTGTATTGGTCTTTTAAAACTCAGTTTATGGTAGTTGGTGTTTGGTATCTAGCAATAAATCCACCAGTTTGTTAATAAATATGTTTTTTATTTGCTAAATTGCTTTGGCAGTAGATAGTACAGATTGTAAATTATCGGCCACTGTTATAGACTATATAAATAGAAATACATTATATTCGCAACTAGCATACCTAGCTCTTTCAAGAACTAAATAAAATTTATTGCTGCATTCTACATTTCTATCTACATTTACATATTATATTACATATAAACAAGGTTATTCATATCTTCGCATGACATACGGGAAAAAGTCAAAGTCAAGGAATGACAAAGTAGTTCTCTAAACTTGCCCTTCATAAATATGTCGCAGCCCCAGGTGGCACATAGACAGAAGACATTATGGGAAATATCAGGCCAGCCGTCATTAGCCGTTTGTAAACGATTTGCTTTTACTGATATTAGACGCCTGCACGATACTGGATTCCTTTACCGTTGTAGTTCCTACACAATAAAGTTATGAACAGGAACGTAATTGGCTACTTACATCTTCTTCATTCTATTAAAAATCTTTTCGTACAAATAAGGTTGATAATTTTTAATCAAAACATTCAATAGGAATCCCAAAGCCTTTCTTAGATTCTGGTGTTTTATTTTTCTACATGTCATAATGAGGTTGGAGGTAGTGAATTTAAATTTTTTTATCAACTTCGATTTGCAAAAACATTGAAGATTTATCCAACCTGTATTGAATAAAAATTTGATTTTTAAAATCAGGTAAAGTTTTTAATTTCTTCGATTTTAATGTGATTTTATTTGTAAAGACAGCAAGTTTAATTTCATTTGCTGGATTAACCCACTGGTCTGTTACATATTGATATAATGAAGGTTAACTTCTGTCAATTTTAGACAAGGTGATATTAATTATTCGCTAAGCTTTCTATGTACAAATAATCGTCACGCAAAGTTAGGCTTTGTAATGTTATACAAGACAGTTTTGGTAGACTCCGATACCTCTGTATCTAAATTATTCAACAACTTGGACTGCGAAGAGTTCTTAGGTATTTGTTTTAGACTACCTATACACAGACTGATGCCAACTTAATTAGAGCACGCTCGAGTCGTCAGGAACAGAAAATTTTTCGTTGATCACTTTTTGTTGGTTGTGAAATAGCAAGTTTTTAATTTTGTAAAATTTTGTGTTGTTTTTTGGAAAATGTTATAGTTAGATATAAGTTGAAATCGAAGTTATTAAATAAAAACAAAATTTATTTAAGATTTAAATGTAAGACAGAACATTCTTATAAATACCCAAATAAATTATCCATAGGAATTTATTCAGTCGTCTATAAGTAACTATACTCTTAAGTCTATACACTTTTATACCAAAAATGTATTTTTAATTACTAAATTATTAACATTTACTGGTAAATTTAATTTAAAATGTTTAACTATTTTTGGGAAGATACTGTTAAACTCGGTTGTTAAAACTATTGGCAATGAATTAAGAAGCTGTTTTAATATACAGTACGGGGCAGCTAAAAGTGATTATAGGGATTACATGCCCTTATGGGAAATTATGAAAAAAATCATTGTCCATAACCTCATTTTTTCATAAATGCCTATGCATCGTAATCCTTATCGCCCCTTTTAACTGCCCCGTACAGTGTGGACTTACAATCGGAATGCTATTCAAATTGACTTCACTTAGCTCACACAAAAGGCTCTGCAAGGGCATGAAAAAGGCACCTTTTTGCCTCTTTGGTTGCCTTTTTGCCTAGCAAAATCAGCAAAATTGTCACATTTTTGCCTTTTTGATGTTAAATGGGGTAATTAGCAATTTACACATGTTGATAACCAAGGATGTGAACAAGAAATACGATTTTGAAAAACAACAATTCTTAATTCTCTTCAATAATTCGGTCATTTGTTAGACAATAAGACAATCGAAAATTAAACGAAACTAGCATTGTAAATAATTTAAAAAAATATAATATAAGGATTATTTTCCGCTATGAAAACAGCTAATAGAAAACGGGAAGGCAAGATATTAGGTCTGTGCTAACTATAGTAAACAGTCAAACATAGCATATTTTGGGTGATGTGATATATCTCATATATTATTGTCCACAATACGCAGATGTTTGACCTGACTCATTTTATATTATACGGTTTGTCACAAATACATTATAGTTAATTTTAAATTGTGTGGTAATAGTAATAAATAGTATGATAACCAATAGAACTAACTAGCATCTGCAATTTATCTGAATATTTGATTGTGTAACACGGGACAGTCTACAAAAGTTAGCTTCAATGTGGATGGCTTCAATGAAGTATCACAGGTGGCGGGGGCTACTCCAAAAAGGCAACCTTTTTCATGCCTTGTGCAGCATAAGCCTCAATAGTGTAGTAGGTACATATCCAATTACATGCAATGCTAGCTTACTTTACATGTGCAAAATGTTATAATGCTATTGGGTTTTGTGCATATTATTACAACACATGTTAGTCTTTTAATTTTCTCTTCTCTCCTACTCTACTATCCGAAAACAAGAAGAAGACAAAGACAGACCGAGGTAATAAATACCCCTGCATACCGCACATGACACAGACACACGCACTCATTATCTTAAACTCAAACCTAAACTAAGCAATTTACGTTTTTTCATATTATTTCATAATTATTATTTTATTTTAACCATTATTTTTATTTTTATATTCAAAACTGCTCTGTTAGCTTGTACAACAGACCAGTTTATTCATTTATTTGTAAAGCCCATTTAACGGCCTTCCGTCAAAGATTTCCACAAACGAAACGATATTACTTCCAAGAAACTTATTATCTCGAAAAGTCTACAAACAATACCAGGTTTAGTAAAAGTTTTAGTTCACCCCTTTTGTCGCTTAGCCTTAAGTTAAGCATAAAATCTCTACTTTTGTCGAGAAATTAGCTTTGCTACAGCTAAGCAGTACCCCAATAAAGGCATTTAGCATTTGAAACCCATGCATTATTTCCCACTACAACCCTTGGGTAAAACAAACATTCTACACTTTCCTATAACTATTTTACTCACATTTTCTACATTAAATAAACTAACTTACAGTGAATTCAAACACGAATTACCTTTACTTATAGTAGAAGTAAGAAATTCGTAGGTAATATTACTAATAATTTGCATTTTTATATTCTTACACTACAATCATATTTACTCTTCTATTGTAATTACATACATAATAATATAATATACGAGAAATCAAGGCAACACGAGCCAGCATCTGAGGATATTTAGCCATGCCACATATCGATCTAACTATCTTACCCTTATTTTGACATAACTTTAAACTCTGAATTATCAGTTGTGTATTATTTCATACTATTTATTACATTGCTGTTTCTATCTTGTAAGATCGGGCCAAATATAATTCTTACAAAGTAGAGTCACAGCTGTAGTATATTCTAGGAAGTTCTACCAATATGTCATTAGAAGTAAAACCATTTTCATGTAGCTGTCCATACTAAATTATTTACAAAACAAATAATACGTCGCACACTTAGTTTGCCTGCACACCAAACTCGATACTTGAAAGTGGCTACGGCATAATGCTAACCTAATTATTATCATGCTTCCATCACGTATGTAGACTATGAGAATATTTTTACAACAACACAATTGCAATTCTATGTTCAATATAAAAACGATTTTAATTTTACAGTAAGATTCTGATTATGTTAATCTGCCAATTATCTGTTGTTTCAGGACAAGCTTGAAAGCTAATCCCGATCAATTGTATGCTAAGTTATACGGAATAAAGGTTACTTCCAATAAATTTTATTTCAAGCTGTACTAAATGTATGCCATTATCAGTGTTTGACTGGCCACCGGCTAGTGGATAAAATGGTAGTGGACAAAATGGTCTAGTGGCTGGCTAAAATACTTGCTGGCCAGTGGACAAAATGGCTTTAAATGGATAAAACTAAAAAAGAGCGTAAATTATTTAAAATAAAATGTTTATAAACGTTTTATAAACCTATATAACACTTCCACATCCAAGCCTAAAATCTTCCGCGGACTACCAAGTGTGGTACAATTGTACCACGCAGCAGTATCCAAGTGTGGTACAATTGTACCGCACAAGGTTTCGTGTTTTTATACTTGTCGCCAAAGCAATGCTTAAGGCCCTACTTTTGCTAGCATGGAAATATCCAAGTGTGGTACAATTGTGCCACATAGCAAAACACAATGTGGTACAATTGTACCACACAGGAATACATACAAACGTTCAGCGTATAGCCGACGATAACAACTAACTTAGGTTTCCGTCGGTTTATAGTCGACAATATCAATTTAATATGCAGTCTGTCGGTTTATAGTCGATGATTACAATTTAATATGCATTCCGACGGCGTATAGTTGATGATTACAATTTACTATACATTCCGTCGGCCTATAGTCAATGCTCACAGATAAATCTGCATTATTTCGGCTAATAGTCGATGCTTACAGATTAATTTGCATTATTTCGGCCAATAGTCGATGCTTGCAGATTACTTTGCATTATTTCGGTTAATAGTCGATGCTTACAGATTACTTTGTATTATTTCAGCTAATATTCGATGATAACAATGTAATATACGTTCTGTCGGCTTATAGTCGATGCTTACAAATTATTTTATATTCCGTCGGCTTATATTCGGTGATTACAATTTAATATGTATTCCGTCGGCTTATAGTCGATGATTACATATTAAAATACATTCTGTCGGATTATAGTCGATGCTTACATATTAGTATACATTCTATCGGATTATAGTCGATGCTTACAGATTAATTTACATTCCGTCGGCTTATAGTCGGTGATTACAATTTAATATGTATTCCGTCGGCTTATAGTCGATGATTACAATTTAATATGCATTCCGTCGGCTTATAGTCGACTGTAGAAAATTAATTTTCTTACTAGCATTGCATTAATTTTATTTATTTACTAATTATTTACCATTTATTCTAGCCTACATGGCAGTATCCAAGTGTGGTACAATTGTACCACCCCAGATGAGAAACCTTCTTTGTGGTACATTTGTACCACATTGGATACTGCCATGTTGGTGATGACTTTGCCTTAGTTTTTCGGTCATAAAAAATTGAAAAAATCTTCAAATTTGCCTCAAAATATTTTTTAAAATTGTAAAACAATATTCCTGACAGGTACCTGAAAGCTGGACGTAATTCGGTTGAAAGGAACCGAGATACGGGCAAATAAAGGCGTTGTGGTACAATTGTACCACACTTGGATGTGGAAGTGATAAGAATGAAATGTCAATTTAATTCTTATATGGGTCGATACGTTCTAGAAATGAACATTCCAGATGTGCTGTAGTTATATCTAAAGTTTGTGGAAATCTTGTTTGCTCAGCTTTAACAATGATTTATTACAAGCATTCAATTAGAAGTACATCTAAAGAAGCAATTACCAACAATCTGCTGGTAAAACCTCAAACTGTACAATCTAGATCCATATTGGGGGTCTAGGTGCAATGTAATATTGAAAATTGAATTCAAGCCTTATTTTATTTTGTATATTTAACTAATCAATAAATTCATTAAAATCAATTGTTCGTTAAAACATATTTAATGGTGCACAGAGAATCGAATGACGTTCAAAACGAACGATGTTTTATATATTCTTTATTTTAAGCCAAAAAAGCCACTTTTGTCCATTTTTGTCCATTATGACCATTTTATCCAGGTGGCTGGCTAAAATGTAAAAAAGCCGGCTAAAATTAAACACTGGCCATTATTGCTACTTTCAATTGCACTTCCTAGCATTTAACTATGATACAAACATCTTAACGTATTTATTACATTTTTATACATTTGCATAGTAATTACACTATTACAGAATTTTTTGAAATATTGAACCACAAGCATTCATACTATTATGTCCCAACAGTATACAATTTATAGTACATCAAGTCTGGAGTGAAAGTTACAAAAACTGTAAAACATATAAACAGTCGAACGAACTACATTTATGAAAAGTAAAAATGGTAAAGCGATATAAATTTATGATAAGATTCTTTCCAACCAAATGAAAGCTCAATTAAGAATATGATTGAAGATCCAACTAGCAAATAGCCCGATAAAATAAAAATTGTATGAATTTTCATGGAAAGACTTATTGCTTTTGGTCTTGACGCTTCAAATTTGACTTTCGCTTCCAATTTTTTATTTTTGTTTACTAAATGCGTATCTTCCCACGCTTGCAAAAATCCTTTTTCCAATATTTGCTGAAAGAGTAATAGATATTGGTCTCTAAACGCATATTTATAACGCCAAGATATAGGATTTGTACTTGCAAGTTCTTTTGATGCGCTACACTTGGATTTTGGGAATTCGGTGTGTATTAATTGTAGAGTTAATATGCTTGTAGGTTTCTGTATTACTGCGGTTAGTTTTAACCCGTTCCTTACTACGGTAACCATATGGTAACAGACAAGGACATCTAATTCAAATATTTTTATTTTGTAGACAAGATTTAATAAATGCATGCCGCCACTTATGAATCATCACTAATGCATGTCCTTCCACATTTTACAAAAAAGTATCAAATTTTCTCCTTTCTTCGATTTTTTATGAAATTTCGAATTTAGGCATCCGAATCTTATCTGAAAAATTAAGGAATTTTTTTTTCAAAAATTAATATATACGAAATGGGAAATAATGTTATCCTTATTAGTGGTTAGAATGAGTTTTCAGTATCCATAGTTATCGGAAATAGGCTAAATTACAAAATTCACAAAACGCTTTGAGCGCTGTGTCGCTGCAAGCGTCAGTGTTACCATTTGGATACTCTAGGATGATATGAGTGCAGCAAGCTGTGTGTGACAGTTAGTACCAAACCACCTCTATATCTCACTTTTTTTAGTCATGACCCCAAATGTTTCATCGATTCTTTATCGAAATGACCTGGGGCCACGCTCCTAATCTCCCCACCCCCTAGAAGGTGGGTGGGGAGGTTGGGGCAAAATGAGATTCCACTAGATATGGATAGATATCGACCCATTAAACAAATCTCCACCCATCTTCACCCCCTCCGAACCACTTTTAGGTTGGATTTAGGCATCGATCAGGTTGCCCCAATTGCCCCCTCCCCCGTTGCTCCAAGTTTGGCCAGTTAACTTATTACATTAATTTTTTCCCCGTTATTCCAAGTACTTTTATATTAATCTAATGTGCCTATCTAATCTATTGAATTCGTTGCCGCCGTCGCCCCAAGCGTAGTAAATAGTAGTGTATGTGCACTATATTGGGGGCAGGTGGGGCAACAAATTCAATAGATTGGAATGCACATTGGAAATACTTGAGGCAACAAGGGAAATAAATTAAGGTAATAGGTTAAGTGGTCAAACTTGGGGCCACGGGTGCAACGTTGGTAGCAGAAGCAACGGGGACAATTGGGGGAACGAGATCACGCTGCCTAAATCCAGTCCCCCTTCTTTTGAAGTATCCCTTGGAAGGGAGTCGAAAGAGTTGGGATGGGTTAGGTTTTACGTACGGGACTAGGCAGACTCTGAATACGCTATCATTAGTTGACGTCGTTGGTTTTACCAAGCTTACAAATGTTCAGATGAGTTTTACGCTGCACAGACGGTCGACAATAAAATATGACGATGTGAACAAAAATCCTGACATGTGCAAGAAGTGGGACGTTGGTTTGTGCGAAAAATGCTTCGCTGCTTTCCAGACACGTATCCAGAAATTTAAAGGGGGGCGCAAACAAAAATAATGTAAAATGAGACATTCGCGCAATGCACGAAAAATTTTTGCTATTTTTGGCTTTTTCCTGGGAAAAATCTTATCTTTTTCTTAGATTTAGGGGTGGGGCGCTGCGCAAACCCCGCCCCCTACTGGATGCATCCTTGTTGATTTTCATAAATGTCATATTTTAGTCGATTTCTGAACACATTCGCCATGAATTACATTTATTCCACATTTTGCGTAACATTTATTTTTGACCTCACATGTTCCTAGCGTTGCCATATGGCAACGGGCATTATCTCCGGGGCTTTGCAGATTTCAGTCATATGATCAATGTAAAAAATGTTTCTCTACCCGAAAGTAGTGTGATACTGAAATATCAAATCGGAGCCTCAAAAAAAATAATTCCGTAACGGATGGGTTAAGGACGTGTCACCTAAAATTTTTCTAGGTAAGTCCCCATAACCTACGTTATTTTTTTTGAACTCAATAGCGGATTTTTCAGTGCGCCAATCATATTCATAAACACTGGAATTAATTTTATCAAAAATTCTATTTGATTTGAATAGTTTGGTTGGATTGTCAAGAACTTCTTCATCCAATTGCGACAAAAACTTATATCCATTTTCAATTATTTCTTTAAAATTTACAAATGTTTTTCTTTCTGGAGGAGCAATTACTTCACTTGTTATGTAAGTTTCGTAATGGCATAAAATTACAAATGCCATCGATAGTATGACCATGTGAAGGATATTTTTGTTAGGTACACTGATAGATTGTCCTAAAAGTACATCAAACGTAGAAATTAAAGTTGTTTTAATTGTTTTGAAAAACGTTTTCGCTCTGTGCGTTGTAATAATTAAAATTAGATTAGCTAAAGTGAAAATTAGTACAATTAGTCCCCACGTGATACTATCATATGTATTCTGTGCTAAAACGTACAACGATACATTCTCGAAAGATTCTTCTGTTTCACAATATATAGCTACGAAATCTATGTAGGATGTAGTAAGCCATTTTGTAAATGGGTCATATTTTCGGGCTGAGAAAGGAGCAGCGACAAAAATCATTGAATTTGTAGTGTCATATAATAAACCTCTGAAGCGATGAATATACTTCGCAGTGAAATTTAGTTTTTCAGCCATCGTTTCCAAAGCTCTGTTGTCAGGCATGCATACATTGTCAATCATATTTAAATAGTAGTAGACTTCCTACACTCTGGCAAGAGAGTATCTTCTTTAATGCGTGCACTTCTTGCTACGATGTAATTGCCATATAAATGTCCATTGAGACTCTGCCATATGTTTTTCCATTTTCCTTCGACAACATTTGAACTAATGGGATACAATTGTGGAAATATCTTTTGATACAATATCAGGGTACGTACTTCTGAAATGTTTGAATCTTTAATAAGTATAAGGTAAACACCTTTACCTTGATTGCTCTCAAATTTTAGATTATAAACCACGCTTAGAGTAACAATGACTCGTTTTTCTTCTCCAACAAATAAGAATTGAGCTGTGCGACGATTTATTTCTGATCCAAAAAATTGACTTATAGTCTCACATGATTTATCTGGTTCCAAAAGAATATTAATACTGCACGGACTATTTGTTAAATCCTTTGGATTACGTTCGTTTCTACCGAAACCATTTTTAATTTTTTTCGAGTTTGAGCTAGCAATTGTCCATGGCTGGAAATTTTGATTTAATAACAAAAACGATTCAACATATTCAGATCTTCCAAACTGAACCAAATTGAAATCACAATTATTAAATAAAGACAAATTCCGTATGCACAATACATTTCTACACATTCCTAAATAAATTAAGCAGAGAAATAAGTTAAAAGGGCCAACGTTAACCATCTTTCTATTTCTTCGAATTTCGTTAAATAAACGTAAGCCACTGGTTAAGCAATGAAATAAGGTTTTTGATTGAATAGGAAATGTTTCATTAATTGCTTTAATATTAGAAATTTTTGTAATATTTATAATGTGTTTTAAAACTCAGTTTATGTTAATTGGTATTCACTATCCAGCAATAATTCCACCGTTTTAATAAATGTGTTTTATTGTTTTACATAGCTTAAATTTTCTTGCTTCTGCTTTAACAGTATGAAGTCCAGATAATGTCAATAAATGTGTTTGCTTGACATACAAGAGAAAATCAATATCAAGGAATGACAAGCTATTTCTCTTAGCTTGGCTTTCGTAAATATGTCTACCCCGGCTTACTCAACAGACAAAAGACATTCTGTGAAATATAATACCAGCCATCGTTGGCCGTTTGCAAACGATTTGCTTTTGCTGAATTTATTAGTAGGCTTTACTCTTGTGTTTCAAAAATGTGGTACTAAGGGTCTGATGCCCGGTACTGGTTTTTATTTACGGTTGCAATTCCAACATAATGAAAGTAAGAATAACATAATTTGTTAATTATGCTTTATTACAAATTATGTGGTTGATAATTTTTAATCAGTTTAAAGCCGCCTAATTTAAGGGGTTTTATCACTTTTTTCATTTATTGAAATCTTATCACTAAACAGAAATTCCATTGGTTCTTTTAGACTCATCACTTTGTAATTTTTTCAAGTATAATTACATCTGCCGGATTAGCCCACTAGCCTGTTACATATTGATATGATATAGTAAAGGATAATTTATGTCCATTTGAGACGAAACAATATTAATTATTTATTAAGCCTGCTATGTCCAAATAATCTTTAAGTTAGGCTTTGTAATGTTAAGCACAATGGTTAAGGTAGACTTCAGTACTAATGTATCTAAATTATTCAAAAACTTGGACTGCATAGACTTCTTATATTTGTGTTAGACAGACCTGATGCCAAACTTCTTGGAATTAGAGCACAAAAGTTTGAGCCAGAAATCGAAAAGGAAATTTATTTTTTCCTTGGTTATCTTTTTTATTTAAAACAGTGAAGTTTTAAGTTTTGCATCAATTTTAAAATATGGAAAGATCAAGAGACATTTCTGACATCCAGAATTATCTATCTATGAATGAAGAAAATAAATTCTGGCTTATAGTAAGTGTATGGCATAGCATAGAGTGGGGGAATGCTACAGTTAGATATTATAATCTTATCGACCACATTTGGCTGATATGGACTGCGTTCCACCGTGGTTCAGATCAGCCACAGGAAGAGATAGAAAGAGATGCCTTTTGCAGCCATGTGAAGTAATACCACGGGTATTGTGTTACACATATGATGTCAGAGCCAGAGCCGTTCTTCTCTATTCTATCTTCTATCGACCGCTGTGTTTCTGCTCCACCTAATTATTGATCCCTATTCTACGCAGCTGGCCACAGAAACGTAGTTCAAATTACATCCAGAAGTCAGAAGTGAATGCTCATTTCTTCCCATCTGCAAAATTACAGCACTGCTAAATTGTTTTTCAGGATGGCACAAGGAAAAATTGGATTGTCAATGCCAATTGACATTTTTAAAATAGATTTAGTCCAGTCTCCGCGTGGAACTTTCAGGGGAAATCCAATTTACGAACCCGGCGATGAAATTCAAGGCACACTGACTCTACACAGCTACGAAGAATTTAGCTGCAAGGGTAAACAAACATTTATTTTGGATATATAACACTAAATAACAAATGTTAATTCGCTTCATTAATTTCAGGAATTGAGGTGTCTCTGGAGGGAACGGCAGAAGTTAATTTCCTTTCGCCTAATAATGTTTTAATTTCGAAGAAGGAACGTCTGCCCTTACAATGGACTAGAATACATCTTGTCCAAAGTCGTAAGTGCTTCTGGGATTTAATTTCTAAATAGGACATTCTTTAATTAAGAAAAAATGATTAAAATATTTCACAATTGAATTGCAATCATTAAATTAAAACAAAACGATTTATTAATAAATTAACATAAATCGTTAAAATAATAAATTAAAACAAAAAATAAATACTAAATAAATAAATAAATTAAAAAATAATTACTAAATTGAATTAAAACAATTAATAAATAAAAAAATAAAAATAATCATAAAAATATATATTCACCTAAAAAATTATATATATAATTTGTACGTAATTCAAAAAACAATTATGTACACATTAAAATAAAATAATTACTTTGTGTAATGAAGATAACTAATTCAAATATTTAAGCTATACATGAAATAAAATATTAATTCAAATTGTTATATTATGTCATAAATTAAAATTAAATATTAAATTCATAAATAAAATTAAAATAATTGAATAACAAACCAAAACAATAATATAATTAATCAAATAAAACTAAAATATTTGAAAATTAAAATAGTTAAACATTAAAATAATTTGAAAATTAAAATAGTTAAAAATTTAAAAATTTAAATAATTGGAAATAATTACTAAATCGACTAAATTAAAAGTAATCATTACATTGAAACAATTATATAATAATTTTATACATATAAATTTAATAGAAAATAATAATGACTGTATGTAATAAATGGAAAGACTTCTCAACTTCCTAAATTTAAATATTGACACTAGGAGGAGGTGGGGAGTTAGTTAACATCTCCAGCGACCGGTACACATATTCGTTCTGTATTGCACTGAAAAAGCTGAGTCCGTTTCCTGGAAATTTTGAAAGTACACATGGAAAATTGGAATATCAGATTGTGGCTGTTGTCAACACGATTACTGAAGGAAGCGACTGTCGAGTAACAATGCCAATCATTATCAAAAGCTACTTAAACTTATGGTCGCTAGTTCATGCGAAAAGGCCCATGACAGTAGTTCACCCTGAACGACCATCGGCTTTTGTGAATACCCCAGAAGAAGGAGAACTCAAATTCTTCTTCAATCTAAACAAAACTGGATTCATTCCGGGAGAAGTCATTCAGTTTAAATTGAGACTTTCAAACCCTCAGGGACAGCGGGTTGAAAAACTGATGGTTTCACTTCACAAGAAATCTTGCTTCACAGGCAAAGACAATGCAGTGAAAACCTGCTTCATGATTTTAGATACCAAGTTAAATATGAACCCAGCAATGATTAATTTTGAAACCAGCGGATGGTCGGCTACTCTTACAGTGCCGTTTGAATCCTATCCATCAACCACGGGAATTATTATTCAGCATTATTATTTCATTCGGGTAAAAATGAATATTTTTTCAATAAAATAGTAATTATATCATCATATTTACCCTATTTTCCCAATAAGTTGTTATGATCAAAACCATAGTTTTATATCTGTTGCATTTACAAAACATTCAATGCTCCAATTTCTGAGTTGGAGTTCTGTCCGATTTTCTTTAAGGGTGGCTAATAGTGGGGTAACTTGAACATAGATTTTGTGCTATTTAGTATTAAAGTAGCGTACTTATTTATTTACCAAAAATCTTCAAAATCTTCCAAAAAGTGAAGGAGGAATATTTGGAACTTGTGGCTTCGAAATATTAAAAAAATTAATAGGTTTTGAATTATAGCGTTAGTGGGTAAATATGATTTCCTGCCAACGCTATGCTTGCAAACATAAAAGTTTCAAATTTTCTTAAGCCGCAAGTCATAATATGTTCGTTTTCCGCCACTTTTTGGAAATTTTGAAGACTTTTGGAATATAAATACGGGCTACACTCTAATCCTGTGTAATAAACACAAAGTATTTGCTCAATTACCCCGCTTACCATTTACCCTTAAATTTGTTTACTTCAGTTTCCAAAATCATACTTAAATCCTAAAGTTATAGTTCTTACTCTATTAATTGTAATAGGTGGAAGTTTCCGCTAGTGGAGTGGTTGACCCTGAGTATATTCGGGTAAATTCAAAACGCTAATTTATTCACTACTAACTTTCTGCTTTTCTTTTGTAGTTTTTAACAAAAATTACCGATGTAATTAAATATTTTTATAGGCGTTGATGGTAAAGGATGCACCCATAATACGAGATCAGCCTAATTCTTTCCTCACAAAGGATATCCCGATAATAGTTGGGACAGTAAACGAGATTCAAACGTTTCCTGAACAAGGTTATGAAGGTCTGAGGGAGCGGTCAATGTCGATTGCGTCAATTTCGTCGTTGCCTCGGTACTCTCAATTATCGAGTAGGGCAACTTCCATTGCTTCATTGGAAACATGTAATTTTGAATATTAATTGTTTACAATTATATAATTATTTATCTTTTAGTATGAATGGCATTCTAAATTCGATAATTTGTTGTGTACAGTGCCGCCGTCATATGAAGATACAATGTGCACAGTAGCGGGAATGCCCTATAAATAGTCATCCTATTAACGTGAACAACAACCACAGAACCTCATCCTAGCTAAGCTAATAGCAACCTCTTAAACGCTTCAACAGTGAATTTCTGCTTCCAATTTCTGCTTTATAAATGTGACTTACTCGGTTGAAGTAAGGTAGTGGTTGCACAAATACAATGTTTTAATCAGGTTAGGTTAGGTTCCCCGAAAGCTTGAAAGGTTCTACTCTGTGTATTTCATGGCGCGATTTTTAAAATGTGCAACCGCTGTCCTACTTCAACCATTTACTCTACTTACTGTGATTAGAAAAGCTATCTCTGGAAACTAAAATACTATGTCGTTTACTTCCTTACTAAATACACACAAATTGATCGATCTTATATTTTACTCTAATTATTGTGACAATTAAAAACGCGGAAATTAAAACTTGTACCTGAATTAAGAAGAGATCTGTTCCTATCACTCTGCTAACAATAGGTAAACCATGTTCCCAGAAACAGATGTGACAAAATGTAAATACAAAAGAGATAAACGTATTCCTCAGATTTACATCTTTTGAAGGAAATTATCAAAGGAAAGAAAAAATATTTATTTTAAAAATATTAAAATACAATTGATACTGAAGGACTATTAGAAAATCATTTCGCTTATAAGATACATGTACATTTTTATGATTGTCCTAGTACCTTTCAAAATTCTTAGTTACAAAACCGCTTACTTAGCGATTAGCGCGATTCAGTTAGATTCAGGTGCGATTCAGCCACGCTACATCCTTACTCTATGTCAGGCGAATACAATTTTATATACAGAGGGTACTAACAGTATAAGGTACAGGGGTATAATGTATTCAAAAATCTTTCTCCACAGAAAATTTAAATTAATGTTGTAAAATAGCCTACTACGATCAAAGTGTATTTGCCAAATAAATAAAATATGTATCAATGGGGTACAATGATAGTAAAAGTGTATTAAATCTTTTTCGACTTCATTTGAAACTAATTTTTTGTCCCCCCATTTAATTACTGCCTAATTTCAAAATATTTGTCATTTTCCTGACCACAAACCTGAGTGAAAAATCATTAATGCGGTTTCAAAAAAAGAGTATAAATTAAAACAGAAAGGTTTGTGGCCCAGAAATTTTGAAATCGTGCAGATTTTTCCACTTTTTAATTTGTGTGTTTAAAAAAACACTTCATGTATTATTATATCAGTCACTTAATTTGAAAGAAATCTGTAATCCATTTTAATGATGTTATAAGAAATTATTATTGGGCCCTACATTTAATTAATCTCTCAGAGTATGATTTGAGCTCGAGTGTCGAAGCAATTTAATTAAATGTGATGGTTTTTTGACGCCCATTTGAGTTCAATTTTAGGGAAACTTAATTAAATATGGGACTATTAATCGGTTTCTCATAACACTATAGTCTTTTTCTTTATTGATACCGAATACCATACTAATTGCCTTAACTACTCTGGGTTGTGAAAGTACAGGGGGCGACATTGTTCATGCACTATCCTGTACATTTTTTGAGTGATTATTGATTATGGATAAACTACAAAGACATGGCAAACAATTCGTCTGTTAATTCTAAAGAGCCGTCTTAAAAATAACATAAGATTATTGTTCTCAACTGGTTTCAGTACATTTTTATCACTTACGTGGTTTGAATTTAAAATGCTTCTTCTATCTTATATTTCCAATTATTGACTCATTTCAAATGATAGCAAGATTATAATTTTCCGTCCTCAATTGTTAACTTAAGTGCCGATGACGTGTAAGGCTCGGGTTTTGGAAATTGTCAAAATTTACAGCAGGAAAATTGGCCAAAGCTTAATTTCTTTTAGTTGTTTGTGGGAGTTCACATTTTTTGATGTTGTACACATTTGTTTTTACAATAGTTAACCATAAGAATTTCAAAAAATATTATTGTGGAAACCTCCAGCGTATTATTTAGTATGCAAAAGTTGATGTGCTAGAAGATACGATCATATACGATCGTTATTATTCTAAAACTTTAAGATAATGTGAACTTTTCTCCTACTTTTTCTATAAATGTTTGAGTTTGGTTGCCTTCAAACCTTGAAAGCCAAATTGCATTATTGATCTCTGGAAACAATCTTGGTTCAACCTAAATCTTAATGTATGAAGGTGATTTGTGTCAACTCAACATTATAAACGTGCGTGACTTACATGTAACTGACTGAACACGCACTTCCCTGCTGTGGTTGTCTACACATCTTTCTTCTATTGTAAATAAAGCATTGCAAAACGGAAATATAATAGCAGAGAAGTTTATTTGAGCTTAGAAATGTCACATACTGGGTTAGCTTTGGAACAAGCTGTTACACGACATAATAGGACAAATGGAATGCAAGTGACAATGATTTTCAGTTATTTTTATGCTTTCAATCAACTTTCCCTGTGAGAGAAAAATATTAATCTGTTTAATAGTGTTTACTGACACTTCAGCTTTCAATCTAGCTATTAAATGACTTTGCGCGATCCCGATCAATGGAATCTAAGTTACATTGATTTTTAATTATTTTTACATTTTAAACCCTTCCTCCGGTCAGGAGGCTCACCAATTTTGACTATTTACGAACTAAGGTACCTTTTTTTTAAAAAAGTACCATTTTACCTTTTTTTAAAAAAGGTACCATTTTACCTTTTTTGGTTTTTCACTTATGCATAAAGACGTAGCCAGTCTAAAACTACTACGCAAACCAATCAAATATAAAACAATTATAGCGTGAAATAGTATTTTAATTCAATAGTACACTAATCTAGAAATATCGGACTACAAAATAAGTCACTTCATTTATTTTTATTGCAACTTTTAACAACGTAAAAAAGTGAAAAGGTAACCATTTTTACAATTTTGCACCTTTTTTACAAGAAAGCAAAACAAAGGAAAAAGCAATAAAAGTCTAAGAAACAAAAATCGATAAAAGAAAAGGCAGTCTTTTTTTGTTCCTTGGCCCACTAGAAACCATAATTCTTACAAAATTAGATGCACTAGCCCTATGTACTACAGGACCTGGGTACTGTGACCGCCTAGTCATATAACAATAATAATGATTAATAATTAGCAACACAAATAGAATAGTAAATTAAGGGACATAGTTTACTTACTCTACCAAATACAGTAGGAACAAAGATGAGGTCAACAAGAGGATGAGAGTCAGCGTCATCATGTCGTCGTCAGTTCTGCTTCTAGGCGGCATGGCAGGGACAGAAGTGAAGAGACTGGAGGATGAGTTGTGAGGTACTCAAACTCTCCAGGTCTAATGGGGACAACGACAAGACTGCAGATCTTGTCGTTATAAGACAAACTCAACGAGGAAAGAAGGGAGGGATCTCTGACCGTACGAACTGGCGTGCGCATGACTCTCTCTATAATACAATATAGGACTAAGAGTAATATATAACAGTCTACAACTACAAATTCCCCCTCTACACTCTTTCATTATTAAGTGCGATTAAACTCACGTACATTTTCAAGTACCTAAACAAATGAGTGGATGTAAAAGTAAATTAATAATTTTTCTGCCAGAGCTAACAAAATTTGAATGTCACCGATGCTGACTACATAGCCTGAATCATAGTAAGGTTTCTCTATAAATTTTATTAAGAATTATCAAAACTGTTCAAACTGCAATTGCACAGAAATTATAGAAACTTAAGGACCTCATTCCTTGTGGTATCCCTTAAAAACATATTCACCAATGTAAACGTTAATGTATGTCAACTTTATCGTCCAGTTATAAATGATTCAGTTAGCAGCTTTCCACTGATAGCTGAATCATTTACATATTTAGGTCAACGAATAGTTAGATTCATCCACAAAATCCCATAGTGGATGAAAGGTTTCATTACAACTGTTGGAAATATATATTTCTGTTTCTTTTTATTATAATACACACATTACTGCACGGAAAGGGTTGATTTAGATTTAACATTACCAATAAATGAATCATTTCTTCCCAAATCTTTTGCTGGCAAAAAACCAGCAGTCTATACGTCACGTACAAATCTTCCACTAAATAAACTTACCGTCTGCTAATCCTCATTTACTTAAAGAGCTTTATAACGATTTTACGCCGAGATTTCAAATTGGTATTTCATTTCGCAAATGGTGAGTATGGTGCTTGTACTTTATTCATAGTGGAAGTGGATATAGGGAGGGAATAACTATTGTAATATTGAAGAAGTAGAGAAGTATGTGAAAGCAAATGGAGTTTCATATGACTTTAAGTTCTCTGACATCATAACCACTGTTAAAATCAATTTTCTCCATACTTAATCTTAGAGGGAATAGGATTTAAAAGCTTATTCTAACGTAAGTAGCACAACACATTGACTTTAAGCTGTTTTGCAATATTTGTCGAACTGGTATTTCATTTTGCGAACGGTATGTAGAGCAATAGCATTAGGTGATTGTCCTTATTTTCTGCTTCGATGTTGATACTTATATATAATATGTAAATGTAATAATATTATATTAATAATATGTCCATATACGTTTCCGTAAACTATATGGCTTATATGGATGAAGAAATAGGAATATGTAGGTTTATTTTTCCTGACTTATGCTTGCAAAGACTGCAGACTAGTGCATTATTTATTCATATAGTGGACATAGGAAGGGAATAACTACTGAAGAAAAAGCGAAGGATGTGGAAACAAACGGGACTTCCTGTGACATGAATTTGGCTTACTTCTGAAGGATTTAAGAGCTTAATCTCACGAAGTAATATAATAGGTAATAATGGTTAAAATAATGCTTGTTTTTATTGCCAAAATAGTGTTGACCAATTTAAGCCGACTGTGGATTTGATTTTTTGAAATAAATTGTTTATAAACGACAATGCGGCGTAATGTGGGTTGAGATGGGTAATGAGGGTATTGACCAAATGCAGTCTTATTCTGGTAGCTATGTGGTGTAGTCATCGATAATGTTAGCCCCAATGTAATGGGGTAATGGGTGGAATTTTGGCAAACATTTTCTATAAAGAAAACCTCATAAAACGTGCTCTACATTGATCTTGGTCGTTGTATGCACAACTCAACATTTTTGGCCAGTGTATAAAATACGCTTGCCAGTGGTAAGTGATTTCTATTGGTATTTAATGTTGTTTACGACCACTTAAAAATTGGTAGTAAATGGTGGGATGTGATATGTGTTAATTAACCCTAGATAGTCAACTAATTAGGGAAAGTCGACATTATTTATTACTTCATTTCAAATAATTGAACGTTAGCTGTAACAAGCGAATAAATATTATTTTAATGACTTTTTTCACTACGTTCAGTAAAAATTTTACTATAAATCTTGATTTGAATAAATTTAGAGAAGATAGAAGACGAAAATTTTTTAAATGTGTATTTGTCTATCTCCAAATTTATCATTATAATTTACCATTTTTACCATTAAGTGCATTTTTACCACTCTGATGGTAAAAAATGCTAAAAAGTGGTAAATTTTGGACACATTTTTTTGGCATCAGGCTTCTCTTGCCTATTGGAATGGCCCATTGATGGGCTTTAGTTCATCAGGAGTCCACTTCTAGTCCTCTGAGCTCAATTGAGAGGACTAAGAGATAGGAAAGACTCGTCGTAATTTCTATATCAATGAAGAAGTCCACCGATAATTCCTCGTCACGCGAATGTTAGTAAAGTCTAAATCTAAATTATACAAAATGTTCAGAACAGCACAATACGCAGTAAATGAAAAATATCCTCGCAGTAAAGACGTCTTCCTAATTTTTAAATTGGAAGAATGTATTGTTAGAATAAGTTAGTGTTGACAAAAAGGTGTTGACATTTTGGGGGTGAAAAGTTTAAACTGTTTAGAATAAATAATATCCTAATGGCATTATAAATATACCTTTAAAATGGTTGGAGTAGTCAAATATAATATTTAGGCAGTTAGAACACAACGAATAGTTGAATTACATTATTAAAAGATAAATATACAGGCAAAGTACCTTTATGTCCACCTTACTAGACATAAACTCAAAGTTTATACACAAGTTTCACAATAGTGTATAGGTATACATTCGGCCTATAACACGTCATGTCAAGTATTTTCTTAAATGTATTCTCCACATAATATATTAAGTATATAGCAGTGCACAAATTCTGCATAGAAATGCCCAGAGCCCCAGTTAGGACACAACTATCGAAAAGTATTTCTCAAACGCTATTTAAATACATCATAAATCGTTTCAAAGTTAAACAATTGAAATGACCACTAAAGATATGCGAAATGGATTTAAGACTTATTTCACCATTTGCAAATATTTTAACAATGGTCCTCTGTCTTCCGATCCTAAAAGTTGGACAGTATCAGGAGGAAAAAGTAAAAGTGACAATATTTGTTATTACGCTGAACTTTTAGTTTATTTAGGTGCCGCAATATACATACGTGGCAGGTATTCTCCTGGAACAAAACTTCATCACACAGCCATATCTGTCGACGGAACTAATCATGTTCTTGATGTATATATTATTCTGCATTTTAATGGCCATTTCATGTTCTATTCCCATCGTATTTCACAAGCAGGATTTAATACAAGCGATTAATTCCACATTGATCAACGATTCCAATCTAAGGCGTAAGTCAAAAATATAGTTTAAATTAAATTATAGTATTGTGCAATATAATTGCTTGTAATTTGAATTTTGTTTTGAATATATCGAATAAATATTAAGTATGCAATTTAGTTCAATCTCAAAATAATAATTGTTGTTTAATATAGGATGTAAAGGAGCCAATATCAAATTTTCTCCAGGTGTTCGCTTGGTGTCTTTTATTACAAAAATATCACCTCTTTTGGTGATTTTCTGTTGCACGCTATTTGTCTGTCTGATTTTATATCTCGAAATCGACCCTTTGTTTCTAATTGCGTCACTTACTATCCCCAAATACAAGTCTCACTTTATTGTACGTTTAGTGATGTTTGTAATATATTTTCCATTGGTATTTCATGTTGCGCTTGCTTTATTGTTGTACGGGTACCTTATTTCATTTTATCTTTACTCCACTCTTGGATGGCTCAAAGTTATTACACCATGCAGACAGGACATCGAGAATTTTTGGGAATCAACCGACATCCAAAAGAATCGCATCAGAAAGAAATTCGAAAAGGCAAAAATGATCTACAAGCAGCAATTATCTATTAACAGACTGGCTAACAATACTTTAGGAGTGTCAATAGCTTTCCTATTAGCATTATGTGTTGCTTGTGTTCTAATTGCTAATTTTAGCACTTTGAAGTTATACGGAAAAATAATACTACCCGTGTACATTTTCATGCCAACAATTTCAATTTTAATCTGTTTATTTGTCGGTATTTTGATGCACTCTGCTTCACTCCTATTTGAAAATTCCATTACATCATTGCAATCCTGGCGTGCTATTTGCAATTCAGTTCAAGCCCGAGAACTTGCAGCCTTAATCTATCTAAAAGGAGATGTTTACAACTTCTTTTTCTTTAAGCGAAGTACATTTTTAGATTTCTTCGCTTTCATAGTCTACAATACCATAACTCTCTTGATGTCTTTTAATGTATAAATATTAACCTTGGAAAGTACACGAATTTAGAGAGGGCACGAGACTCCCACTAAATCCCAACAAAAGTAGGATTGCTTCTGTCGAAAAGGATTAATTATCGAAACAAATCGAGCAGTAATTGAGTCTATATATTTCAGTGTGTTCTCTTCAGGTAAATTTCCTAGAACGCGCCTGGAAAGCATACATTAAATATTTAAACATCTACTATTACATTGAAGTGGCAAATAATCATGTTTACTAAGCTCTATCTGTATTATCTGTATATCTGTCTGTAAAATAAGTTCATATATAAAATAAATGTAACACCAATTCATAATTAAATGCTGCTTCATGAGTGGTCATCCTTATTCCTTTCATAGACACGTTTCTGAAAATATATAGTTTTAGATAGTGATCTTTGGCTATTATAATCATTGTCTCAAATTTAAGGCTTCCAAGGTCGGTTTTTATGCCGGTTTTAAAACCGGTGTAACCCAGGTTTTGAAAATCCGGTTTAAGGTTTAAAACACCGGCGCTGGTAGAAAAGATGCAACTATATCTGAGATTCAAAGAAACCGGAATTAGTATACAATTACAGAATCGGTTTCCTATATGAAATGGCACAGCGTTTATTAACATGAAAGCTCAAATAGTTAGGAATAGATATGTGCAATTATGTAGACGACCAGAGTATAAAGTTGGCATACCGCATACTATTTTTTTGATTTTGCATGCCAAAAATGCCGTAAGCTACTTTAAACTTATAATACAGAATGTATTATTATATTCATGGTACTCATTACATTGTGCAAAGATATGCTAGTATAACTTCGGTTTAATACAGTAAAAACATCATGCAGTCAAGTACCATGAAGTTTTGACTTTGTTTTGCAATATATGTCTAAATGGTTCGAAAGTTATCGTCCACAGGGATTTTCAAACGGAAAGACAGAAATAGTATTCCCATACAAAAAAGATAAACTTTTTTGAATAAAACTCTGAAGTCTTATACATGTGTTCTTGTAGTACCAGTCTCAAGATTTCCTCTTTTCGCCTAGACTCATCTTACACTTTACACTATTTGTCATCTTATAATGTAAACTTTTGTATTTCCTCCTTACGATTTCATGAACTATGATTAAAGATAAAGCAGCTAGGTTAAAATTTTTTCAATTATATCTAGGTACGCCATAGTATGTAACTTGCAGTAGTATTAAATATGTAGGGGATAAAAAATACAGTATTGCATACAAAAAGATGTAACATTACATGGACATTGACCATTTGCAAAGCAGTTTTCTAAAATTCAGTCGCAATTAACATCAACCAATGTTGTGGTGTCCGGTTAGGAAATTGTTTGCAAAAGTGGACGCAAAACTAGCTTTATCCAGGCTTAAACTAGCTTTGTCTTGGAAGAAATTATCTTTGTCTACTTTTGTCCTGGATAAAACGTGGACAAAATGAATTTAATCCGGAACAGTAATAGTTTCATCCAGATAATATACAACCCTGCCATCAGTAATTTTGTAATACGAGCATCGAGTTTTACAACGATCGTTAACCTACGGTCGTACAACATTAACGTTACGACTTACGTCATCGTTCAAGAAATCATTAGGATTACCATATTACCTTGTACATACGAACTTCTTATACATGGAAATGGTCCCTTGAGATTCTTGAACGATATTTGTTATTACAATATAGATTATAGATGTGCGCCCATAAGTTTAGAGTTATGAACTAAAGTCTGAATATTATGCAAAGATTTAATGTTGCATAAATATTCAAACAAAATATAATATTATACTGATTTCTTTTAACTACCAAGTGTAACAATGGCATTGGCCATGACTATGACTTTCACACCAAAATATCTCTTCATTTTATTTCATGTTGGCTAGGCACGACAAAGCTTTTGCATAAGATTAAAAGATCCAAAGATGCTTGGAGAATTCAAAAAGAAAATACATATAAATAGAAAAAATTTAGTGTACTCCATCAGTGCTATTTTAAAATAGGATATTCATTTGCTACCGCTTAGAAACAAAGTTTCTTAGAGAAAGGCAGCAATTTCGTACCCAAGGTCTTCATTTTAATACAATTTTACTCAATAATTAGTTTTTATGACTTACACATACGAGATTGGTTTACAAAGATAACTGTCATTGTTTAAAAAAGGTAATTGATTTATACTATTGTCCTTTCGAAAAACTTCCGATGGGAATTTACAAACACAATAATATTTATTTAGTGTCAACAGATATGATCAAGTACTTATCGTTCACCATGTATTTGACCCTATTGGCGGTGATAATGATGTCCGTGAACATTGTTAATTCTTACAATCCGTATGGAGGCACGGGCTGTCACTCCAGCGCTTCATGGACTGACACTAAATCAGATGGAATATGCTGGAGATATTGCACAAGTGCTGGAGATGAATGGTGTTATACTGGACAGGATTGCACAGCAAAATTATGCTACGACCAAAATGTTTGTTCCGGTGACAAGTGTCCACCTGGTCAACCAAAATGTGTTGAAAGCTGCGCCGGTCCTGATCCTCATTGCGGTAATATACCTATGAGCTATCAACATGGAATTATTCATTCTATTATTATCAGGCACGTATCTAGAAATTTGTTCAAGGGAGGGCACAACTAAAATTATCAATGAAAATAAGACATATTCGCGCGAAGTGCGAAAAATTTTTTAGCAAAACTTCTCTTTTTCTCAGGTTTAGGGGAGCGCTGCGCCCCCCCACCCGCACTCTACTGGATACGTGCTTGATTATTATTGGGTTAAAGCTAAAATACTATTGAAGTAATCAGTACAATAAATTATCAAACGTGCAGTTGCTAAACGCATTTAAAACCTTAGGCAAAACATACATCATAGGCTTATCAATATCTTTACAATTGTCAGATCAATTTAAAACGCTACAAGCCTTACGTTTACTGTTATTATTGAATGGTATTGGAAATTGGAATCCAAGGTATAGCTTGGGTTTTAGAAACTGGATAATATTCTGTACAAAAATTAAATCAATGTGATTGTTCAAATAGTTTTCGAAGTTTTAAATTCTCAAAATAGTATTACGTGGCTGTTTTTAACTGTGGACTGAGCTCAAAACTTCATTTAGTAAAATTTGGAGTGTCCTCATTTTAAATTTTTAAAGACTGTAACATTTCACTTTACTTTTGTCGAAAATATATATGAGGTAATTAATTAATTAAACTGAATAGAGCCATTTAATATTAAAAACGGGAATACGAAATTGAATAATTCCTTAAAACGTTTCAAATTGCAATTTTTTAACGAAATCCTTTCGTTTACATGCCAATTAGAAGTAGTGATAATTTTAATTCCTAATTGAGTCAAAAAAGTTTCTACATTTTTGAAAAATTAATATAAATAGGTAATTCCAACGGAGAAACTATAATTGCCTGCGAAGGGAATAATGCAGTTCTTCATTGTACTGGCAAATCTATCAACATTATAAGCGCTAATTACGGACGAACAGAATCTGGTGAGAAGGTTTGTCCCCACCAAAGCATTAAAACAACAAATTGTATATCCACGGATTCCAAGGAAAAAGTTCTTTTCAAGTAAGATAAAATATAAAATTCCAAAACAATTAAAAGTCAGTCTACCACATTGTCGAACCATTTACACATTTTATCAACCACACCGATAAGTGGGTCGAAATTACAATGATATTATACAAATTGTAAAATAAGAACTAAACTAAAACACAACTGAAACATTAATTAATCGGATTTGCATAACTATATAATGAAATTTGCTTGTATTTCAGATGCCAAAACAAGCAAAATTGTGAACTAAATGCATCCAACGAAAATTTTGGAGACCCGTGTGTAGATACCTACAAATATCTACAAGTTGAATATAACTGTGTCTAAGTACTCCTTGTAAATTTTAGACATCTTAAATAGTAACTGAAATAAATTTTCACATTACATTATGAGCTGAAATTATCCATTTAAAATGCATACGTATTATATAGTATTACTAGTTTTTCTTTAAGGTCGAAGACAATGGAAACAAAGAAACAATGAAATACAATCTCTAATTGGATAGTGTATTGCTAATTTCTTTTCAATTGTCTTTCCTCGACGATCGGCGAAGTGAGTCCAGTAATTACTGGACACGATTCGCCGATCTACATTACTTTTAAATGTCCTTGCTCTCATTTGTAATTTTGTAAATTATTCTGTATTGTTTGGTTCGTGTTATTATTACAACGATTCCATGAATTCCGTTAACGTCTCGTCTGTAGAATTGGGATTTCTTCCAGTAATAATAATACCACTTTCAAAAATTCAACGTCACTGTCTAAGCTTGTTGTCTTTGTTCTCAGGGTTGTCAAACATCGCATAATAAAATAGATTTATGTTAATAATTCCCAGTATATAATATACACAATCTGAAATAACTATGGCTAACTACACACCATCACGAGATTTTATGCATCATTTTACATGCTCAGCGTATTTAATAGATAACAATGTCGTTCCCAACTGCCTTTGCATATTTTTAATTGTAATTTACTTTTTCTAGAGGTATGAATTATGCCCTGCAGTTCTGTATGATATGCTCAGACATCACAAATATACATTAAAGTCTCATGCTTCATGACCTTGTTATATAGTTGACTAAAATAACCAGTTTTGTGCCTGTGCAATAGAACTGATCTAAAACGGACTTACCGAAAGACCGCAATGTTCTAAATAGCGACCGGATCTCAATTCTCAAGTAATGACTAGGTCCAGGCATACAGAAAGTGTCTTTTTGTGATAACCTCATTACCGTTCGGGCAGGCAGGCAGGTCGACAGCTCTAATAAGTTTTAACAGGGTTTTTTTTGCAGAGTTTAGTTTTAGCCGGCTAAAACTACATTTGCCCACCCACCCGGGTAAAAGGGGCAAAGTGGGTAGTGGGCAAAAGGGGCAAAAGTACCTAATATTCAAAATTTTGCGCCAATTTTTACATCCTTTAGTGTATCTATTAGCCCCATTTTGACTTTTGCCCACTTTTGCCCCTTTTGCCCACTAGCCACCTATCAATTTACCCGCCCACTAGCCACTTTTGCCCCCTAGCCACCTAGCCACTACCCACCGGCTATCGGCTAGTTGAACTCTGGTTTTTTATAGCAAATATTTTTTTGCCCGACTTGAAAAGCCCGGTAGGGCAGCAAAACCTTTTCTGTATACCTGGCTAGGTCAGAAATAGTGGTAATGTTGGTATTTGAAAATGTTTTCTGGCCCATCTTTTTGTTTTTGATAATATCAAAGTTTTAAAGACAGACTAGCCAAAAAAGTAAATAATGTGACCATTTCTCAAATAGTTTTCCGGCTAAATTAGTGGTCGGGGGTCGCTAGTACTGTCCAGCGGTGACCGGCTGTGATATAATTACTGATGGAATAATAATTAGCACGTGTAATTTTTATTTAGTTTCCAGCCGGTTTTCTTCAGTCATTGTTCTCTTTTCCTTTTAACTTTTGAATATATTAATGACAGCGAACTTATTGACGTATCCAAGCATTTTTAGCCTGGAAAGTTTCTCCTGGCTTTTAGCCAACTTAAATAACCAGATTTGTGCATATGATTAGAGGATGAAATTATCCGAACGTCTTTGGAGAATGCTAAATGAAAATGCATATAAATAGGAACAAATTCTTCTTCTTCAACGTTATTTTACAATTGGTGGTTATCTACTTATTACTGGTTTAAGAACATAATTTCTTAGGTATAAAATTGAATTTCGGTCACAAGGTTTGTATTTTAATACAATATCGCTCAATAATAATTCGCCTGTTGTGTTATACAAATACAAAATTGAAAAGAAATTGTATATGTATAATTACACTAATATTTGCAAATTTAGGGTTTCAGCACATGTGGAGATGTACCCATCGTTCACCATGTACTTGACCCTATTGGTCGTGGCATTGGCACTGATGTCTGTGAACATAATTGTTGACTCTTACAACCCATATGGAGCCACGGGCTGTCACAGCAGTAATTCATGGACCGAGCCTAAGCCGGATGGAACGTGCTGGCGATATTGTACAAGTCCAGGTGATGGCGGTTACTCAGGTGCATGGTGCTACACGGCACAGGATTGTTTAGCAAACTTGTGCCATGAACAAACTACCTGTTCCGGTGCCAAATGTCCACCCTACAATGCATCCGACCCCACCATCTGTGTTGAAGACTGTGCCGGTCCTGATCGTCATTGCAGTATTGAAACTAATAAATTATTAACTAGGAATTTAATAATAATTAACTTGAAATTACATTTATAGTACATACAATAACGTTCTAAAATTAATATTTCCAAACACTCAGTTTGTCAAAATTTTAATAATGAAATGCTATTGAACGTATAAACCTAGTTTATTGTTTGTCAGGAACTTTATTTAGAACTAACCCACCACTATCCCAGCTAAATTTGCAAAATTTTAAGGCATCAATATTTTTCCAAAGACACTATAAGAGTTAAATCATGCTTGAATTGTTTAGTAATATACTCTATTGCGTGTTGTAAATTTTGTTTACAAATTCCATTAGTACAACTACAACTTATTAATATATAATTTTATAGGATAATCAATCTCCTGTACTGAATTAAACTTTGTACTTAGGAATGTCCCTCACGTTCGCCTTAACCATTGTTGAAAAGCGATATGTATATTAAATGGAGAATTCATAGTAATACAGTAATTTAATATTAAAAATAAAATGAAATCGACATATTTCCTAACATGCTTTACGTTTCAAAATTTTAAACAAAAAATTTCCTTGTACATGTTAATGAGAAATAATGTACCTTATAATTCCTAACTTAATCAAAAAAGTGTTCAAATTTTTGATATTTTGCTTTATATAGGCAATACCAACGGAGGAACTATAATTGCCTGTGAAGGAAAAAATGCAGTTCTTCATTGTCCATTTACTGGTAAATCTGTCAACATTATAAGCGCTAATTACGGACGAACAGAACCTGGTGATAAGGTTTGTCCCCACCAAAGCATTAAGACAACAAATTGTACATCCACGGATTCCAAGGAAAAGGCACTTCTCATGTAAGTCCCATAAAATTATGAAAATTTTAAAAGGCAGTCTAACACATTGTCGAGCCTAACACAACTTATTAACCACACTCCAATAAGTGGGTTGAAGTTGAAATTACAAAGAAACAATATCAAAAACTGTTATAAAAGTGATACAAACTGTAAAAGGAGTGTAAACTAAAACAGCCGAATTATTACTTAGTCTGTTTTGATTTATGATGACAATTTAATTTTATTGTATTTCAGATGCCAAAATAAGCAAAATTGTGAACTAAATGCATCCAACGAAAATTTTGGAGACCCATGTGTAGATACCTACAAATATCTACAAGTTGAGTATAACTGTGTCTAAGATCTTGTGAATATTATACATCTTAAATAACCTAAATAAACTTTCACTTTAAATTACGAGCTGAGATTATTCAACAAAAATAAGATGTTGGTTGTATTATTCAAAAATATTCCAAGTAATTTTAATAGGGTGGAAATCTATAGCCTAATATTTATATAGTATGTAGGAATTGATGTCCTACAGAATGTAAAGTCATGCTATCACTATCAATCTAAAACTTTTGGATAAAGGGAAGTTTTCTCAGTAAAATCTTAGAATGTGCAAGTTGTCTATATCAACTCAAAATTATAAATATGTGTGACTTATATGTACAGAATAAGCACTTAACACTTGCATTTAGTAATCTTCACAACTATCTTCTATTGTACAATAAATAAAACCCAAAAAGCGTTCTTGTTCAAATTACACGTTCTTGTAGTACCAGTCTCACATTTCCCCCTTTTCGCTAAGACTTCTCTTATATTTTATACTTTTTGCCATCATATAATTAGAACTTAACCTTTTCTCCATATACGATTCATGAACAAATAGTGGTGAGAAAAAGTAGTTAGGTTAGCATTTCTTAATGTATGTATGTAGATGCATGATGCGCCATATTATGCTATATGTAATTGCAGAAGTATTATATATGTTGGCGATAGATAATACCATATTTATTACTTACTAAAATATGTAAGGCATTAACATGGGCAATAGAAAAGCAATGTATTAAACTGCAGCAGTCACTATTTCGCTACTGTCATCATTATGTCAATCAGTATGTAAGCATTTATAAGGATATGGTTTCTTGAGCGATAGTGTTTCTATTTATATTCGCTGTGTACGCCGATAAGCTTATATTTACGAATGTTGTATTACATATTACATATATATTACATATAATATATTACATATTCAAACAAAATAATATTATACTTACTTCTTTTAAATACGTGAGTATAACCACAGCTTTGGTCATGACCTTCACGATAAAATATGACACAACGTCTTTTCGTACATTACTCCTGTTGACTAAACACGATAAAGTGGTTTTATTTTGCATGGTCTATATACTAAAAATTAGCCATGCATTTACCCTACGAAAATGACCGCGAACAGCTCAACTTAGTAATCTCGTAAAGCCTTATCAGTTATCACTGTATACCTACATAATAAATTATAATAAGCATCTAATTGCTATAAATGCCTTTCATATGTTTTGTATTCTTGGAAGTAGCAAGTTAAAATAAAATGTTATAGAGTGAGTATACAGCGGGAATTTTACGAATTGTGTGCAAATTAAATATTGCCCATCCAATACAGTTGAATAATTATGGCCACAGCGGCCCACATTATTCTCAAAAACTTAGTTTACCTAAGTGAACATCTTTGTGATCGTAACAAAGTGTTACTTCATCTGTTACAAAAACAAATCATTTCTCAGGATGAGTCGGAAGTTATTGTGAGTTCCCTTCGTCATTGATTCACATTTATAATTAAGGGTTAGAAGAACTTTCTAATTGGCGAATGGCTTTGTACCAAAGTGATAATTATGTGCAAATTTTGGAACAATAATTTATTAAAACGAATTTTTTAGGAATGTTTCAATGTCGATGATTACCATTAATTGCAATTACTATATTCATATTTTCTAGGAAAGCAAATGCACAACCAGTGAAAAATCAGCGGAATTATTCCGAATATTGATGCGGAAAGATTTGGAATTAAATTTAATACTGAGAATATTGGGACGAACCGGAAACGACCATTTGGTTGTTAAATTGAAGCAGTATGGACATGTTTCTGAAGAAAATAACTATTCGAAAGTCAACATTCACTTAAAACTTAAGCATTGGCCGGAATAAAAGTTTCTATGCCAATCATTTTTTGCTAGAAGTGATGGCGATCGCAAATTCGTTGATATCCTGCATGAAAAGTTGTTGAAGGACAAACGTCGGACTGTTGTCATAAGTCAGGCCACATCGAGCTCCAGGGTTATAGGTCAAGGTGGTATTGGCAAAACTTTAACAGCCAAATGGTATGCGAAGGCATATGAAAAAGAATATAATCACATATTGTGGATCGACTGTGGGGAAGGCAGTCTTTTAAGATCGTTTTCAAAACTGAGCAGTGACTTGCAAATAGAAATGGAAGCAGATGCAAAAATTGAAGATTGTGCCAATTACTGCTACGAGATCCTGTCAGATTTAAAATGCTTATGGGTGTTTGACAATGCAGAAGATTATACAGGCGATGATGGAATTTCTAGCGTGATGCCCAAATACGAAGACAATTTTACCTGCTTGATAACTTCAAGGAGTCACGATTGGGGAAATGAAGTGAAAGGAGGCTGTATCTCCGAATTTAAACTAAATATCTTCAATGAAACTGAAAGCGTTGAATTTTTAAGACGGAATTTGGACAAGGATTTGGCCGGAGAAGTACAGCAATTGAGAAATTTGAGTAAATGCCTCACAAATTTACCCCTTGCATTGGAATTGGCAGTAGCAACGTTGAATAAAAGAGGTGTCAATTTAGCAACTTACATAAATGGCATTAACATGTCCACCGTAGATTCAAAATCATACGCCTATGAAAAAACAATTACCAATTCTGAAATAATGGTGCATGAAATTCTAAAGATTTCATTTCGATTGATTGAAAACTTATCAAACGGGGAGCTTGTCGTGGATATGCTAAGGGTTCTAGCTTTTGTACGTCCAGATGACGTTGAACTCGAATTTTTGAAGGCTGTATGCCTAGTGTCTAGAGAAAAAGCAGTACATGAAGCGATTGACGTTATGGAAGCCTATGCTTTTGTTACTATAAGAGAATATTTGGACAAGAGTGGAAACAAAATATATTTTGTGAGCATTCACAGGTTGATCCAACAGGCATTGAGGTACGCAGAAGAAAAAAATTCACACACTACCCTGAGAAAAATCTTAAACTGTGAAGGATTTTTGGATTATAAACTGATTCCATTCAGGTAAAGCATAAACTTAAATTAATCCTATATATTCTGCCACTTTAAATATTTCCTGATTAATTTTAGATATGCAGACGAAGATGTTAAACTGGAATTTAAGAAAATTGGTGCACAATTAGTTGACCAAATGGAATTAAAAAAGTTGCTTGATGAAAGAAGATTTGTCGAGGCAGTGGAATTGTCGGGGCTGATCCACAAAGAATTGAATTCAGCAACGTCGTTATTCAATTATGCCGTTTGTCTTGGTCGATGTGCGGAAACGGTGGAAGAGGCGATATCTTGGATGAAAATTCTCTATGATCAACTGAAGGAACCAATTTGGGGTGCCCCAATAAATTTCTGGGATAGAATTCTTGATCTGACTAAGGAAAGCGCAGATAAATACTTAGCAGCCGCGCAATTATTTTTCCTCTATTGTAAATCAAATCAGTTTGGCAAGGGAACTAAAATTTTCAATGCCATAAGAGAACTGGTGTCTTACTTCGGCACAGAAACCCCTGGCAGTTATATGGCTTCATTACTTGCAGGATGTGGTTCAATTCAATTCTACGATTTAAATGTAAATGAGAATTTGGTATCCCTAAAACTATCTAGTGACACTGACGATCAAAATATTAGGAAGCAGATAACCTTTAGCAATTGCAAATTCACTTCCAATTTATTGCTTCCGAAAGATTTGGAGAATCTCACTTATAAATTGACGGATTTTTCCATCCCAAATATTAGTATCCATAAAATAGAGCAAATAATACCTCAGTGTCTTAATGAGTTAACAATTGACAGCAATTTTGGGGATGTTATCGTCCCTATCGGCGCTTTGGCGTCCATTAACGTCTTAAAATTACTGCACATTACTTTGAGATTAGACGGGTCTCGACTAACTCCTCAGGAAATTCACTTCGAGTCTTTGAATTTTGTAAGAGGGGAGAAAAGCGAAGTACAGAAAAATGTTTTGGTAAATGAATTTCTAAATACCCATAAAATTAAAAAACTTGTTCTCATTAACAGAAAGTACACATTCTCGAACATGATAATTGGCATGAAAGATTCACTTGACGCTGAAATTGTTCATTTGGATAAAATGGCCACTTTGGGTTGGGAAAATTGTAACTGGCAAATTGATCAATTAATTTCGACAGCAATTCCTTTTAGACAGCATAGTAATATGAAAATCAATAAATTGGTTCTTAATGACTGCTCGGTTGATTTTTATACGTTTCCACTGTCATTGGAAACGTTACAGTTAGGATCCGATATAAAGATTGACAGTTTTGATTCAAAAACAAGTCTTGAATTTCGTTCTTTCTTAAAATTACGTTTACCCAGCCTCAAAAAATTGCATTTGACGGGTACGAATGTTTCACTTTTATCATTATTTGCAGAATGTCCCAATTTGCATTACCTTGAGTTTACTAGAGCAGATGGTTTGCAATTGGAAACGATTCCCGATGGAATGAAAGCAATTAGATTTAATTACAAGTTTAAAACTAATGCACAGGAATTCAGAAATAGTAAGAGTAAAGTAAATAAAATTATATTTTTTAATGACATGGATAGTAATTCTCCTTCCTATGAGGATGCTGATACAATTTTGTCAAAGTTACATCCCCAAGAATTCATAGTTAATGACTATTTTTTACATCAGCAAGGGGGCGAGCGTGGGTTTGACGGTGTGGCAAAACTGGCAGCAAGATCTTTGGCAAAACACAGTGGGATCGTAAAAGCAACAATGGGGTGTTTTCAAGTTAGCCTTGCAAATGAAAATTATTTTAGGAAGTCAGAATTTAAAAAATATGTCGAGTCTATTAGCTGTTATTACCTTTTCCAAAAATCCAGTGAAGTTGAAATTAAGGCTGGATTCCCCATAGATGAACGTCGATTTATGGAGCATTTTAATTCGGATTAATATGCTGCATATACTAATTTGATTAGTATTCATCAGATATATATATACTTATATAAGTAAAAAGTATAATTGTACGTTGACGAAGTAGACCGCTTAACTGACAGGTTTTAAAAAGTTTTCACTTTTTAATTCTGATAATTTTGCCATCCCTTTATCTTTATTTGGATTTTGACCAAACTTGCCCATCTGTTTTAAATAAGCTGGGCCCTTGCAATTGCCATGGTAACGTTATTAGCAAATGTATTTTCCGTAAATATAAATATGACTGTTGCGGTATCAGTGTGAAAACCACTTTTTTTATGGAATTGATTGAGAATGAATTTGGGTATAATTCACAAAATAACTTTTTATTTCCAATACAGATTTAGTACTGAAAATAATAGACAATAGGTAGGTGTAGGTAGAAGTGTGCAAAGATCGACACAAACGAGACAAAAGCAAAAACTTAAGTGACAAAAACTACGTGGCTAGTAGGTCAAGAATCTATTAATGATACAATTATTTACTTAGCAGGATGTGGGTGTAAGCATAGGAATGTGGGTTACTGGAGTTATGAACTCCGCGGCATTAAAAGGAAATGATGTTGGTTAGGAATTTAGGTGGACGGTTGAGATGAGTTAAATGTACATAATCTCTTCACATCTCTCATCAATGACTTTAATCCAATATGGCAGTGGGGCTTTATTTTTCAGCGATCTTTATTTATACGTTACAAGTTACAGCTAGATGGCATAATAATAATTTTGTGTTTACGTTAACCTATAATTAAATGTAGTGGCAATATTGCCTATTTCACTTTTAAATGCCTGTGCCTAATTTCGCATAAGTAATCTACATAATGCTTCTTGTTCATAGTGATTTATTTAGTAGCATAACATTTAATTGTCCATTACAAAGAAAGTGCAATTTCAAGAGTAAATAATGTTTTTCTATTTACTATTTATAATTAAATAGATTATGTCATGCAAATGGTACAATGCGGTTTAATCTCTGTCCATTGAGGAGGATGAATAAATAAAATTTCACTTCATTGCTAATATCATATTATAAGTATATATTTCTACTAGATGAGGATTCACATACAACTATACATGCTAAATGACAATACCCAAGTAAGGTTTTAAATCAAACAGGTCGCTTATAAACTTAAACTATGATTTCATTTAAATTGAATTTATGGCAGACAGTAATAGTTTTTACATTCAATTATTTGTCCTTTATACAAATAATAGTACATGAGCAGCAGGGTATGTTTTAGGTCGAAAATCTGGGACACAGTTTTTATACATTTAGAAGTAAATATTATCTTGTTCATTTATATTATTGACTACATACTGCGAAAAAAACTGGTGTCTGATGTTAATGTCTGAATTTTATATTATTGGGCAAATAAATTGGATTGACTGTATATTGAAGGCAACTTACATCAAAGCAACACATTAAGGTGCGTCCTTAGTGGTTCCTTTTACATTTATTTTCCCACACCACTGTTTCGTGAATAACTCCCCCAATTCTGGATCAATTTGGACGTATGGGACCTTATAATGCAGATTTGCTAATCAGCTCAGACTTATCATGGTAAATTTTACAATTTTGACCCATAAAGGTCACACCACCGCACCGATAAAAAAATTGTTCTTTTTCATTTTTGGCGGGTTGTCTTTAGACTTGGATGGCAGGGCAATTTAAAGGTATTATGGAAAAGTCGTAACAACAAGTCCGAGCAGAAAATGAGATAGATCTTTAGGAAAACATCGGAAATTTTTCAGTGTACCCGTTCCACCGAAATGGTCGAAAAATAAAATTTGAATTTCAAATATGATACACAGCAAAAGAGAACGACAGAGGTGAAAAGTCATGGGCACTTTCGTTCTCTCACTCACAGGTACACTATCTCATTTGCCGCTCTAACAACGCACTATTTCTGCTTTGACTACTTTCTTTCTTATTCGTGTAGTAAATTCGTACTTCAAAGGAATTCCGGTAGTTGCTTAGTAGTAGTGAACGACAAACGTTAACAGAAATAAATTCTATAGGTCCACTTTTTACATTTCCTTTTCTTCCATATATGTTGGGCTGGGACGAAAAGGGAATTAACTCGTTCGTAATATATTAATCAGTTGCTATGAGTTCAAAAATTGGAATAATTTAGTGATTTTCATGGTTTCGTATTTTGGAAAAAAATTGCAGGGCAAAAACACTACTTTTGAAAATAGTGATCAGTAATCATAGTAAACAGGCTATGTTTACTTTTTAGCTCGCCTGAGGAAGCGAGCTTATAGAACCACACAGTACAGTACGTACGTCTGCCCGCCAACCCTGTAACTTTTGAATGCATTAACAGAAATTGATCAAACGTTGCTAATGGACCAGTGACGTTATGGTTATGGTCCCATTCATTCAATAAGTTGCAGAGATACCATGAGCTCACTTTGTCTTCATTTTGATATTCAAAGTGAAAAATGGTCCAAAACAAAGTGTAAATGTGTTCGCAGTAAATTGTTAATTATACAGCTTAAAATATTCCATGCCGCTTCTAACACATTCTAACATCGAAATTTGCCTAAAAAAAATTTCGAATTTTTAGTAAATGTGATAGTCAAAATTACACTTTTTAAATCTCTGTTGATTTTAATGGTCAATATTAAAGGTAAATCATACACGGCCGAAAGCATTATGCATTAGTTTGCATAGTTCCACATTCTGTGCTGTACTCTGTACTCTGTAAGTACAGCGCGCGACTCTGCACTGAGTTGTTCTTCGCAGTTTTTGTCTGTACTTCCCATTCAAATTCGAAAATTTCAAACGCTGATTGATTTATTATTATAATTGATTTATATCAATAAATACTTTATGTAAAAAAAATTTGTTGGCATTTTTGGAAACTCTGATTTAATACCAAGGACTTGTGTCTGCAATTCAAATATTATTATTTGTCTCTCATCAAAATTGTTAATCAAGGAACCGCGCCACTTTTCTGGCAACTATACTTTTTTTGGAACATTAATTTCTCCTAAACTACGAACCTTTAAGAAAATAAAGGACACACAAGTCGTAGTTATTAGAACAGAGTTTCCAAAAATCCCTACCAAAGAATTTTTATAAAGTATTTATTGAGTTATTTATGATCATTTAAAGCGCAAAAATACATGAGAACGCTTTTTTAAGGGGCCTTGTACAGGTTACCCTTAGTCTAATTTTAATAACCAATATTAATCTACTTTAATCATTTCTGTTGATTTTAATACTTAATATTAATCAATTTTAATTATCTGTTGATTTAATACTCAATATTAATCAATTTTAATTATCTGTTGATTTAATACTCAATATTAATCAATTTTAATTATCTGTTGATTTAATACTCAATATTCATCAATTTTAATTATCTGTTGATTTAATACTCAATATTAATCAACTTTAATTATCTGTTGATTTAATACTCAATATTAATCAACTTTAATAATCTGTTGATTTAATACTCAATATTAATCAACTTTAATTATCTGTTGATTTAATACTCAATATTAATCGATTTACATTTTCTGTTGGTTTTAATGGTCAATATTTTTGATTCTCTGTTGGTTTTAATGGTCATTGGTCAATATTTTTGATTCTCTGTTGGTTTTAATGGTCAATATTTTTTGATATTCTGTTGATTTTAATGGTTAATATTTTTTGATTTTCTGTTGATTTTAATGGTTAATATTTTTTGATTTTCTGTTGATTTTAAAGTTAGCATAAAAGCATTTTAATGTTATAATAAAGCAGCAACAGAAGCGAGCTTCTGTTGCTGCTTGAGTTGAGGTTACCTGCTAGTATAGTTAGCTTCTGCAACGCATTTACCGTAATCTTTCATTTACCATCGCATTTATGTGTAATTTGGAACTGTTTTGACTGTGCCAAGGCGAAGCGATAACATTTTGTAAGATGCACCCAATAAAATCGAAATGCACGATTTTATTCCGCAATAATTTATTACCAAAACGAAACCATGTTGAAATTTTCCTGAAAAATGCCCCTTAGTTACGAAATTAAAATATTACGAACGAGTTAATTCCCTTTTAGCCCAAACGGTTCATATAGGGTACTGTAAAAGGTAATCCAACTTATTACTATAGAACTAAAATGTACGAAAGCAAAGAAATGGTATTTAGTCCTAGTTAACATAACACAGTAAGTTTGCTCCTGTCATTCTGTCAATACTTCGCGTGACAAATAGCCCGATATAAAGTTTCTGAGAAATATGTATACAGAAAGAAATGGATCAATAGCCTTCTAGTTCACTTAAATAAATTGGAGTTGTTTCTGAGAATTTATTTGCTTGGTACATTCCATACTAATGATTTAAAGCTGACGAAAAAATTAAATAATTTTAAGTATTAGAAAAATTAAAGACTTCAAATGGCAGAAATGTTGCAAATATAAACTGTGCTAAATGATTTCTTATAATAGATCTTAAAGTGATGTCAATATTAGTTGACCGAGTTTCCAGATTTTCGTTTTGTCAAACGAAGATTTTACCAAAATAACCCAAGCCAATGGTTTTGTGTAGCTATTTCAGAAAGGTATTTGATATTCTAGTTTCAAGTCTCTTAAGTAGTTTAATTTCTCATACTATTGCATCTATAAATATGAGACAGTTTAGAGTAAATGAATGTGGGGATTTATTTTTGAGGTTTTCCCTGCCAGACAAGTAAAGAGACAGGTAAATTTATTGCTTTATTTAAGGACTCAGACCTCAGATTGTTATTATAATACAGAAAACTGTGATTCGCTTGAGAAGAATGTGGAACGGTGTCAGGGTTACCAGATTTTCTTCAGCCAATTTAAGTATCCTGACCAACAAAAGCCATTTATCAACCCGCGCCCTTCGGGCGCGTCTTAGTAAATTCTTTCAAATGTCATACAACCGCATTTGGCGCTATCATAAATGCGCAGATAAAAAATTTACGGTTTTTTGAAAAAAATGATACAAAAATAACGGAAATAATGTATGTTGAAATTAATATTCGCGCATATTAATACAGAGAAAAGTGAGAATATCATAAAAATGTACAAGTTCGCGCGAAGCGCGAGAAAAATTTGAAATTCAACTTCAAAATTTATCTATAATGAGTTGACGAATTTGGTGTAATTTAGATTAACGGTTAAGTGACATAAGTTGAGGAAAAGAAGTTTGCTTTTATCCTCCACTGATTAAGGATTAATGGATTTCCATCGAAATTGACAGAGATTTTTGACAATAAACTCGATCGACCAACAAAGAATAAAGAAATTTCGACATTTTAACTTATTTGAACGCTAACAAATTGTGTTCTAATACTTAAGGATGAAATTATTCAATTTTTACCGATTTTAGCTCATTTAAGTATATTTAAGTATATAATCTAAGTATTTCTAGTATTAGTAGTAGTATTTAGTATTTATCTAAATACTTGCAAGTATTTTAAGTATAGGGTGTAATTTAAGTATTATACTTGCCATTTAAGTATACCTGGTAACCCTGAACGGTGTAGTTCTCGATGTAGACATCCTACATAATGTTTGTCAGTCTGTTGCCAAGTAAATATTTCAAATAGTCCAACTTATATAAAACTTTTTTGCTGGCTGTGTCTGCCATAAAATAAACTTATAATATCTAACTCTTATTACATTTATTCGTTTACTTGATTTTAAAACAATCTATGCGAAAGATATATTTCTACTTTAAACTTTTTTACCCTATTCTTTGACCAGCTGAGAGAAGATTTGAATCCACGACTTGAAATCTAGATGTTGGAGCAGTTCGTTTGGTATGCTTATTTGACAAAGTTGTTTCTAACTTATGTTATATATAAGTAGTTAAATGTTAAATTTAATTTAAATTTTAAAACTTTATTTAAAACAAACGTATTTTAAAACGACAATGAATCGGTGTTTTATGAATCTTATGTTTGTATACCAAAGAATTTTTGAGTTTCATTTTTGATTTTGTGCAGGAGATAATTACCAAAATTTTATGGAACAATTAAAAACTGTATATCTAATCGAAGTATAGAAAAAGAAGTTACTTTGTTGTTCACCATTATTTTTTCCACCAAAATCAGCGACTAACTGAATCACCAAAATATTCCAACGGAACATTGCTGGTCACCCCTATAATTGAACAAAACGCATATCAATAAGTCTAAATTAAATAATAAGATCTAAATTCAATCCAGGGGTGTATTGACCTCGATAAATCACAGTGATCAAATCGACTTCTGAGTAAGAAAATATTAATATAGGATTCTCCACAGTCGATTACCTTACAACCATAAGAGGTATATTGGTCACATAACGCATTTTTCAAAATGATGATCAATGCTGGTCTGTGCGTATTAACGGTTTTTTCTTTCCTGTTCAATTTTGAACTAGTCTGTTGCTTCCGAAATTTGTCACTATTCAACAACTGTGATTTTAATCTTGTTTTATTCGGCAAATCTCAATGGAGTGATGATGTTTTGAAGTCCAATCAAAATAATCAGCCATGGACAATTTTTGCTGCTGGCAATAATATTACTCACTACCAAAATAAACTTATTCGGAAAAACCTGACCGCGCCGACAGATTTGACCAACAGTCACTGTAGCATTAACATAGCTTTGGAACCAGACGAATCACTTCAGCTTGCAGGAGACCATTTTGGATCAGAAATAAATCGTCGTTCAGCTCAGTTTATAGTTATATATGACCAATTCAAGAACGGACTCATTAATACGTCTAAAACTTATCATTTTATCAATTTGGAAGCTGCATCTGTAAATGCTTTGTATTTGATTGGTATAAGAAATCTTACTGAATTTTCCACTTATACTGTGCAATTGTACAAAGACAATGTTGAATTTATTGGCATTGAAGAGAACATCACTGAAATTATTTGGATAAAAATATGGAGAAATCTCAATGGACATGCTCATGGAAATCATCTGGCAGTCTTTGATGAACGCTTAACTCATAAAGCCATCATGAAAAAAAAATGTGTTCATTCAACATACATGTTGATTAGACTATCTGCGGACTGTGCACCTATGCATAGAAGAATAGAAACAATTACTGCCAAATTCAATTTTTCGACAGTCTACTTAAATTCTGCGGAAGGTTATATTAAGAGTTCTTATGAATTGAGAGCGTCTTCCCACATTTTTGTGGAAGGTTGGAAAAGGTATAGAAACATTTTTGAATACCACTGGGTAACTAATCTATTTTATCACAAAACTTATGATTTCAATGTTATCTATTGCGAAAGCGAGGAATCATATTTAGATGTACCTCTGCTGGTTTTGGCAGAAAATACGTTTGACTCAACCAGCTGGCTATTCTTATTTCTCTTCTTTCCTTTGACTAATGCTATCTTAATTTTTAAATCTAGTACCTTTGTAAACTGTTTTAACCGTATTGTAATGATATTAGTGTCAACATCTGCAGTTCTATTTCGACAATCCTCGTCAATTTATAAGAAGCACATTTTATCTTGTGCTGTATTATTAATGGCCATTGTTACCACGTCTCTTTATGAAACATACATAACAGGCAATGTTATTGTCCCACCGGAAAGGAAAGTGTTTGACAATTTTAAAGAATTGATTTCTAGTAGATATAGAGTGGTAACTCATTACGACGACGATTACGATGAACAGTTAATGATAGAAGAATTGTTTATTCAAAACGGTATTTCAGAGCTTACGGACAAAGCTAGTGGTACTTATGAATATGACTGGACAAACGAACGCACTGCCCCATATTACAGAATGAAGGGATATACTTATGAAAATCTAACTGCCAAGTTGCTTGGAAATACCACTTTAAAATTGATGGCTGTAGTGCCAAAAGAAAGTAGCATCTTTACTCTACATACGCTTCATCAAAAACATTCACACGCAAAATGCAGGGCTGCTAAAAAAACAGCCTTTACTGCAATTGATCTCTGGGCATTTGAATTCAGCTTCAGACACGAACAGCGGTCATTTATGTATCAACTTTTGGAAATTGGAATTCTGAAAATGTGGGAAGATCATCAACTTTTACATTACTCTACCCATACACTGGAAGCGAAAACCAAATACCAGGAATCTCGACCTAAAACGGTCACAATGAAAATGAAAATTCACACGATTTTCTTTGTGTTAGGATATTCATTTCTCGCATCTTTTGCAATTTGGCTACTAGAAATTATTTGGTACCTTAGAGGTACATTACATAAAACTTTACGCCGGCTGTACATCAAGACGGAATCAACTAGTATGGTCAGAGTTCAACCAGCAATTGTGTAGTTGCTTCGTTACTAGGGGACAAAAGTGGCCAGTGGGCAAACATTCAGAATGGGGCTATAAAAACCAACACAACTAGTCAGCGCTAGTTTTTTTCACAAAGTACTCACTTCTGTTGTATACCCAATACTGAAGTATTTTTTGTTGATTTCTTTCTCATTACTTCTCTTGCGTTATTGCAAGAAAAGTAATTCTGCATTAATGTAATTATTAATTCATAATTCACTACATAAATAAATATTTGCTATTGATATTAATTTTTATATTCAATAGCTATGTATATGATGTAATAGTTCAAATATAATATAAAAGATAATTTTCGTTGACTTCTAAATACTATAAGGTTCTAAATATGTATTGTTTGCATGTGTAACCGTGCTTAAATTTGTAATAAAATATAAATTCCTCAAACGTCGATTTTAATGATTGTTTATGCAAGAAGGCCCCGAGATATCTTAGCTTAGTCGGCTTTATTAAGAATATTCAGAGTGTAATTTTTTGTAAAAATTCTAGTAATTTACTCATAACTAAACTATTTTTGACTAATTCGGTCAGCTCATCTAAAACTAATTTACATTAATAATTTAAGAAACAGACATTCCCTAGGAGCCATTTGGACTTTCATTTTTGAAAATGAATTCATATTAAAAACTTGATTTATATACGGTGCTAACTTTTTATTGTTCAATTTATCCTCTTCTCCACAATACAGTGCTTAATAAAACTTCCACTTCAATCTGTCTTTCTACACAAAAATATTTGTCCTTTAATAATATACATAATATTATGTGCCATAATATCAATCGATTACAATATCCAATGAACAGTGTGCATGTTTTAATTCTAAGATCTAGGACACGGCATGGTCCATGCCGTGTCCAATTTTGCATGGAAGAACTTATTTTGATGTTGAATTATATATTATTTTTCCGAGTCTAGTACATGACTGGCAACTTTGCTTTCGGTGTATCGTGGTTTGAAGGCAATTTACACCAAGTACATTAAAGGAAATAAATTCTATATGTTCACGTTCTACATTTCCTTTTTATTCCATCTATATTATGTGAGGTCTCCTAAATGTAGACTCACATGGCTCTTGGTAAGGTATGTAAATAGATAAACATAATGCATAACAGTTTGTAGGTATTTAGGGAAATCGAGTAAAATTACATGCATCTATTGGTAAAGGTCGTTGATTCTTTGAAGTTAAGAATCTAATCTACCTAATTAAAATATTAAGATAGTAGTTAATAGTATAACGTAAAGGCATATCATATTTTGCTGGATCCGAGATGTTACATCTAATACACGGATGACCATAGCACAACGAAGTCATAAAAGGGCAAACAAACCAAACAGAACTCTCATTCTCAATTGTCTCTTAAATCTCACCAAACCTTTAAACCGATACCTAGTGTCCGTTTTGTATAACTTAATTTACCATTATCTTTTTACACAGGCTACTGTGCAATTTGAGACTTTTCTCTTGTTCAGCCCTATTCTAAATTTTAACAGCACTATTGCCATTTGCGCTAGTCACTCTATAATATAAACGTCATCGAAATGTATGTTGTGTGTACGGATTATGAAATTATGATATTACGTCATCGAAATGTATGTTGTGTGTACGGATTATGAAATTATGATATTACGTCATCGAAATGTATGTTGTGTGTACGGATTATGAAATTATGATATTACGTCATCGAAATGTATGTTGTGTGTACGGATTATGAAATTATAATATTACGTCATCGAAATGTATGTTGTGTGTACGGATTATGAAATTATGATATTACGTCATCGAAATGTATGTTGTGTGTACGGATTATGAAATTATGATATTACGTCATCGAAATGTATGTTGTGTGTACGGATTATGAAATTATGAATGTTATTACTCGGCCACCGTAGGGTTATTTCAAAATGTATTAACAACACAGTTTGGTTTATTTGCAAAAGATGCTAAATTCCATCCAGATGGAACTTGGTTTTGTGCATACACGCTTGCGCGATGATGAAAGTCACTGTTGTGCGAAATGGTAGTTGAAACTTCTTGATTCAAATAAGTGTACTGTGTCTTGTGCTTTTCTTTGCTATCATTTTCTCTCGCATCTTGAAGATTTGTTGTGCTATTGTGACAGGAAAGTTAAATGAAATCATTGACATTTATCCTTCAGGTAAGAATACCGTGTCTTGTGCTTTATCATTTTCTCTCACATCTCTAAGATTTGTTGTCTATTGTGAGGCATTTTACTATGGTAAAATTGTTTGATGTATTTAACCCTTAATTTGTTTTTTCATTTCAGGAACAGCTTTTTTAAAACCTAACCAAAAATTGTTCACATTATTACTATTATAAAACTGACTCTTATTTGATCGTTTTAACGATTTTTTGCCAAATAAGGCAGATTTGACCACTTTTTGGTCCATTGCCAATAAGGCAGACTTGACCATTTGTTGGTCCATTGCCAATAAGGCAGACTTGACCATTTGTTGGTCCATTGCCAATAAGGCAGAATTGATCATTTGTCGGTCCATTGCCAATAAGGCAGAATTGATCATTTGTCGGTCCATTGCCAATAAGGCAGAATTGATCATTTGTTGGTCCATTGCTATTAGGGCAGAATTGATCATTTGTTGGTCCATTGCCAATAAGGCAGACTTGACAACTAGCTGATCGTTTGTCATTTAAGGCAGACTTGACAACCACCTAATCGTTTGCCATTTAAGGCTAATTTGACCACTTGCTGGTCCTTTGTCTTTCAGGACAGACTGGACGATTATCTATAATATAAACGTCATCGAAATGTATGTTGTATGTTTGTGTGTACGGATGTTGTAATGTTATGAATGTTATTACTCGGCCACCGTACCGTTATTTCAAAATGTATTAACAACACAGTTTGATTTATTTGCAAAAGATGCTAAATTCCATCCAGATAGAACTTGGTTTTATGCATACACGCTTGCGCGGTGATAAAATTATGAAAGTCACTGTTGTGAGACGTGGTATAGTTGATACTCTTTCTTTCAAATTTAATATACCGTGCCGTGACCTTATTTTATACGCAGGAAAGTTTAAAATTTGGATATTCATAATAAAACTATTTTTTTCAATTCGCAAATGGTTTTAAGCTAATAGGAGGTTAAATTAAATCTATAATATAAACGTCATCGAAATGTATGTTGTATGTTTGTGTGTACGGATGTTGTAATGTTATGAATGTTATTACTCGGCCACCGTACCGTTATTTCAAAATGTATTAACAACACAGTTTGATTTATTTGCAAAAGATGCTAAATTCCATCCAGATAGAACTTGGTTTTATGCATACACGCTTGCGCGGTGATAAAATTATGAAAGTCACTGTTGTGAGACGTGGTATAGTTGATACTCTTTCTTTCAAATTTAATATACCGTGCCGTGACCTTATTTTATACGCAGGAAAGTTTAAAATTTGGATATTCATAATAAAACTATTTTTTTCAATTCGCAAATGGTTTTAAGCTAATAGGAGGTTAAATTAAAAATGTTATACGTCTTAAATAGAAAAGCTAAATCCATTCTTAAATAGAAAATAATCAGAGCGAGATGAAGTGGTAAACAATTTTTTTTATTTCAAATGTGTACGTTTTGAATCTGCCACTTATGTGTTATATAGATTTGTTATAAAATTATGACTTCTAATATGACGTCACAAATCGTGATGATGATAGGATTAGGATGCGTAAAAGTAGCCCTTAAAAAGTTTAGGTGGGTGAATATTTATGAATATAGAATATTTCTTTAATGTGATTCCATTTTCGTAGGTCATAGTCATGAGTGTCATGGAAGTTGACATTTTCCTTGCATTGACACTATACAACGGTAGTATATGTAATTAGTTATTCCAAATCAAAAAAACAAAATTTTCTAAAACTTCAGCGTATTACGACCAAGGGCCAATATTTTTGTGTTGGAATTTTATTGTGACTATCGGTACTTACTCTGGTCACCCATTATGGTCACATTTTTGACTTGGGGTATAATGTTACGTCTACGTTACTCTGACTCACCATTATGTATACTGCCAAGCTTAGATGTAAGCATCCCATCCATTATACCCAACATCCCATCCAGGTGTATGAATTGGCTGAAAGGGATGTGTTGGTGATGGCTGTAATGGTACTTTATTTGGAAACTGGGGATGGGCTATATTAGATGGACTACTTTATTTGAATATTGGTGGTGGGCTGGATACGATGTTGATCTTTTCTTGGGGTTTGGTGATGATGGAATGGATAGGGTTGGGTGTTCCATCTTTTACATTGGATGGGATGTTTACCAACAACTTACATCTATGCTGCAAAGTGTTATTCTGTTTTATCCGACCAAGCAAATAAACTGCTTCCCCTCACGCACCAGGCGGGTGAGGGAAAGAATTTTCTGAAATACATTCTATCCATCTTACAATATTGCCCCGGAATACACACTATCTTTATTTATAACAGGGCCTGGGCCCTGTGACCGGCTAGTACAAAAATAAACTTTAATTAAACTGCATTATTGAGCTCTGTTCTGGGTTAGTTTAACTACAACTTAACACAAACCTTTATGCTCGTAATCGTGTTGATAAGATTCGCCAATTCCTGTATCTTCTTTTGGATCCATTCGAAACTACTCCGAATCGCAAACGAAGACTGGAATCGAGGACATCAGCTACTTTACTACGGTGTAACAGGTTTAGCAACACACATATAATTTATTCCCTTATTTTGCTACGCTCTCCAAAACCTAGCATCAAACCTCTACCTTGGTCGAGGAAGACTTTGCTATTAGTGGCCAAGTCCCCTTTTGCCCCAGGCGTGCACTAGCCACCCGTGCACACATTCTCCTCTCTCAGCCATCCAAAGGTCAATGTTGCGTCACTCTTCATAACTTTAAGTCTTTTCGGCTACTACAGCTATTCTTCGACAGCGCGAATTAAACAAACGTTCCCTGTGCTTTCAGGCCGTTTAGGTACACAATACGACTACCTTACATAACCGCTCGCGCGCATAAAATACCAAAATATTTTTCCATGTAACAATATGATATTATTCACACTGGATTTGTATTTCTGGGATCACGTTATAAACGTTCACCATTCATAAATTGAGTGTGTAGAAAGAGCCAAACCATTCCTAACCGTTAAATTTTGACTTAAACTAAATACACTTACGTTATCTTAATCAAATTATTTCATTATAGCACTAAATTAATATAGGTAATAACCAAATGTGAGGAATCATTAATTACGGTTTAGAAAGAATCTGGTACACATTTAACTACTAGTGTAATCTTTGTGAGTCTTGTGTTTGGGAACGGGCCGTAGAATAAATTCTTACACCTAAATACAATTCCTCATAATTATAATCGTAGACTTGTTAATATCGTATAATTGTTAAAGCAACTACCTGTCTATATATATATATATATATCTGTATATATATATATATATAGTCTGTACGTGTAGTAGGGTGACCCCAAAGGCAAAATGCGAAAGCGTGTATGCAAACATATTGTACAAAACAATGAGCTACACTCTGGGTTAAAATTAGCTTATTTCATAATTAAACCAAAAAATATTGACATGGAAATCTTTAAATCTTTTGAGATTTAATAGCAGTAGTAGCCAACACGGTGCAGATCCTTATGGAAAAATGAAAGTTGGTAGGAAAATATGACAATTAAAAAGTGGGTAGGAATGACGCCAATGACGTCATTGGCGAGTTTGTATTTACATAGAATTCTCCAAGTGGGGGGAATTAGGGATCGGCTATAGTTTCGCCCTGTAGTATACTTGATTTAATTTTGAACCTTTCAGTGTGAGTTTCGCTTGTATTTGTACTTATATAAGACAAAAACACGAGCTAAAACATAAGCTTTCCTAGTGGATATAATATGCAATAAATTTTACCTGCAGTTCAGATTATTGCGCAAAGCTCGAGAATATTTAAGTTTTTAGAGTACCTTTTTTTAGTATCCATCTGTTTTTGTAATTGTTAAGCCGTTTAGTTATCGCAATTTAACAAAATAAATTCTTTGAATCGGCGGACATGCGACTTATTGCTAATATCATTGTGATAATAGCCATTCATGTATCCTTTAACATCAACCTACGATTTTCAAATTTTTACTGGATGTTCATCTTATGGTCAGAACCTTAAATGATAATTTTCATAGCGATCAGTTTCATAGAAATCGTTTTCTGATTTTTTGAAATTCAAATTTTAACCTAGAAGGGATAGGGAAAAACTCAAATTGCAAAAATATCTCCTATACTGTTTTCAGCCAATCATTATCAATTTTAGATTCAACTATTTTAAAATTAATTTAGAAAATTCAACTATCCATTCGTGCTTCTCCGTGTTTAAGAGGCTACAGTGCCCATACACTGTAAGTGCGACCATGGCTCACATATGTGGCGTATGTGCTGTTTCTCTTCAGCTTTAGCTACACCCACACTTTGATGCTAAATAAATAGGATTTATAAATATCAGTATTATAAGTATCCTTATATAGTATTAGCTACACAAGTACATCTTTTACATTTATATGACGTTAGATTTCTTTTTAATGCATGTACTTCTCATAGTCAGAAATTCAAATGAGCATTTTTATAACGTTTGGTTTCATATAAATCGTTTTATGATTTTTTGAAAGTGAGATTTTAACATGGAAAAACTCAAAAATCCAATAAATAGTTGCAATAATCATGAACTGGAAAAGTTTCTGCCTTCAGTAACAACATCTCAGCGGGGTTTTATTTTTCAGTAACCTTTATTTATACGTTACATTTTTAGATATAGCTGAAAGCTGGATGCCATAATAATAATTTTGTATGTTAACCTATAATGAAATGGCAACATTGCCTACTAGTAATAGGCCCGTTCTCCGAACGGGAAATGGGTAGCCCCTTAATGGAGACGGTAGATCATGAGTATGCATTTCCATTATGCATTTTAAAAAGTATGAAAATTTTATTTTTATTAAGATTTTATGTAGCTCAATTTCGTAAATAATTGATGTTCGTAGAAAGTGGAACACCTAAATGATGTTTAAGTGGAATAAAAATGATTACAACTTCAAATTATTATATATAAATTTATTTTGATTAAACTCTAAATGAAGGATCATGAGTCGTTTTCTGATGTTGAAGGGAAAATATTCGATCGATAAGCATTTCATATAGGGATCAATTTAAGTATTATACTTGGTAATGTCAAATAGAACAGAATACTAGGAAGGTTAAGCTTTTTAATATATTCTCGTTCAGCCGTTCATTAGAGGAGTCAGTCCCTAGATTCTACATTTCAGCTCTTTAATATTAATATGTCATTTTTATAAATTTAATGAACTAAAATGACGCTTTAAATTCTGGTGTTGTAGTTGTTTCCTTACATCAAAAAGGTGGAATGTAATTATTTGATAAAAATATACTTATACACATGCCTGAACCATTGTTTGTGTTAAGAGACAAAAATGTGAGTTTCTTTCAACTAAACTACTGATAGTGTGTAGCTAATTGTATGGCTTTGGAGAAACCTTGTACGTGCAAACCCTACCACCCATGATTTATGTGACCTGTGTTGCATGTTGCATGAAACCAGCAGGTAAAATTTATTGTATATATTATATCCACCAGGAAAGCATTTATTTTTGTCTTATATAAGTACAAATACAAAATTTCCTCGCGCTTTCCTTCGATGTCCAAATATTCTAATGAAATATGCATGACTTTAACATGAAAATATTAATACATTTAAAACAACTCATTTTAATCAATAAATAAATATAAAATTTTCTAACCCAAACTAATTAGTGTCGTGTTTCTCATACTGTTGCATATTTATGTATTTAATCGTGACTGTTTATTATGAACATTTATTTAGTTCTAGTAATAGGCCCGTTCTCCGAACGGGAAAAGGGTACCCCCTTAATGGGGACGGTAGATCATGAGTATGCATTATGCAATAAAAAAGGATGAAAATTAACAGATTAAAATGTTTAAAAAATTGTTTGCCGCATTGGGACCAAAAACAATACTTATCGAACCAACATAGTAATAGTGATAATAATTAATATTATTACACTAGTAAACAAGGTTTCGACTGGGAAATGCCACTAACGGGAAGTTTCCCATTTCCCACTGGGAAATGTGGGTATAAAAATGGAGTGGGAAATGGGTAGTGTGGGAAATAGTGGGAAACAGAGCCAAAATTGCGCCAAAATTCAAATTCTTGGGCTTTATTTCCCATATTTCCCACTAATTCCCGCATTTCCCGGACGTCCAACAAACAGAGGTGGGAAATGGGAATATTCGCAACTCTGCTAGTAAAGTAACAGAACGCTTCCATTTCTTATAAAAGTTCAAAATTTTCACGCGTTAACCCTGATTAATGTGGTGTGATGTGTGAAGTAGAATTTGGAGTAAGTGTGGAGTAGATTTGGGAATAAGTGTGGAGTAGATTTGGGAGTAAGTGTGGAGTAGAATTGGGAGTAAGTGTGGAGTAGAATTGGGAGTAAGCGTGAGTACAATATGGAGTAAGTGTGGGTGCAATATGGAGTAATTATGAGTACAATATGGAGTAAGTGTGGAATAGAATAATATGGGGTAAGTTTGGAGAAGAATATGTAAGTGGGGAGTATATGTGGAGTAGAATATAGAGTAAGTGTGGAGTACAATATGGAGTAAGTGTAGAGTACAATATGGAGTAAGTGTGGAGTACAATATGGAGTAAGTGTGGAGTACAATATGGAGTAAGTGTGGAGTACAATATGGAGTACAATATGGAGTAAGTGTGTAGTAAAATATAAAGTAAGTTAGGAGTGCAATATTGGGTATGTGTGTTAGGGGGAGAGCACGGCTACTACTATTGATTAGTAGAGCTTGGCTACCGCTCAAGCCGCGAGGGCTTAGTTGCAGTGGCTCCCAGAACAACTTTACTAAGTGTACAGACTTACACGAAGAGACTTAGTGAAGAGTACTGAACCATGAGACGGAACGACTCAACACTGTCCCGCAACTCGATCTGGTGGGCAGTCAGAGAGGGACCGGAACATGTAAGCCGACCGCCAGTGACCACAGACAAATCACTTATGGCAGTCTACTTCAATCCACCTTATCACCTCATGTGCATCCCATTGTCCAGACTTGTGCTAGGTAGAACTCGTAGCACGTATACAGACCAACAGAACAATCCATACACTACAGACAGGGCATCGATAGATAATCATATTGTCACTATATAGAGTACAATATAGAGTAAGTGTGGAGTAGAAGGATGTAGAACATAGAGTGGTGTAAGGAGTACTTACATCAAGGGAACGTGAAGTTACCTGTCATCCACCATAAAGTTATACCCCTGAAATCATGTCAAAATTCTACATGCCGTACAATTATCCTTCAAAATTCTACATAGAATTACCCCGTCAAAATTCTATGTAACGTAAATTACCCGTCAAATTTAAACCTTTTCTTGATAGGAGTTGATACTCATGTAGTCGGAACTCGGCTCATGTATAGTTCGGAGTCGTCTCCCGACTATATGAAATAAATTGTTTTATATTATCACCCATTTGTAGTTATCTAGTTTGATGCCTTATTTCTACAGTGTTATCTAATTTATTTCCTTCTATTGCAGCTTATCTATTTAATTACATTTTTTATTTTACTTTGCATAATTTGTATGGTTAATTGAAATTCCTCCGGTCAGAATCGTACCTGATTGACAATGTCATAATTATTTAAGCGTCCTTACGTTACTATATTTTAATTAATTTTTACCTTATACGTTTTTTTGCAAATTAAAATACCATGTGGTCGGAGTCGGCTGTCCCGTTGGAGGGGGCCAGTCTTGTATTAGTGGGCGTCGGGTTTTCTGCTGGGTCCCATGTAATCAGCTTTCGTGTTGGTTGGTGTTTGGATTCCGTGTTGTCGGTTATTGTGTTGTTGATTATGTGTCGTGTCTTGTGTTATTGGGAGTCAGATCTTGAGTAATTAGAATTCGGGTTTTCTGTTGGGACAATTACATACACTTACAGTATTACAGTAGATAAGCTTTGCTTGTACAATTATTGTCAATAGATAAGTAGATTGCAGCTGTAGTGTCCAAGTCAAGGATAGGCTGCGTAACAGTGGATATATTTTGTATTAAGTCGTAGTATTACATCAAGTTATCGACTATTTATAGCAAATAAATTAAAACTACATAAGCTTACAATAAATAATTCTTAATGATATTTGTCAGTAGTTATAAATAAAATTTAGTTCCAAAGTTCAGGTCAAAGTTAATGTTTTATAATTATATAAAAGTACCCTGTTTTCTTCTCAATTGGTATTAGCAGAGGCAATTTCGGAATCGGAGTTAGTTCAGGTAAAGAATACTGTGAGCAATTTAGTTTAATGGATAATATAGTCATTCATCGACAGTAGTAGTTGGTCATCTATTCGCTTTGCAGAGTTAGTTGGAAATATTTATTATGAAACATTTTTATTTGCCTTTTGGTATTACCCTGGCTTCGTAGTTCGCCCAGGCACGTATCAAGGAATTTGACCAAGGGGGAATCACCAAAAACTATTCGTTAAATTATAACATTTACGCTTACCAATATTTTCGATTTTTACTCTTTTTGACAAAAACATACTCTTTTTATTGGTACTTAGGGGAGTGGTAGCCCCCCAAATCACCTCTTTATATACGCGCCTGGATTTGCCCTACCACACATAGATCACTACATACATACTCCTTAGTTTTTTTAAATCTGGACGAAAAAAAATGCTGCGCCCCACGTTCCATGTTAAACTAGGCTAAAATGAGGCGCAGCATTTTTTTTCGTCCAATTGTTTTATGCCTGTATAATATGTAAGTAAATTTATTGCTTTATCTAAAACGGTGGTTATATATAGTAGATTATTCATTATTATCACATTACTAGCCGGTCACAGGGCCCAGGCCCTGTTATAAATAAAGCTAACGTGACAGATTTTATTTGATATAGGTAAATGTTTTTCCCGATGGCTTCCAAAATGCCATTTCCCTGTCTCTACATGTGGGGAATGTCAGTAGCAACAAACAACTTTCAGGAAAAAAATCATTTTTCACCCTGTCAGTAGTTATATGAAAAAAACCTCTTAAAAAGGAAAGCAAAATAACTTTTGAATCCCTGGACGGATTTTGATGAAACTTGGTATGGAGAACCACCATAAGTATATCTCCAGAGGTATTTTGAAAGAGCAATAACGTTTCAGTTTTTCGATTTCAAAAGACCCGGCAGAGTTTGAAAAAGTGGGTTTTTTCGGGTTTTTACCAGAAATAAAAAGTTTTTTCGAACATCTGCTCGGTTCAAATTAAAGAGATTATCAAACTACACTTTGAGGGTATATCAAGTATTTCACTGTCAATGACCCCCGCCCGGTGTCAAAGGTCAAAACTTGGTATTGTAAAGAATTTCCCTGTCAGAGGTATCAATCGAAAGCTAACAAGGACCCCGATGTCGCTAAAGCCATTATTTTGGCTAATAATGACATCTTAAAGAGTTTACGGGTCATATAATGCAACCATACTTCAACATAGATGTATCTGAACACTCACAAAATCGCTAAATAATTCCCAAAAGATATACCTATTTCTGCATACTAAACGCAACAAAGTGTCATCTAACATATCGTTAAATGTCATTTGTCACGTTAACATGCCAATCTGGGTCGGAGGGAAGTGAAATTTCAATAAATAATGACGAGTCATAATATCATTTCCTTTCATGCATTAAGTATACACATGGCCAGGCACGGGCCTATGCATTAAATTGGATTCTGAGTACGAGTTACTGTACAATTAAAGGTGACAAGTAACCCTAGTTTGTGAAGTCGTAATAGTTACCCGAATAGTCGTAATGTCTGAATGACATCCAAAAGCATGTTAGATGACACATGGAAGTCTTTAATATGCAGAAATGTGCATGTTTTTTCGGACTTATGTCGCAACTTTGTGAGTGTTCTGATACATCTATGTTGAAGTATGGTTGCATTATATGACCCGTAAACTCTTTTAGAGGTCATTATTAGCCAAAATAATGTCTTAAGAGACATTGGGTCCTTGTCAGCTTTTAATTGATACCTCAGACAGTGAAATTCTTCACAATACCAAGTTTTGACCTTTGACACCGGGCGGGGGTCATTGACAGTGAAATACTTGATATACCCTCAAAGTGTAGTTTGATAATCTCTTTAATTTGAACCGAGCAGATGTTCGAAAAAACTTTTTATTTCTGGTAAAAACCCGAAAAAACCCACTTTTTTAAACTCTGCCGGGTCTTTTGAAATCGAAAAACTGAAACGTTATTGCTCTTTCAAAATACCTCTGGAGATATACTTATGGCGGTTCTCCATCCCAAGTTTCATCAAACTCCGTCCGGGGATTCAAAAGTTATTTTGCTTTCCTTTTTAAGAGGTTATTTTCATATAACTACTGACAGGGTGAAAAATGATTTTTTTCCTGAAAGTTGTTTGTTGCTATTGACATTCCCCACATGTAGAGACAGGGAAATGGCATTTTGGAAGCCATCGGGAAAAACATTTACCTATATCAAATAAAATCTGTCTAGTGTGTATTCCGGGGAAATATTGTAAGATGGATAGAATGTATTTCAAAAACTTATTTCCGTCACCCACCTGGTGCGTGAGGGGACGCAGTTTATTTGCTTGGTCGGATAAAACAGAATAACACTTGGCAGCATAGACGTAAGTTGTAGGTAAACATCCCATCCAATGCAAAAGATGGAACATCCAACCCCATCCATCCCATCATCACCAAACACCCAAGAAAAGATCAACATCTATACAGCCCACCACCAATTCAAATAAAGTAATCCATCTAATATAGCCCATCCCCAGTTTTCAAATAAAGTACCATTACAGCCATCACCAACACATCCCTTTCAGCCAATTAATACACCTGGATGGGAATGTTGGGTATAATGGATGGGATGCTTACATCTAAAGGTGGGCAGTATACACAATGATGAGTCAGATTAACGTAGACGTAACATTATACCCCAAGTCAAAAATGTGACCATAATGGGTGACCAGAGTAAGTACCGATAGTCACAATAAAATTCCAACACAAAAATATTGGCCCTTGGTCGTAATAAGCTGAAGTTTTAGAAAATTTTGTTTTTTTGATTTGGAATAGTGTATGAATTTAAGAGATGTGTATGAAAAAAAATTTGAAATTCGATATTGAATCTCAACTAATGATAACCTATGCAAAAAGGGGAATGTGAAAAACAGTTTCTTTCCGATTTTTGATGCACCGCCCCCTTCTCGCAGGACACACCCCCCGAAGGTCGAAAAGCATATACAAAAAATCTCGGCAACTACTGGACCGATTTGGATGAAATTTTTTTTAAATTGAATGAGATAAAATTTGCCTCAGGGGTTCTGCGATTCATTTCAAAATTCGAACTCCATCATTCAAAATAAATTTCAAAATTTTGAAAAAAGTCGTTTTTTTGAAATTTATCGCTTATAGAGCAAATCTTACTGTAATAGCTATACTAACAGCCAGTTATCATATTACATCAATTTGACCTGTGAAAATGTCAAAGGCCAACTTTTAGAAACGCTTCAATATATCTTGTGTGACCTATCAATCAGCATCTAAATAACTCGAGCAGAACGATTATGATGTAAAATGACACAAATTTTGTACCAGTAATAGGTCAAAGGTCAATTTCTAAAAAATTACAAAAATAAAATTTCCTGCACCAAACGAAAAGTGGATTTAGGCTTATTCCTGTACCAAACAAAAAATGCATTTTGGCTTTTTTCTTTGCCAAACAAAAGATGGATGTAGGCTTATTCCTGTACCAATCTGAAAGTGGATAGAGGGTTTTTCCATCCTTAAGGGACGATATACTACCGTTGTATAGTGTCAATGCAAGGAAAATGTCAACTTCCATGACATCCATGTCTATGACCAACGAAAATGGAATCACATTAAGAGCCCAGTACCTTTAAATTTGGAAATCTCTGATGACTACCAAAATACATGTAAAATTTGTTTTACAACTCTTGGAATTCTGTCTAAAGTTCTTGTGTGGTATATTTTGTACAATGGGGTGGTTGACAATATATTCAGGATTCCAAAAATGTACCACACAAGAAAATCGGGTAAGCCTTGCCAATGAAAATTATTTTAGGAAGTCAGAATTTAAAAAACGAGCCCGTCAATATACCCAGGCCGTCACTATACTCAGGCCTTAATGAAAATGCAAATAAATTCGCACGATAGGATTCTAGAGGAATTTGGCTGGAAATAAATGTGAGATAGTAAAGCCAACACACCAACCTTGTTTTACCCTACTTTCTCACACCCAAATCCAGGGAACATAGCCCGTTCTGTTCTTTAAAAGTAATTTCATTCAAATTGCTTAAGTAATCTGAGTTATTAAAATTTTTGTAAAATTTTTGGCACTCGAACTCATTCAAAGGCACTCGAACTTATTCAAAGGCACTCAAATTTATTCGAAGGCACTCGAATTTATTCGAAAGCACTCGAATTTATTCGAAGGCACTCGAATTTGTTTTACAGCCCCCGCCTCCAACAGACAGCTTCAGTTTGTTCGTACCCGAGTCTTTTGCTTTGGCTCGGCAAAGTCATCGAAAGCCAATAACTAACACAACACACCAAATTTAATGTATTTCTTAGGCGGCGACACACGACAAACTTTCTTGTCGGAATAGAGATCAGAGGTGGGCTTTATCGTACTTGCATACCATACCTTACCATACTCAACACGTAAAGTAAGGAACCATACCGTACCCTACAGTACTCAATCATTAAAGTAAGGAGGTTTGCAGTACCCTACCCTACCGAACTCGTAAAGTAAGGGAACATACCGTACTTTCCATTCTCACTCCGTCGGATTCTAAAGCACACCGTACCCTACCGTACTCATCCAGTAAAGTAAGGAGTCTTACCGTACCGTACCCTACTCAACTTGCGATGCAAGGAACCATACCTTACCCTACCGTACTCCATCCCTAAAGTAAGAGTCAAAAGACAAGATCAATATAATAAATTGTGTTGTTTTACGTAAAGTTAATTTTTTGTAAAATCCTAAGTATACTGTAAAAGTAGAAAACAAACCAATCCCCCAAGAACCTTTCTATTAATAGAATTTGTTCCCCGAATTTGACTGTTTACTTACGAGAAGTGAACAAATAATCTTATAAACTATAGCTATATATTATGAACTACGACATACATAAATACTTCAAGTATGCAAAGCTTGAATAATTTGTGGCTTGTTGTTAATTATGTAAAGACAATTTTTGGTAGTCAATAAGTGTGCAATGGAAGACTTATTACAAGTACTAACAATCAGAAATAGAGCTATTTGTTTATACCTTATGGTAATATTGTTTTTCTTGGAATACCACGTGCGTAAGTGGTAATATATTTTTGACAATCGAATAAGTAAGTAGGTTGAGTGTATGGTTTCTGTCATCCTTCCCGTATTCATCCCTACTACTTAAGCTAAATTCAAGCCTAACCTTACCCATCCCTACCACATAAAGCTCAGCTCAAGTCATACCGTACTCACCCCTACTTACTTGACAATAAGCCTTTCCATCCCCACTGCATACTTCGGAATATAATGTAAATGTAAACATACCCTACCCATCCCGTACTTGGTTTGAAAGCAACTACCCTTCCCATCCCATCCCTAAAATCACATAAAAGTAGGGGATGGGTATGGATATGGGTCATATTTGGATGGTTAAAGTAGGGATGGCGCCCACCTCTGATAGAGATAGTTAATATGTCGAGTCTATTAGTTGTTATTACCTTTTCCAAAAATCCAGTGAAGTTGAAATTAAGGCTGGCTTCCCCATAGATGAACGTCGATTTATGGAGCATTTTTATTCGTATTAATATGCTGCATAATATACTGATTTGATAAGTATTCACCTAGTATGTATACAAGTCAGAGTTATAACTGTACGTTGACGACGGAAGAGCTTAGCTGCCAGGCTTTAAAAAGTTATCACTTTTTAATTTTATAATTTTTTCTACCCTTTTATATCATTATTTGGCCATTGACCAAACTTACCCATCTATTTTAAGTAAGTTGGGCTCCTGCAATTGTCGTGGTAATAATTATAAGCAGTCTTAAATATAAATATGACTTTAAATCTATAAACAAACTTTAAAAGTTTCAGTATTCAGTTAGAATATCTCAGTGGGGCTTTATTTTTCAGTAACCTTTATTTATATGTTACATTTTTAGACGGATAGCTTGATGACATAATAATAATTCGGTGTTTACGTTAACCTATAATTAAATGTAGTGGCATTATTTCCTATTTCACTTTTCAATGCCTGTGCCTAATTTCACATATGTAATGTACATAGTGCTTCTTGTTCATAATGATTTATTGAGTAACATATCATTTAATTGTCCATGGCAAAGAAAAGTCAATTTCAAGAGTAAATAATGTTTTTCTATTTGCTATTTATAATCAAATAGATTGTGTGATGCAAATGATAAAACGCGGTTTAATCTCTGTCCATTGAGCAGGATAAATAAATAAAATTTCACTTCATTGCTAATATTATATTATAATAAGTATCTATATCTACGTATATGAGGATTCACATACCTACAACTATACATGCAAATTGATCTTCTGATTTTTTTGAAGACAATATCCAACTTATCCAAGTAAGGTTTTAAATCAAAATAGGTCGTTTATAAACACACAGTATGTATGGGACACAGTATTTATACATTTAGTTGAAAATATTATCGTGTTAAATTACAATATTACTACTATATAGTACGAAACAAACTAGTGACTTATGTCAGTGTCTGAATTTTATTTTATTAGTCAAATAAATTGGATTGACTGTATATTGAAGCCAACTTAGATCAAAGCAACACATTAACGTGTGTCCTTAGTGGTTCTTTTTATATGTATTTTAGTATTTTCCCACACCATTGTTTCGTGAATCACTCCCCCAATTCGGGATCAATTTGGACGTATGGGACCTCAAAATGAAGTTATGCTAATTAGCTCAGACTTTACAATATTGACCTATAAAGGTTACACCACCGATTTAAAAAAAATGTCCTTTTTCATTTTTTGGCGGGTTGTCTTTAGACTAGGTCAATGGCAGGGCAGATTGAAATGGAAAAGTCGGGACGACAAGTCCGAGCAAAAAATGAGATAGATCTTTAGAAAAAAACCGGAAATTTTTCAGTGTACCCGTTTTAGAGTTTTATGACCGAAATGGTCGAAAAACAAAATTTGAATTTCAAGTATATAGTACACAGCAAAGGAGAACGACAGAGCTGAAAAGTCATGTGCATTTTCGTTCTCTCACTCACAGGTACATTACTTCATTTGCCGCTCTAAAAACGCACTATTTCTGCTTTGACTACTTTCTTTCTTATTCCTTGCTTAGTAGTAGCAGAAATAAATTCTATAGGTCCACATTTTAAATTCCCTTTTCTTCCATATGGGGTTCTTTAAAAGGTAATCCAACTTATTGCTATAGAACTAGAATGTACGAGAGCAAAGAAATGGTATTTAGCTCTAGTTAACATAGCACAAAATGTTTGCTCCTGTCATCCTGTCAATACTTCGCATGCCAAATAGCCCGATATAAAGTTTGAGAAATGTATATAGAAAGAAATGGATCAATAGCCTTCTATTAGTTCACTTACATAAATTATAGTTATTTCTGAGAATCTATTTGCTTGGTACATTACACACTATGATATAAAGCTAAAGAAAATGTTTAAATAAAATTATTTAAAGTATTACAAAAATTAAAGGCTCCAAATGGCAGAAATGTTACAAGTATAAACTGTGCTAAATGATATCCTAATAGATCTTAAAGTGATGTCAATATTAGTTGACCGAGTTTCCAGATTTTCGTTTTGTGAAACGAGGATTTTACAAAACTAACTCAAGCCAATGATTTTTGTAGCTAGGTATGTCAAAAAGGTATTTGATATGCTAGTTTCAGTTTCTTAAGTAGTTTAATTTCTCATACTATTACATATATAAATATGAGACAGTTTAGAGTAAATGAGTTTACGGATTTAATTTTGAGGTTTTCCCTGATAGATAGATAAATAAGGAGACAGGTAAATTTATTGCTTTATCTAAAGACTCATACCTCAGATTGTTATTATAATACAGAAAATTGTGATGTGATTCGCTTGAGAAGGATGTGGGACGACATAGTTCTCGATTTGGGTATGCTACATAATGTTTGTCAGTGTGTTGTCAAGTAAATATTACAAATAGTCCAACTTATATAAAGCTTTGGGGCTGTGTCTGCCATAACATAAAAATCAACTTATAATATCCAACTCTTATTACATTTTACGTACATTGATTGAAAGCGGTGCACAAATATCTTTTCGGAGAATATTACAATCAAAAATTTCTGGTTCATTTATTCGTTTGCTTAGATCGTTTTAAAACGATCAATGCGAAATATATATTTCTACTTTCAACATTTTTACCCTATTCTTTGACCGAAGCAACATTTGAAACCACGACTTTGGATCTAGATGTTGGAGCTGTTCGTTTGGTATGCTTAGTTGACAAAGTTATTTCTAATTTTTTGTACATATAATTGGATTTAAATTTATTTTAAATTTTAAAACATTTTAAAACGAAAATGAATCGGTACTTCATGATTATTATGTTTATATACCAATACAATATTAACCTATATTAATATTAATATTAATATTAAGTTTTGAGTGCCATTTTTGATTCTGTACAGGAGATAATTACCAAGATTTTATACAACAATTAAAAGCTGTATATCTAATCGAAGTAGAAGACGAAGTTACTTTGTTGGTTGGTTCACCATTATTTTCCCCACCAAAATCAGCGAGACTGAATCACCAAAATATTCCAACGGAACATTCCCAGTGACCCCTATAATTGCAAAAAAGGTTTGTCAATAAATGATCTTAATTCAATCCAGGGGTTTATTGACTTCGAATCCAGGGGTTCACAAAAATCGTATCGACTTCTGGGTAAGAAAATATTAATATAGGATCCTCCACCATATTTTGGTCACATAACACATTTTTCAAAATGATGATCAATGCCGGTCTATGGCTACTAACGGTCTTTTATTTCCTGTTCAATTTTGAACTTGTCTGTTGCTTCCGAAATTTGTCACTATTCAACAGCTGTGATTTTAATCTTGTTTTATTCTTGAAATCCCAATGGAGTGATGATGTTTTGAAGTCCAATCAAAATAATCAGCCGTGGACAATCTTTAGTGCTGGCAATAATATTACACACTACCAAAACAAACTTATTCGGAAAAACCCGAACGCACCCGACAGATTTGACCAACAGTCACTGTAGCATTAACATAGCTTTGGAACCATACAAGTCACTTAAATTTCTAGGAGACTATTTTGGGTCAGAAATAAATCGTCGTTCAGCTCAGTTTATAATTATATATGACCAATTCAAACACGTAGTCATTAATACGTCTAAAACTTTACATTTTTACAAATTGGAAGATGAGTCTGTAAATGGCTTGTATTATATTGGTATAAGAAATATCAATGCATTTTCTACTTATACTGTACAATTGTACAAATACTATGTTGAATTTATTGGCATTGAAGAGAACATCACTGAAATCAATTGGATAAAAATATGGAGAAATCTCAATGGACATGCTCATGGAAATCATCTGGCTGTCTTTGATGAACGCCTAATTTATAATACCATCATGAAGGAGAAATGTGTTCATTCAACATACATGTTGATTAAACTATCTGCGGACTGTACACCTTTACATAGAATAATAGAAACAATAACTGCCAAATTCAACTTTTCGGCAGTCTATCTAAATTCATTGGAAAGCTATAACAGGGGTTTTTATGAACTGAGAGCGTCTTCCCACATTTATGTGGAAGGTTGGAAGAGGTATAGAGATATTTTTGAATACCGATGGCGCTTTAATTTATTTTATTACAAAACTTTTGATTTTATTGTTATCTATTGCGAAAGCGAGGAATCATATTTAGATGTACCTCTGTTGGTTTTGGCAGAAAATACGTTTGACTCAGCCAGCTGGGTTTTATTATTTCTCTTCTTTCCTTTGACTAATGCTATCTTAATTTTTAAATCTGGCACCTTTGTAAACTATTTAAACCGTATTGTAATGATATTAGTGTCCACGTCTGCAGTTCTATTTCGACAATCCTCGTCAATATATAAGAAGCACATTTTATCTTGTGCTGTACTATTAATGGCCATTGTTACCACGTCTCTTTATGAAACCTACATAACCGGCAATGTTATTGTCCCACCGGAAAGGAAAGTGTTCGACAATTTTAAAGAATTGATTGCTAGTAGATATAGAGTGGTAACTCATTTCGACGGCGATTTCAATGAAGAGTTGATGATAGAAGAATTGTTTATTCAAAACGGTATTTCAGAGCTTACTGACATAGATAGCGGTACTTATGGATATGACTGGGGAAGGGAACGCACTGCCCCAGAATACAGAATGAAGGGATATACTTATGAAAATCTAACTGCCAAGTTGCTTGGAAATACCACTTTGAAATTAATGACTGTATTGCCAAAAGAAAGTAGCATCTTTACTTTACATACGCTTCATGAAGAACATTCACACGCAAAATGCATGCCTGCTAGAAAGCCAGCCTTAACTGTAATTGATCTCTTGTCATTTGAATTCAGCTTCAGACACGAACAGCGGTCATTTATGAATCAAATTTTGGAAATTGGAATTCTGAACATGTGGGAAGATCATCAACTTTTACATTACTCTACCCATACATTGGAAGCGAAAACCAAATTCCAGGAATCCCGACCTAAAACAGTCACATTGAAGATGAAAATTCACACGATTTTCTTTGTGTTAGGATATTCATTTCTCGGATCTTCTGCAATTTGGATACTAGAAATTATTTGGTACCTTAGAGGTACATTTCATAAAACTTTACGCCGTCTATATGTCAAGACACACTCAACTAGTATGGTCCGAATTCAACCAGCCAGTGCGTAGTTGCTTCGTGGCCAGTGGGCAACAGTGACCATATTAGGAGCCCAAATTGAGAGTGGCCATTGGGCAAACATTCAGAATGCTCAAGCTCTATCCCGACCAGCATTAACTTCTCAAGAAAGTAATCAGTTCTGTTGTAAGCTGTGCTCATGTATTTTTTCTTGTTCCCTTTCACATTACTTCTCTTGAAATAAAGTAGAATGTATAGAAAACACTTCATTACTGATTAATGCATAGCTCACAAATTATTTGGTTTTGATATTCATTATTTTATTATATTCAATAGCTATGCGTAATTAATAATTAATGTAATAATAGCATTTAGTCGCGTAGATATCCCCATATATAGCATAATATTCTTAATTTTTGTTTACAATGAGGATTCTAAATTCGTATATATTAATGCATTGCATAACCGTGCTTAATAAAATAGGCATTCTTTAAAATAAAAACGTCAATGATTGTTTATGCGAGAAAGCCTCGAGTTTTTACTACTCTTAGTTCTTCTATAAGCAGATTTGGTGTAATATTTTTTTGTAAAAATCCTGGCATTTTAAACAATTTAGCTCATTTTGATTAATTCGCTCGGAGCTCATCTTAAACTGATTTTAATTTGATAATTTAAGAAGCAGTCATTCTCTAGAAGCCATTTGGACTTTCACATTCAAAAATGAATTTATACTAAAAATTTGATATGTTTACGGTGCTAACTTTTAGAGTTAGATTTTTTTAAAGTTTCAATTTCTCTGCAATACAGTCTATAATAAAACTCCACTTCAATCTGTCATTTTTTACACACAATTATTTGTCCTTAGATCTATAGTCCATAATATCAATCGATTACTATTTCCGATGAACAGTAGTGCATGTTTTGAAATCTAGGACACGGCATGGAGGAACTTATTAACATGATGAATTATATATTATTTTTCCTAGTCTAGGACATGACTTACAACTTTGCATTGGGCGTTCGTGGTTAGAAGCAACTTACATCAAAGCAGTACATGGGAAATAAATTCTATAGGTTCATGTTCTACATTTCCTTTTATTCCATAAGGTTCTTTAAAAGGTAGTCCAACTTATTATTAGGACTAGAACATTGGAGAGCAATGACACGGTACCTAGCTTAGTAAACATAACATGGTATGTATAATATGCTCCTCTGTGACATACTTTGCATCACAAATAGTCCGATATTAAAGTTTGTAGAGAAATATATAGATAGAAATAAATCAATAGCCTTATATTTCACTTACATGTATTGTAGTTATGTGTATTTCTTGCTTGGTACATTCCATATTATTATATGCAGCTAGAAATAAAATATTTGATTAAAATTAATTTAAATTGTCATACTAAATAAACAGTTTACTAATACATAAATACGCAATAGTATGAGAAACGGTAATTAGTTTGGGTTAGAAAGTTTTATACTTATTAATTAAAATGAGCAATGTATTAATATTTCCATGCTAAAATCCTGTACATTTCATTGGAATATTGGATATACAAGCGAAGCACGAGCATATTTTGTAAGTATCTTTAATAAGACAAAAACAATTGCTTTCCTGGTGGATATATATTATTATAATCATTTTACCGCAGCTGTTCAGACTATTGTGCGACGCGCGAGAAAATTTAAGTTGTTTTAGAATATCATTTTTTGGTATCCGTCTGTTTTTGTATTTGTTAAGCCGTTTAGTCATCGTAATCGAACATTCGAACAAAATAATTTCCTGAATCCGCTGATATACGACTTATTACCAATATATTTTAATTATAAATTATCCTCTCGCATAGAATACAGTGCAGTAATTCTCTTTAGCTTTATGTCAGCCCTTTTATGCTGAGCAGCTCTTATAGCTAATAATAATCGATTTATGGGTTGGCGATATTCCCATTCCTCGGTCATATATGCCGGTATCATCCTCAAAAATTGTCATGTTATTACTATTACTATTACGAGATGTTATATATAAATATGAAATAGTAATGTAAATGAATAAACAAAGTGTTAAAATTTCTACCTTTAATTACATTTTCTTAGTGGTGCTTTATTTTTCAGTAACCTCTATTTTTACACTATATTTGTGGTATAGTCAGAATAAAACGGTATTTAGTGATTGTTCATGGTATAGATTATACTTTACGTTAACCTAAAATCAAATAGTATTCCCTGTGCCTATGTCACATCAGCGATGCGATAGTGCTCCTTGGTGCTTCTAAATTTATTTGGTGACATTGACATGGCATAAAATATGTATAATGTATCTTTAAAAATACAAATGTATATAAATTACTTTAATTACTATTTATAAACAAATATTGTGTGCGATTTAATGTGGTTTTATCGATTTCCTTTTCATTGTGGTTGATAAATAAATTTTAGTTCTTTTCTTATGCTTTATTACCAATATTACATCTATTCCTACGCAGTTGAATTCTAAATGCAATAAAGTTTCGAATCAAAACATGTTGCCTATAACTTAAACTATGTTTTCATTTCATTTAAATTGACTTTATGGCAGGCCGTTAAACGCAGCTATACTCCACCTTCAAATATTTGTAAGTATGTATACACGGATCTCCAAAAATGGAATTGGTTGCTTCAATGTCACAATTTGATTTTCCTTGGCATCTATTATAATGCAAGATTTTTAGACTTGTACATTGGTTCCTAATTCCCAATGATTAACATCAAAAATATTTAAAATATTGAATTGTTCCTTACTTGCTAACAACTTTGCTTTTCGATTGCACGGAGACACAATTCGTTGTTATAATTTTGGGGTGAGGACAAACTTTATCACCGGATTCAGTTCTTCCATAATTAGCGTTAATAATGTTGATGGTTTTCCCTTGTTCTGTACATCGAATTATCATTTTTCTACCTTCACAAGTAATCGCACTCTCTGTTTTGGTATCTAATAACAATTTAAGATCATTAGAATGTTATTCGTTTAGGCTTTAACCAAATAAATTTATAAGGTAATCAATGCTTGTTTAAACCTAGCATATAAAATGTGGTAGAAAAATGTTGAAACATGTAATATTCTAGCGACTGCATATTAGCCCGAAATTCAATGACAGGCCGAAGATTTCAACCGCATAAAATTTCATAAATTCCCTGATTCCTGTGTGTGCCATACAAATTCCTATTTTCCCATAATTTTAGATTTTTAAATTGGAACCCAACCACATACTTACCAGAGGGCATTTCATTGATTCGATCAGTACAGCCACATTTACCGTTACAAACCTAATAACAAGAAACATTCATTTTAATCACAAAACAAACCGTTGTATTATGAAATATAAAATAATCACTCTCCAACTCATAAAAGCGCTACAAAACACCCTTTGTTTCATTCTATACCATGGGAGATTAGTGCGCAAATAGTGCAAAGTGAAAGTTGAAATAGATACATAATTTTCATTAAAGCGGAAAAGCCAGGGGGATAATAAAATGATATCATAGTATAGGTTTCCTTGTACTACGGTACGGTACTATCCATAAACATACGAGCGTTCATATTCTAATCGAGAAAAATCCAATGTTTATCCAATGTTTAGTTTTGACCTCAGTTAAGCATGAGCAAAGTGGCAATATCAGAATCAGAATGTATACAGTTGGTGTCATAAGTTAGTTATATCCTTTCAATTTTCAATGAATCTATATAATATTTATTTCGAATTCTTTTAAGAAAATGTCACATTCTAACGGACTTCGAATTTTGTAAACCTATTGTATAATAGTGTGTGATAAAATTATTGATATAATGAATTTTTTATTAGATATGGCCATTTATCAGATTTTTGGCGTGGGGTGCTGTTCCCTCCTCTGGATATGTGCCTGATACTTAAAATATCTACACCTCTAGCTCTGCGAGATTTAGAAAACAAAGTGCCTTACATTTAAATTTCCAATTTTCTGATTCAAAGCTACAATGTTTGAGTTAGTACTTTCCATTTCGATTTCCATGATGTCCATATTAGTTTCCAAACTTCGTATCTTAAGATCAATGTTCTTAATATTCAGTTGCATTATTTCCATCCTTTGAGACACAATGTTTAATGAATCCCGTAGCTGAAGCATTACACTGACAATGCTAATAACCGAAAAACAAACAACTTTAAAAGGTATAAGTTTAGAAGCTAAACGAGTACAAGAGATGTGTAAAATAAAAATGTATTTTCCTATGGGCCCGTATGACCTCAATAAACATTTGTAAAGACTAACTGTGCGGACTTAAAAGACGCTACGCTTACACACAATTTAGTATAACAAGAGTTTTGACACATTAATGATTATTTAAATGTAAATTGTGAATTAACCTTTCTCGAAAATGTCTGGTTGAAGGTGCATTTTGCTCATCAGATGATAAGCACTCAGTCCCTAATAGGAATAATACGGAGCCCAGATAATAAACCGAAAATAAGTGTTTTAGATTTAATATCATTGTTTTAAATTCGCACAAAATACTAAATCAATAAAGCATGGAAGGATGGAACAAAATAAGAGAATAAATGTATTACAACTTGAGATGTTTATATTAATATATCTTTAATGATATTACTATTTTAGCTTTTATTGCCTGAAACCCAATTGAACTTAAGTTGCCTACGTAAGTTATATATAGTAATAGAAAATGCAACGATTAAGCACATAATTTTTATACATATCATACATGACGAAGTAGGAGAAACCGTAGACAATGTTTTTGTGTAATTTAATGTATATTTGCATAGGAGATGTGCTTAACTATGCAGTGACACCAATAGCTATCTTTTTAAGATAATATTGTGAGTAAAAATGATTGACGCACGTGTACTTTTTTGCGTGTAAAATCATTTTTACGTACGTTTATGGACGTACATGTGGTTCATGGTATAACTGTACTAATATTAATATCAATTTTGTAACAGTTTTTTTAAGGTTTGTGGATATGGTAACACATTATGCTACTAGTACTAGGTTAACCTATATAATTGTTTGAAATATCTATCAAAACCACTTATACACAAAACGAACAGGCATCTCTATGCCATAGAGTTAAATAAAATCTATGGCTGCCGCTCATTTGACCCCTATAAGTGGTTTCGGGTGATATTTGCAACAATTATAAGTCAACCTATTACTAGTTAGCAGACTGTGTTACCATATCTACTATTCAGACAATCCACCAACCTTGAGTTTTCTTTTACAGACGTCAGGATACCATAAGATGGTCCAGGTACTTCGTTGATGTTCTGCCCACCACAAGAGCCACAGTATATGGTGAAGTGGTTAATGATTATTGTCTGTTCTTAGCAGTGATATTTTTACATAATTTCTTTAAAATATTTGTTGGTGCGTAAAGAAGGAAACCGTCATTTTTGAAGATGTTTCATAATGTAAAGTATTAGTCTTATTGCATAGCTTTAGGTAACAGGAGTAACAGAAGAGTTTAATTAAGATTTAGAAAATATGTATTTTGTTGGAATATGATAAAATCTTGGACATTTATGTTTACATTATCAAAAGTTATCACCCAATATTTTTATTATAATTTGTAAGAATTCATGCAAAAAATTACAATGTGGATAGTATGGTATAATCTTCTTCACAGAAATCGGCTGCCGAAGCAAAATGATTGCGAATGCAATGGCTTTTGATATTGGCAAGCGAATTGAATTTCTTGGAACAATTTTTGCATTTATAGGGCTTTTCGTTGGAATGTCTTAACCGCACATGTCTCCTCAGGCCGCTGCTGTTTGTTGAAGCATATTCGCACAAATTGCATTTGTGTGGCTTTTCGTTGGTATGTCTTCTCTTGTGAACAAGTAGGCCACCACTTTGTGTAAAACGGGTGTGACAAATCTCACACTCGTAGGGCTTTACTCCTGTGTGCGTTTTAAGATGGTAATTTAGAAATCTATTCAGTGCAAACGATTTCCCACACTGATTGCATTTGAAAGGCTTCGGTTTGTATGCAGTGTGATGTGTGAACACATGTGATTTCAATTGAGTGCTGGTACATGCTGCAAAGTCACATTCCTTACATTTGTAAGGTTTTTCTTGAGTGTGAAGTCTTTTATGGGTAATGAGACTGCCAACTGCTGCAAATGTTTTATCACAAAATGGACAGGAAAACGGTTTTTCTCCGGTGTGGATTCTAATATGGTTCACCAAAATTGACTTCTTTGAAAAAATTCTAGCGCAGAATTGACAGCGATGAATTATTTTTTTCTTAGGCTTGGTGTCAAAAAATCCATCCGTCGACTCACCAGTGATTTTATCTAGCGAAATTATATCCACACGTCTATTTTCAGCGCGTGTTTGTGTTTTTTCGTACTCTTCAGGCACTGAATTAGCTGACAATTTCCTGCAAAGACAAAATGTAGTTTTACTTTTAGCCTTAATGTTGAGCGAGTGATAATATAGTTGATTTCATATTGAAAATTCAATTGCTAAGAAATTTAGGATATCCTAATATTAAATAATTTCAAAAAAAATATACTTATATCCTACTGGAAATTCATTTGCTAAAATTCCCTAATATAAACTCACTTGATAAGAAATTCATTTTCTGATGCCTTATTTTACCTTTGTTTAATCGTTTGTAATTTTTTAAAATATCCTGACATAAATTCATTCGCTAAAAATAATGATTTTTGAATGTCTTAACATAAATTAATTTGTCAAAAAATAATTTTCTAATTATACTACTATAAATTTTTTAAATATTTTTTAATTATCCTGATATAAATTTATTTGCCACATGCTGATTTTTGAATATTTTAATATCAATGTATTGGTGTTAAATATATTCATTAATAATTATCTTTCATATTATTAACATTGTAAAGACAATAACTTGATTTTACCTTTTAGGATCTGGAGGATGGTTATGTTTTCTTAATCCTCTACGCATAGCTCCAGTCGTAAGATCCTCTATTAGAGTAGCACCACATTTTTGTTCGTGTGGTCAGCTCAGAACATCGCCAGTACCATGCGTTTTTTACAATGCATTTTTTCATGTAACAGTAACCGTTCAAATATTTGAACCATTTTGGCTGTATGTATTGATCGTTCCCCAACTGCAATTCTATCAACAAAAAGCTTTCACTAATAAAAATTAGCACTTGTTTTATTCTTTACTTGTAATGATGCCTTTGCCAAAACTTATGTATCTAATATAGAAGTGAATTGGATTTGCTACAAATAAAAATAAAACCTTACTCTGCAAAGACACGCTTGGCTGACACTGTTTAATCATTTCTAAAGGATCAATTTGCAATTCAATTTGCACCACTTCTGGTTTTTCACCGTGGGCGGATTCCTTGTGAGCAATTAAATTGGCTTGAACTTTGAAGAATTTTCTGCAGTTGACATTATCACATTTGAACATGTGTTTTCCAATATGGGTCATCTCATGCTCTCTCAGTCTGTCCAGAACTTTGTATCCTTTTTTACAAATTACACATTTGAACGGTAATTTATGTTTGCAAGAGGATCGGTCTTGATGCTTTCTCAAATCTACTTTTGTCTTGTGAGTGCTCATGCAAAATTCACATGTGAAAGGTCTTTCTGTACTATGCCGTTGTTTATGTCTGGCCATCTCATTATGAGTAAGAAATGCTTTTCCACATCTTTTACGATCGCAAATGAATTTTTTTGTTTCGGTGTGGGTGATAATATGTCGTCTTAATCCTGCTTTTGAATTTAACGTTTTTGTGCATTGTGGACATTTGAATAGACCTTCAACGGAATGTTTCTTCATTTTGTGCCTTGCCAATTTGAATTTATCTTTGAAAGCCTCTTCGCAAATATCACAAACGTGAGTAAACTCTTTAGGATGCATTACTTTCATGTGTGCAATTACGTGGTCACTTCTTCGAAATCGTTTCTCACATTCTGGACATCCGTAAGGAAGAATTTCTGTGTGAGTTAACAAATGTCTTTTTACGTAGTACATAGAATTGAATTTCTTTCCGCATTCTGGGCAAAGATATCTTTTAGTCTCGCCTGCATGATCCAAATTGTAATGCTTGGTCAGCTGACATTTGTAATCAAATTTTTTAGAACAGAGATTACAGGTAGGATCTTTGACAGCACTTTGTGACTGTTGATGAACTTTTAAATTAAAAAACTTGCCACAGTCTAGACCACACCAAGTGCAGATATTTTGTTTTAATTTTCTTGTAGGATTCTTCTTTATTCTTCTCTTTTTCTTGTAATAAGGATTTGGTTTAGGTTCAATCTTCACCTGACGTTGAGGATGTTCGTCGTCTTGGTCGCTTTCACTCTCGCTGTAATATTATCCGAATGTTATTAGTATATTGTAAATTGTCCAACCAACTCTTGTATTTCACAACTCATTATCGTAAATACAGAATTTAGTTAATGAAAATTCATTAAAACAAATTTAATACTACTGTTTTTGTAAATAAAACGTTACAGCTTATTTTACCTGGAATTTTCTTCAGCTGTGTCAGATTTAGAAATTTCTCGTTTTTTCGTGAATTTTTTTAAGTTACTTCCATACTTGTTTGATACTTCAGATTTTAATTTTTGTAGAGTTTGTTTGACGTCGCTATCACTGTTTACAATATTTAAAAAACAATTAATCAGCAATCACAATAGTCATCTCTTCATTTAAACACAGATAAAATTGTAGACATTTAAAATTATAGAAGTTTTAAACAAATTGATATTTCACAAATACAGAAAACAAGTAGGGAATAACAATTCATTATTATCGGTAATGGGAAACGGAATCATCAGATCCGCTGATGTATCAGCTAATGATATTATAATCATTTTGATGTTTTAATTTGCATTTTGGTGAAAATTTAAATGTAACCCATGCATCGCATCGGGTGCACCGATACGACAAAATTTCCGGATCGGGTACGCGTAATTATCAATAAAATGCACTTTTATATGGATCTTTTGTTATATTGGTTTATTGCGTATACTATTTTGGATAAATATTATTTAATGCTGGTAAGTAAATATTATTTGTTTTATTTGTTTTATTTGTTTTACCTAGTATCTTCTTTAGGTGTGAAACTCTTAGGAGCAGCTTGTCTCTTTTTTCTCTTTTTCATTGGAAGTGATATCTTTGTGGATTGATGTTTTGACGCCTTCAGTCGCCATTTCCGCAGCATTGGACTTTTTTGCTTAGTTGGACTTATGATTTTGGAATATTTTCCGACATCGACATCACATCCTATGGAATTAAATTTTTTAATTAGAATATTGTTCATTAAATGTCTAATTTAGTTAATTAAATAATTTCATATAGATAGCTCATTGTATATATAAGTATGCATATATTTATTATTGGTTAGAAAATAATTAGAGCAATTTTAGTTAACTTGGAGTATCACTCTAGATAACAGATAAATTCATTAGTTATCTATACTGCATGTAACAGCGAACAATTCAATAATCTAATACGACTGCATTATTGCATAAATGTAAAAAATGACTTTTTTTAAAATTCTATCGTACTGCAAGTAAAAATTCTTTTCAATAAGAAATCTTTGATTTTCTTCAATATTCTTTCATTAAAAAGATTTAAAAATTTACTTTGCAATACAATTCGAAGTTCCTTTTGCTGTTCTTTGAAAATAACTGCATGGTTTGAATCCTCGACTTTGGGAATTGTTTCGAAAGAAATGGTGATAGCTTCTGTATCATGATTAAGTTCTGTATCCTCATTATCGACCTCAATTTCATAGTCAAGGTCAAGACAATTAAGAGTAAAGGATTCTTCTTTGAATTCTTCTGATTGTGATAGAATGTTTTGGATTATTAGAGGTTCAAAGTCGACTTCTTCGATGTTCATTATGATTTGTTCGTCAGCGTCAATCTATGAAGGTAATAAAAGTATAACCATCTTACATTTTATCCTTATGAACTATGTTATAAGTTAAATTTTTCTAGATATCAACTTTGTCAAAACCACTTTGGTTTTTGTTAAAATATTTATACTTATTCGAGATCTGAGATCTGGGCATAAACTTACAATTTAAATGAAGATTGAGTCACATGTGATCAAACAAATAGGAAAAAAATACCATTTTTGATTTTGTATGTTATAGTTGCAGGTGGCAGTGAATATAATTTCAGAGATGACAGTTACTATTACAGGCCCTCAATCCATAATAGTTTGGGTTCAAAGCTATTTTTACATTTAATGTCCTACGATATATGTGTACTTTGTAGAATTATAATTACTAGTATACCAAGGTTTGAATTTTATAACAATAATCCGGAAAGATTCCAAAAGTTTTTGCTAAAAACAAAAGTATTCCGCTGCAACTAAACAACTCGTCAATATTTCAAATACATTTTCCTCGACCGCCACTTTTACAACATTTTGTCGCGAACTCTTATCAAAAGTGTGCACGATGCCCCAAATATTTCCTTTTTTGGTTCATCGACTGCCTGACTTTGATATTTTCTTAACTTCCCCACCAGTTAGTAGCGACGTAATTACCCTAACACACCCCAAATGTCATACCTGTTAAGTGTTAACCAGTCATACAATAATTATCTGCTTTGTTAAGTACCAGTTTTTTCGTAGGAATGCCTGATCTGTCTGTCTGGTTGTCTGTCCATTCATTAGCACGATAACTTAACCCTAGACCGCACGACTTAGTCCTTCTTGAGACTTTTCAAAATCAACTGTTGATTTGGGATGGAAGGACATGTCCAATAATTTCGAGATTTTTTGTATTTGTCACAAATGCGTTTCTCTGCCTATATTTTTAAATCGAGGTTAGTTGGAGTCCTCCAAGGATATCCAAATAATTTTAGAATGAAAAATGACCCCAATTTTATCGTCTAAAGGATAACCTAGTCCTTCCAGGGACCCATAAGACTCCACAGGATGTAAGTCAGCAGACGAACCAAGCCGCGAACAAGCTAGGCTCTTTTAACATGTGTCCTAGGAAGGACTAAGGAATATTTTAACGTTGATTCAGATAGTCGTGCGGTCTAGGGTTAAGAAAGGTTTGCAATGTCAGCGAACAGTTTCAATCCGATAATATGATCTAGAAATAAGAGTCCAGAAAAGTTGTGAGGCTATTAGTTTACCAGATCATTGTACCGGATTGAAACGGTTGGATCAAAAATAATGAATTCAAACTTTCTGTACGTGATCTAGGAGTAAAATGTGAGTTCGAAAATGGACACACGCCCTGCTTCTGTGGGTGGTTCAAAAATAGTTCAAATTGGCGCAACTTCAGTTTTAGTTATCGGCATGTACAACATCATGAGATAGCTTGTTTGAAATGTTATTCGGTAAGTCAGGTTATGAACATGTCATACGGATCCATATGTCAAAGGTAATTGGAAAATTGCACTAAAAACGTAACGTCTCAAAACCTGATTATCTGCGTTATTTTTACATGCATTTGACATGGTTTATTGCCTATGTCTAATTTTATTTTGGTACAAAGTGATGGTAATCAATAGAGGATTTTCTTTTATCCATATGCTAACAACAAATTTCGACCCATGATTTTTGCTTCTACAAAAGAAAAATTATCAAAGTTTTTTTCTATTTTCGTTGTTAGTCCACGTCTTTCTGTAAATAAAACAATGGAAGAATTGTACAATTTTATTTTATGATTCGTTTTGTAAATCTCTCCTATAATTATAATATTTCCACCATACGGGCTGGCGAGTGAGTGCCGCCAAGCACGTATCCAGGAATTGGGCCTAGGGGGGCGCACCAAAATATAGTAGTAAAATTATGGCATATTCGCGCGAAGCGCGAACATTTTTTAGACTTTTAACCTTTTTTGACAAAAAATCCGCCTTTTTTGGAAGCTTAGGGGGGGCCCGGGCCCCCCCGGCCCCCCCTCTGGATACGTGCTTGAGTGCCGCCCACTCCCGAATATTTTTACTAGCTCTGTGCAGCGATACGTTCAAGCATAATCATCGAAACAGTTTTCTATATAAGGTGTAAAGTAAAATTAGCTGCAATTTATTGTATCAACTAAAGTTTATTTTCAATTTTAATAGTACTAAGTTAATCTAGAATATTATGATATATTTGAAAGAGAAATAGTTAAGAGAGAAAGTTGTAACAAAAGTTTTATTGTCAGACATGCACTATTAATTGCGGATTCATAGTTTTACATAAAACTGCATGGTATTCAGTAGAGGACAGCAAAATTAAATTAAGAGTTTAAATCTATGAAAGAGACCACTCAATTTCAAATCCTGGACGGCCTACTGAACCATCTGTTCCAAAAACAATTATAAATAAATCGGAAGGATTTGATACCCAATTAGATCCAATTCCGCACAATCTGTGAAATAAATTACAATTATAGATAAAGACCCAATCTTATTTAATTTACGATTATATTTCAATTTCATATAGTAATCTCAATTTACAACCTTGTGTGAAGAAGATCATCGTTTTCCAATCGATAAATCACAAGTCTGTCACAAGTGCATGGTGTAGCATCATCCCCACACTTTTCAATGTCGTACTTTGGTATTTTCAATATTACGTTAGAAGATGAATCCACGTTGCGACGAAAAGAATTGGAAATTACAAATACGGACATTTCGTTGTTATTATATGGTGCCACAATTGGATACCTGAATCGACCAGGTGAGCTACCAAAAATATAATCAGCATGATAGTCGTAATTGTTATTGTCCATTTTTCCCATTGCCTTGAAATGAAGGATGAAACCTTTGTTCACAATAGAATGGTCTGAAGTAAACGTAACCACGGCAACAAGTCCGTTCACAGTGGTATAAAAGTTATTATTGTTTTCCTTCCCCCTGCAAAACAAATTGCAAATTAAATCAACTATGCATTCATATCATTTTTAAAATCTTCAAAATGTGTAAATCCAAACCATTGCTACCATTGCCATTTCAAAATGTATACTTTAACTAAATTAAATATTTCACTAAAAGTCACGAGAAACAATTTTGTTAGTAAAAATTTGTAACATTTAAGTATTAGAATTTTAAAAATTTAAATACTTACAAATAATATCTGTCCTTAAATCCCTCCTTATTAAAACCGTAAATGGTAATGTAATCTCTTCCTATTTCAAAATTGGTTGGTGGGTTGTAAAACCTTATTTGTGTGTAAGTTTTGGGTACTCTGACAATCCAAACGCATCTCTCGTTGTCTGAATATTCAGTGAAATATTTATATATAATGACGCCTTCTTCAGCGTTGAAAGTTTCTCCACATCTGTTGTCACGACTTTTTGCTGAAATGGAAATTATACAACTTTCACCCAAATTACTATAATTTATCAAATAAAAAATTTTGGCAAGTACTTTGCGTAGAGAACGATGACGCTTTGAAATTATCAAAAAGTTCTTTGACAGTTTGTGTATTGCTCCTTTCATTTTCGAGTCGTCCTTTCATTGCAGCCAGTGATACGTCTAAAGTTTTGATTTGGTCCTTTTGTAGCATAACTTCTGATTTTTTAATTGCTAACTGCATTTTATTATTGGAATGACCTTCAAGCTCATCCTTCAATTCATTAAGCAATTCCACATTTTCGGTTTCTACTTCGTTGTTTGCTGTACGCAATTCTTCTACATTTTTCTCCAAATTACTCTTCGTGGCTATCAACGTTTCCAATTTAATTATTAGTTCCGATTTTTGCTTATCGATTTCATTTAAACGTGTCAGTATAGGATGCTCTCCAATTTTCTCGCCATGGAAAAACTTTTGTGCCTTCTTTAACTCAGTGATTAATGAACTACTGTTCGAATTAATAATATTTTCCAAAGTCGTCAGTTTCAAATCATTATAAAGTATTTTTGGGAATTTAATTAAAGAATCCTTCCACTTCTCAAAGAGAGTTGTACCCTTTCCACCAAAAAATTTAACTGGATTCTCAGAATAAAACTGTGGGTCCCCTCCGGATATTTTAAGCTTTGTGGGATTATTTATTTTTGCCAAAACGCTTGTATTTCCCTGGGACATCAATTGTTCGTAGACTTCTTTAGGGTCAAGTGCATTGCAAGGGTAGTTTTCTATAATTACTTCAATTGACCCTCCGCCCAAAGCTGATGTTATTACGTGGCTACCATAAGCAGTGAGAAATGTATTCCATCTTTGAATGGAATCTGGGACAGAAATGTTGAAATTTGGAAGTTGCATTAATTGAGACAGAAATGTAGGATTTAGTTCTGAAGTATCTTTATCCAATCTGATTTTTCTAAATTCAATGAGAAGAGACGGACATGATCCACGGGTAACTATATTAAAGCCTGGTTTAATAATGGCCTTGCAAACTGGATCAGCATATTCCTCAACGCCAAGAAATAGAAATCTATTTTTTATATAATCCTCCTCTGATGTTGATTTATGATTAAAATATTTTATGTGGCTATCCAACGTTAAAACCACTGTGGATGGGGTTAGAAATCCTAAATCAGAGAGATTGTATCTGCCTGTACTTACTTGAAATGGGATTGTCTGGAGCACGGAGTCCGATATTATATCATAGAAGCTACCAATAATGCCTTGGATATTTAAATTCGGTGGTGTTATCCCCAAAGCTGCTTTCCAAATTATCTCAATGCCTTTAGTTTTCTGAAGATCTCTGAAGAGCGAGGCAATTTCTGAATCGGTTTTAGGAATGTCTGTTAATTTGGTGATTCGTCGTAAATGTAAAGCTTTTTGAATCAATATTAATGAGTCTGATGGCAGATTCTCTTTCTCGGGTAGATTTTCGAATGTATTTTTTAGATGGCGAGATATTTCGGTGTCTTCTGTCTTCAAATTAGCAGCAGTTAGAACTTCTAACAATTTCGCCGCTCTAAGGTTCCCATTTGGTACCAAATCAGTTTCTGATACCAATCTAAGGTTGTCAGAATCCACGCCTCCTTGCGAACAAACCGAAGACATCAATTCAATCTTGTGGGCATTCTTGAATTCCAGAGACAAGATGTCCTTTATAGTTGAACACAAATTTTGGGGATATATTTCTCCATTTGGAAGCAAATAACCGTACTCGGTTCTTTCCAATTCATTTTCTTCTCCCTTGTTTTCTGCCAATACGATTTTAATCGGGTAAGGAAATAGAGTAAATTCCTTAATTGTATTTTCTACTGTGGCAATTTTCTTCTGGGGATTTTTTGCTTCCTTCTCTGTGACTCCCATTAAATGTGTCAGTACAAAAACCAAATTGGAATATTTTTTATTGACAATTTGAGATTGGAGGACACCGATGGATCTTAACATCTTCACGAATTTAGAGCTTTCTCCATAGAAACGATTATCGTCAAATCTTGCACAGATCAAAACAACATCTGGCGGTCTTTGAGAAAGGGTATTGTGATTGTTGAGAAATTCTTCCATTGTGGCGAGGAATTTAGCATCGTTTTCCAGACCGCGCGTGTCTTCTAATCCTGGAGTGTCGATTAGCCTCAGCTCAGTTCCCGAACTATCCGATTGGCCCAGACTGTACTCAAATATTTCTGATGTAATTGATTCAGTATTCCCGACAGCAGCAACCGTAGTGTTGAACAACGTATTAATCTAGGAAAACAATAATTAATTAATGAAAGCTTAAGCGCTTTCGTGAATTGTGATTATTTTAAATTGAGTAGGTAGAGTGTTTACAGTTGACGATTTCCCACTTCCAGAGAGACCTACTAGAAGAATGTAAATGTGGTCCTGAGTCTGACTCTCAATCGATATCTGTGTTTAACAAAATCAACACATGAATTAAGCATTCCTTGCTAAACGCTAAAAGTGTAAATCGTATCTGGGGTTATCATTTGTCTGACATATCTTTTTCTAGTAATTCCTGTTCTGAAAAGTGGGATGTAGGAAATAATTATCGCCTATTTTGAAATAGTGAATAAAAATAATGCATGCTTAACGATTTTTTATTTCAAAACTAGTATTTTGTTTGGTTGGAAAATTTGTTGGCTAAATTTAAGTCTTGTCATATTTGATTAGAGTTTCTATCAACAGATTGTTAACGCTTCAGTACGGCAGTATAAGTGAGACCGATGTAAATGATAACCCCGATATCCAGGTGTTAAATTCTACTATTACCTTATAATATTCCGTAATTTTATAAACGTGTTACCTCTGTATCTTCTTGTCCATAATTTCTTTCAACAAAACACAATATTCCTAAAATGGCTAAAATAAACTGACCCAGAGGAGGAAACATCGCTTAACAGTTACAACTTGAAAATGTACACACTTAACTTCACATGAATTATATAGGAAATTAATAAACATGTGTAAGTTTAATAGATTTGATTCTTACTATTTTTTAGTCTTGTGTGCATCCGGACGTGCCGATTTTAAAACTTATTTTACTTTTTAACGTTAAATATGTTTTCATTAATATTTGTTACACAATTTCCTTACTTTGCATGATGTAAAGTGCCCAATTGCTTGTGACAAGGCTCTGAATCACACTGAATCACATCACAATACTTCATATACAAATCTATCAACTTATAAGTAATTGGAAATCTCTATACTAACACACACTATATAGCAATACGGCTTTACAAACGGACGCCTTTTTGCCCTCAGTCATTCATTTTCTATATCACCATTAGGCATTGAATGAGCATCACAAAATTCAAACTAAAGTTGTTACCAACAATCAGTCAAATCAGTGTTTGACTAGCCACTAGCTAGTGGTTAAAATGGTAGTGCCTAAAATGGCCTAGTGGCTGGTTATGATGTTTGTTGGCCATTGGCTTTTGCTTAAATGGTTAAAATTAAAAAATATTTCAATAAAAGTAAAATTTTCAAATTATTTCCATAGAAATCATATTTAGAGTTCCACAGTTGATGTAAATCCAGTTTGAATACATAAAAGCATTTTAAACTCAAATTAAAGGTAAGTCGGAACTACATTTTCGGGAGGAGAATTGACGTTGTAGCACTTTGACAATTTAAGCCATTTTATCCAGCCGGCTGGCCAAATAGTGAAAAAGCCTGCTAGAATAAAACACTGGTAATGATGTTTGTGTAGGGCTTCTCTGTACTTTCTATGTATTAGTAATTGATATCCAATGTGTAATACTTGCAAACATTCGAGCAAAATAAATTTATAATTATATCTCAGTCTAATAACATATTATAATTAAACGTCTCTTATCAATTTTTACTCTTCAGTAGTTAACTCTACCAAGGACGTATTTAGGGGGGGTGCTAGGGTGCTTAAGCACCCCCTAAATATTTTGAAAACACACTAGATATTATCGCGTTTTCACCGCTTATGTAATATTCAAGTATTTAATTCCAAATTGGAGGAAGCATATTTTCTTTTTCATATGACATAATAACATATATTTTATTTTTGAGCATTTTCGAATATCTTTGAACATTTTCGATCCTTTTCCCCTGTATTGAACCTTAGGATCTGAGATTACTTTAAATTATATTGTTACAAAATGGAAATGTGCTTAGCAATCGACCACTTCTAAAATGAGGGTTTTTGTTTAAAACATCTAAAACTAAATCGGCCGAACTGGGTGGGTGATGACAGATAAATCACATATTTAGAAGGCCCCCAGCCCCTTAATCTTGATATAAAGTGGATTTTTTTAACAAAGGTTAAAAATCATAAATTTTTTCGCGCTTCGCGCGTATATTACTTCTTTTTTACTAATAATAATGATGCAAGGACGTATTGAGGGATGGGCTTTACCAAAATCAACGAAAAGAGACATTTTTTCTCACAATCACAAAAAATTTCGCGCTCCGCGCGATTATTTCCTTTTTTAGGCCTTTTTTGACTCATTTCCGTCAAAAAAAGCTAAAAATTTTCGCGCTACGCGCGCGTAATGGAATTAGCCCCTTCAGAAACTCAGTTCTGTATACGTGCTTGTAATGACGGTTCTAATTGCTTGATTTATGTGTTGCTCATTTTTAGAAATTAGCACCCCCTAGATCCAATTTCTAGATACGCCCTTGAACTCTACTGAGAGAAGAATAATTATTTCAATGGTGGTCACATCACTATATAATATTGTAATTATTAATTAAATCTCTTCCTTGTGTGCTTGTAGGCTACATTAAATTTTATAAGAACATAATTTATCTTCATTCCGAGGTCTTATTTATACACCACCACTACATTTTGCTCTTTATTATAAATGCCATCCTTTCAGATATCAGTTAGATTTTTGTGTTGGTAAATATTAGCTCAGTAAAAAGCGACCTTGGGTCATGTAAAGAGTTGAGTCATGAATGTACATACTTAAATCAATTTGTCAGCAAATTGTCACCGATTGCCTTCAGTCTCTTTAAAAAATGTCAATGATGGGAATGAGACGCAAAAAACTAAATTATATTTTTGAGACAGTTTCTGACAGCATTTAAAAAAAATATAACAGGATGTAAAATGATTAGGTATGTTTAAACACATAACTCAACACTAGTCTGTGTAATGACAATAGATAAAGAGTTATTAATTTAGTTTCAATTGTATTTACTTCTTTTGTGTATTAAACATTTTTCAATCAAAGATCAGTAATTATTACAAAATGGATAAAAATTTATTTTCAATCGAATTATAAAAACCTTAAAGTAGTTCATGAACACTTGTCCTACTTGGATTGCATAATATATTTATTTCTCAATCAAAAACTACTAATGACCAAAGTAAGTATTTAGTATGTTGAATTAACCGTGTATATTGATGAGTTAGAGACTTCTGCGTATTAAAAGTTTTGAAATCTATGAAAGTGACCAATAAAGGCGGAATCCTGATTTGTTCACTGAACCATCTGTCGCAAAAACAACTATGAATAAGTCCTTAGCTACGAATTCCCGGTCACTGTAATTTTCTCCACAGTCTCTGCAAAGTACAAATCGAACGTTTAAAAAACTAGGGCAATGTAGTTTTGAATTCGTTTTAGTAACTCATCTCACCGTTTATGGTGATTCACTTTCATGTATATTATATGTTACAGGAAATTTGTACAGACAGAATTGTATTTCGATGTTTATATTTACCAAAATCAAAATTTTGATTAAGAATGAACTTTACCTAATGTTAATTAGCTTGTTCACTGTAAAATGAACTTTCATGTAAGATTGAATTTTTTAAATTGCGTTAGGTTTGTTAAAAATCTAAATTTCGGTTTGCAAATGTATGCATATATATTTAAGGACAGTCTATAGGACGTTTTCTTTCTTTACACATTTCCTGTGACATATATACTACATTTATTTACCTTATCCTTCGAGTGAGCGTATCTCTTTCCATTTGGTAAATCAAGAGTCTATCACAGGTACAGTCACTATTACACTTTTCAGTATTGATCCATGATATTTTTAATTTGAAATTAGGAAAATCATTTCTTAAGTTGCTAAGGAAAGAATTGGAAAATACAAATACGGACATTTCATTGTTTCTATATGGATTGGGATAATCAGATGGATGTAACAGAGTCCCTGAGGAACTACTAAAAATATTATTAAAAGAATATTCGTAATTGCTTTTGTCCGTTTTCCCTAGAGCTTTGAAATAAAGAGCGAATCCCTTATTTACAACAGAATAGTCTGTGGTAAATACAACTACAGCGACAAATCCGTTTAGAGTGACAGATGATGCCTCATTGTTAGACTTCCCCCTGTAAAAATGTTAATTAACTATACTAAAGGCCCAGTCCTGCTAAAAAATGTAAATCATATGTTTATTATAACCATAATTGTACTTACATATCGACGCTTTGTTTGTGTCCTTCCTTATTAAAAGAGAAAATGGTAATATAATCATTTCCTGTTTCAAAATTGGTTGGTGCTAAGTTAAATTTTATTTGTGTGTAAGTTGAAGGTATTCTGATAATCCAAACACATCTTTCATTGTTCGAATATTCAGAGAAAATTTTGTATATGATGACCCCTTCTTCAGTATTAAAAGTTTCTCCACATCTATTGTCACGATTTGTGGCTAAAAATAAAACAAAATTAAAATGTAAACATATCATCCATATTTATAATTTGTTTCTTGGCTATATACCTTGCGTCGCAGTTTTAGAATAATCGAAAACTTGTCTTAAAGTTTGTGAACGGCTCCTTTCATTGTCAACTTCTCTCTGTACTTCAGCAATCTCATGTTTCAAAGCTTCGATTTTAACAGTTTGCTCAGAACCATCTTGTACTTCCTTTAATAAGTCAGTTGCAGTATTTGAATTAAGCTCTTCCTCAATCTCTAATTGTCTACGCAAATCCACATTTCTGCTGTCCATTTCACCTTTTGTCTTATTCAGTTGTTCAATAGTATTCTCTAAATTACTTTTCGTGATTGTCAACGTGTCCAAGTCAGTCTGTAAATCCGATTTTAGGCTTTCTATTTCATTTAAGCGAATCAAAAGAGGATGTGGGCCAATTTTTTCTCCACGGAAAAATTTCTGTGCCTTTTTCACTTGTGTAAGGATTAACGAACTATCTTGAGATTTGATAATATTTTCCAAAGCCATTAATTTTATATCGTTATAAAGGATTGTTGGAAATTTGGTTAAAGAATCCTTCCACTTTTCAAAAAGAGTTGTACCCTTACCACCAAAAAACATTTCTGGATTTTCGGAATACAATTTTGGGTCACCTCCTGATATTTTCAGCTTAGTGAAATTAATTATTTTTGTCAAGACGCTTGTATCCCCTTGAGCTATCAATTGTTCGTAGACTTCTTTAGGGTCAAGTGCATTGCAAGGATAGTTTTCAATAATTACTTCAATTGACCCTCCGCCAAAAGCTGATGTTATTACATGGCTACCATAAGCAGTGAGAAATGTATTCCATCTTTGAATGGAATCTGGGACAGAAATGTCGAAATTTGGAAGTTGCATTATTTGAGACAGAAACGTAGGATTTAGCTCCGATGTATCTTTATCCAATCTGATAGTTCTAAATTCAATGAGAAGAGACGGACATGATCCACGGGTAACTATATTAAAGCCTGGTTTAATAATGGCCTTGCAAACAAGATCAGCATATTCCTCAACGCCAAGAAATAGGAATCTATTTTTTATATAATCCTCCTCCGATGTGGATTTATGATTAAAATATTTGATGTGGCTATCCAAATTTAAAACGACGGTAGATGGGGTTAGAAATCCTATGTCCGAGAGATTGTACATGCCTGTGTTTATTTGAAACGGATTCGCCTGTAGCACAGAGTCCGATATTATGTCATAGCAGCCACCAATAATGCTTTCGATATTTAAATTCGGTGGTGTTATCCCAAAAGCTGCTTTCCAAATTATCTCAATGCCTTTATTTTTCTGAAGATCTCTGAAAAGCGAGGCAATTTCTGAATCGGTTTTAGGAATATCGCTTAATTTGGTGATTCGTCGTAGATGTAAAGCTTTTTGAATCAATATTAAAGAGTCTGATGGCAGATTTCCTTTCTCAGTTAGATTTTCGAATGTATTTTTTAGATGGCGAGATATTTCGGTGTCTTCTGTTTTTAAATTAGCAGCAGTTAGAACTTCTAACAATTTCGCCGCTCTAAGGTTCCCATTTGGTACCAAATCAGTCTCTGAAACCAATCTAAGATTATCAGAATCCACGCCTCCTTGCGAACAAACCGAAGACATCAATTCAATCTTGTTTGCATTCTTGGAGTCCAAAGACAAAATTTGCTTTATAGCTGAACACAAATTCTGCGGATATATTTCTCCGTTTGGAAGCACGTAACCATACTCTGCTCTCTCCAACTCATTTTCTTCTCCCTTGTTTTCTGCCAATACGATTTTAATCGGGTTAGGAAATAACGAAAATTCCTTAATTGTATTTTCTACTGTAGTCATTTTCTTCTGGGGATTTTTGGCTTCTTTCTCTGTAACGCCCATTAAATGTGTAAGTACAAAAATGAGATTGGAATATTTTGGATTTACAATTTGGGATTGAAGGACGCCGATAGATCTTAACATCTTCACGAATTTAGAACTTTCTCCATAGAAACGATTATCGTCAAATCTTGCACAGATCAAAACAACATCTGGCGGTCTTTGAGAAAGGGTATGTGATTGTTGAGAAATTCTTCCATTGTGGCGAGGAATTTAGCATCATTTTCCAGACCTCGCGTGTCTTCTAATCCTGGAGTGTCAATTAGCCTCAGCTCAGTTCCCGAACTATCCGATTGGCCCAGACTGTATTCAAATATTTCTGATGTAGTTGATTCAGTATTTCCGACCGCAGCAACCGTCGTGTTAAATAACATGTTAATCTAAGAAAACAATCGCAAAAGATTAATATGAAGAATTTTTTATGAATTGCAGTTGATTTAATATACCGGATGTTTGATAATTTCATGTGAAAATGGTTTAAATACTTACAGTTGACGATTTCCCACTTCCGGATAGTCCCACCAGTAGGATATAAATGTGATTCCGTGTGTCATTTTCCATCGTTGTATGCGGAACCAGTTCAACAGATTTAGCAGGATCCACGGTTACAACAGAATCATCATATTCTATCATTTCCTAAAATAATTGCTCAACGATTTAACTAAAAATTTGAATGTTACTGAATTTAAAACAAAATATTTATATAATTTGAAAAGGTTTTACCTGAGGATTTCCCACTCCATAACTGTATTCAAATGGAAAGATGAGTCCCAGGGAGAAGATAAACATTCCGAAAGAAAGAAGCATCCTTATAATTTATAATACACCACTTGGGTAAATTAATGGGGAAATATCTGTCATTCCTACTTAAATGTTGTAGAAATAAGTAATAATGTATTACTAATATTACTATTTGTTGAAACAACCCTAACGATATACCCTGGGATATTGCAGTTTAAAATACTTTTTCAAGCGAATGTTATTGTAGCTCTAAAGATTAATGTTTTACTGTTTACTTATGTGAGATCTGTATGCCACTGAAAATGCGTCAAGTTTATTCCGAATCTCTAAACTTACTAGTACTTAGGCGCGTCATATGGACCAATTTTCTATAATAGTTAAATAGTGATTTAGTGATCATTATCTGTACACACTGCACATTTAGTGAGCGGACAATGTGAGTGAGTTGTAAAAGACCACCCACCAAGGCACCTAATTGACCTTGTGGGTGGTCTATTGGTTTCCACACATACTATAAGGGTAGGAAAGATTGTACACAGATATCTAAAAGACAACTCAGATATGTAGAATTCAATTACGTATTAATTATTATATAGTTATGCATGAGACTTTATTGGTGACGTATGGTCGTCAGCATAATGCATAATGTATAAGGATAATGAATAAATAATTGCTACAATATTAGCTATAATGCTAAAAATAGTGTATTACTATTTGTTGTATTAAATGAATGGACATAATATTAAGAACTACACATTAATAATAATAATCTTCATTTACATTGACACACTGAACATTCATCGAACGTAAGAGTCTGTGATAATAAATACATAAGTTATACTGCATGTACTGTACTATATCTGTTTGTATTTTATTTGTATTAATATTACGTATGTTATAATAGTTGATATCCAGTCAGTGTACATTTTACAAGCAATCATCTTACATTACCAGGGTAGTAGGTAGTAGAGTAAAAAATTATATATATATATACTCTATAAACAATATTTGTTATCATTTCTTATTCTTCAGTAACTAAATTTTCTATAGCAGAACATTATGGAGAGCAAAATTATTCCTGGTATTAAATGTCTTCAAGCAAGGTGATATTACACAAATTGTATATCGTATATCTTTGTTTGAACTCTGAACTATAAATATAAGGACTATGTTAGATGAGTGAAGTAATATCCTTCATCTCTAAGTTTATATTTCTCTGGATATAACATTTACAACGATTGTTAAATGAAAGGTCATAATAAAAGCAACCAGTATCATATGATTTATTCTAATAATAAATGTTGTTTTTAAACTGAGTCTGAGAGTCAAATTATTGCCTGCCTAAAGCCAAATTTAACCCAACCAAAACTGAATTCCTATTTCTAAAGTACCTATACACAATTTTAATTTTCCTAAAATTTTCGTTTGTCAAACTGAAATATAACCGTCACTACGAATACTGTGATTATAATATAACTACACAATAAAACAAATAATATTATTATTACGTTTCTGTACTACTAAGTAGCATAATATATTAGCTAGTACAAGTGCACCAAAAAAACCGTCAACTAATGTAGGTACTAATATTTTATACTACTAACTAGTACTGCATGTACATTTTGTATCATACAATTAAACTATTCGATGCTACTCTTACGCTGTTAAATGTTACTTTGGCGTGCCACATTTACAATCCTTTATTATCAATTTTATTATACTTCAATTATTTATTATACTTCAATTATTTATTATATTACTTCAAAAAAGATAAATCCACAAAACGGATTATTCTTTGTTTAACTCGATTCTTATTTATTATTGATGATTTCCACCTATGCAAATGCTATATAATTTGACTACAGATCGATAAAAATGATTATGTATTAAAGATTTTTCTTTTGATGGCTTAGTGCGTCCGTCCGTTTCATTATACAGAAATATGCCTATCTTTTTCTTTTTCCACTCTGCCACCTTTAAGCGATTATTCACATTTTTATGAATTAATTTTATGAATTTTATAAACATAATGTCTTGACATGATAATCCGCTTTGACTTTTATTAGCTTCGCGGTATATGTACCATAGTACCATTTGATTTTATTTAATAATTTAAACCTTAATTATTCTCAATTAAATTTATGATTTGTTCAGGAAAATAACTCATGCGATGACACATTTGTCATCAACCTTGTCAACTACATTGTCAACTACCTTTTCAACGACTTTACCTGCACCTTTAACGACTCTACCTGCACCTTTAACGACTTCATCAGCAGCTGCACCCGCTTTTTCAAATATCCTAATCTCATCATCCGACTGATCTTTGGCTCTTGCATCTTCATTACTTCGTCTAATCTCCTCTTTATTCTCCCTAATTTCTTCTGCCATGCGTCTAATTTCTTCTTCTTTATTTCGTCTATATTCTTCTTCTTTTTTTCGTCTAATTTCTTCTTCTTTATTCCTTTTAATTTCTTCTTCTTTATTTCTTCGATGTTCTTCTTTAATTCGCCTTTTCTCTTCTTCTTTATTTTTTCTCATCTCTTCCTCCTTCTCTTTAATTTGTCGGTTTAAATCCTCTTGTTTGGCTTTTTGATCTTTAACCATTTCTTCTAAATCTTCAGCTTTTTTATTTCCCTTTCTGATTTCCTCCGACATTTCCTCGCATGCTTCTTCGTGCCGGGCTTTAATGTTCTCTATTTTCTTATTTGCTTTCTTAATTTCTCCAGCAATCCTTTCATTTTCTTTTTCCATTTCTTTCCGAATCCGTTCAGCTTTTAAATTTGCATTGTTTGTGCTTTTAAAAGCGTAGAACAACCGATTAACCTCATCTTCGAATTCCTGTTCAAATCTTTCATCGTAGTCATCACCTCCCAATCGCCGTCGGTTACGGTAAATTCCTTTCGCCTGATTAGCATATTGGTTGGATTCTACTGATAGTTTGTTTTCTGGCAATCCATTTGGATGACTTTGAATACATTTTTGCATCTCATTTGTATAGTAAGCTATTGCACTGTGCTTGGCCATAATGTATTGGGCATCGGCTGCTGTATGGTAGATGCTTTTGATTTCTGGCAAGTCATTGCCATCAAATAACTTTCCCCAAGATGTAATATATTTGACCATTTCATTTCCAGTTACTTCAACTCCCCCAATTTTCTTAATCACCATCTCATGAGACAACAGGAGATGCACGAAGCTCATAATATGGTCTGCAAATTCTTCGTCCATGTTGTCCACTTGGTCTCTTTGTTTGAGTCCTTTGTCTGGTTCTGGCATGAGATAAACTCCGATATCCTGAAAGCTGTTGGTCACTTGGTCCCGAGTGAATCGATTTTCAGGTGGTTGTGATGAACTTTGACTAGTGCATAGTCAAGAAAATGATGTCAGCTCAGTGGAGAATTTCAGAATGAGTAGCATTGAGCATAACTGCTCGGCATTTATTTATACATTTCAGGTCAAGACATTCCAATAACTTGTTGACAATAACAAGATCAATAACAAAACTAAAGGTTAGGCAATTAGGTCATGAAGAAGCTTTTAGCACATTTTATGACATGCGGCAGCTAGTAATAAAATGTTCACACTTAATCTAAACAGAAATATCTATTTCATAAACACGGATATAGATTGGTTGTGTAATATAATATTGTCATCTTATATTCTAACAGGTTGATCGGGCTTTGAATCTACTTTATCCAATTTGTAGTTTTTAGTAATTTGCTGTCCTACAGGCGTTTGCCGACTGTCGTAGTAGCCAAGTTTATACTCTTGAACAAATTGGAAATCTCGGATAAGAAATATTAGTTTTTGAAAAGCCCCTCCACTGTTACTTTTTTCATTTTTTGGAATTGTCATTGTTGCGTAGTTGGAGAAAAATTGGAAGAATTGTAAAACCTCCTCGTTGATACCTAACATAGTGTTGAAAATGAGAACAGACGACAGCAGAGAAGAAATAGCAAAAACGATGGCATTTTGTTGTAAAGTCGTTTTATCATCAAAAGAGCCTTGTGTGTCCATTAGGATCAGGGCCACTTTGCGATTATTCTTTTTAATCCAAAACGGTTCCGACCAAACGTCAATACCCGTTGTTTTTCTTTCAGATCCTCCTAAAAATAAAAAAATCATAGTTATTGTAGGTTAGATCACTATCATACTATTATTATGATACTATTATTTAAAACCCTGAGGCATTTCCGTATCGGAGGCACGCGGGTCTGATTTTTTGTTTTAAAGGAATGATAACAGCAAAATTAAAAACCCCCATTCTAGGGTAGGTTGCCCCACTCATTATCTTGTAGAGTGTGGTCGATGAGGTCCCCACCCTTAGATGGAGCCTTTTAGTTTGACGGCCAAGAATTCATATTGTATCATCCATTAGTACAAATACAAGAGTATTTTCTACATTCTTATAACTGATGATAGCACAAATATTCAGAGCAGGAAGAAAATTAAAAGTTATCTAAAAGTTATAGGTATCTTATTTTGTATTTCAATTAACCCTTTAGGGGTTAACTTGTTATTTTGATATTTGTTGCTACAGTAAATACTTTGTTTTTTAATTACTATTATAGGTAAACTTCAGATACCAGTTGAACATAGTTAGCCAACTATACATAGTCAAAAGAATTTGTTTTTCCAATATGATTTATTGATTTCTTACTGACTCTTGTGACTAGGGAAATATATTTTTTGGATTTTGAATTTAATTGGCTTGACTTGCTTTAAGCAGGCATGTTAAGTAGTTTTCTTATCTGCTATTTTATTATGTTACCTAAGTAAATTCAAAAATTATATTTAATTAATACAAAATATTTTGTCGTTTTTACCTCTCCATTCAAAAGATTTTTCATTAATTGATTTCTTCAACCAGGACTTACTGGATTGGTCCTCCGGGTGTCTCAAATATCGTATGCACTGACTAAGCATAAAACTTTTTCCAGTACGTGTGGGTCCATTAATAGAGTACAGATGCAATAGATGCAATAGATGAGTAATAGAGTGCAAATGGAGAATCTCCCACTTTTAGAAGAATCTCCTTTAGAACAGGCACATCAATTGATACCTTTTCAGGCGTTATTTTCAGAATTGGCAAAGGTTTTCCGCGGCCAGACTCCATTTTCTATAAATGAAAAAATATACACTCAATTAAAGGTCAATAAAGTAATGAACAATTTTTTTATTCAAAATACTCAAATACTTATAGGCAAATTAAAGAAAAATAAATTTTTTATGCTAGTTCATTAATAATATCACCTTTCTTTCAGAAATAGACAGACGTTAATAGGTAATAACAGACAGACGTAAAATGGTAATTTCAGATACACAAGTAGACCATTTTTAAAGTTACTACATGCCTTATATACTCATTCCAAATTAGTAATAGAATCTACTTGTGAAGACACTCATCTTCGTTTTGTTTCTCAGCAGACTTTAGACTAGTAGAGCCCTGCCTGGTCTCTTAAACAGATGCAACTTTATTCTAATGTAAATTATAAAAAACTAATGAATTAGATTTGGAGCAAATATTTATTTATTTATTTAATCAACAGACCACTTAGCTTTCATTTTTACTGTAAAGTTCGATATTCGATGTTCGATAAAAGAACTAAAATATTTTTGTGAAAACAACAGTAAATTTGAGGAAAGTGTCAGTAAAAGTGTACTATGCAATATGCAATTTTATGTGAAAACAGCAAGCATTATAAATGTGTAGTATATCTTTCGATATGCGATTACTCTTCCCCACATTCTTGGCAGTGAGACTTGATAATTGAAATATTTTATTATATTAAATTGGTGAAGAAGTATTTCCCGAAATATTTAACTTCCCCTTCCTTAATAACAAAACATTTGAAATAATCAAATAAACAATGTACCTGACATGTATTTCAATATCTCTTACGTACAACAAATTAATTGTATCATTTCATTTTTTTCAAAACATTCTTGAAGTAACATGTGACAATTAAGGTCAATCGTAAATTGGTTTGAAATGTTAACTTAGTATGTTTATAGGCAGGCATATTTATATCAAAAATTTATTTTTTGTAGCTTAAAAATAAATAGTCGTAGTAAGCAATTTAAATCTTCTTAACTTTATAAATAAACTCATTCCATGTGTATACTTTGAAGTATTTAGATTTAGGCATGCCCAGGCAGGTCGCTATAGATTTACCGGCAAGACAGGATTCAAGTGGAAAGTTAAAAATAGTGTTTTCTTTAAATTAAGCCATACATGCATTCGTGGAAAATAGATGAATCGAACTGTTCCGATATAGTTACTACCTACATATAAAAATAATATAGAGGCACTTATTCTACTTTTACATCAAATATAGATGTAGATATTGGGTCTGTAACATAACACACTGTTAATCAATCCCATGGTCTACAAATACAAGTTCAAGGATGTGGACTCTGGACTGTCTGTGCATAAAGAGCTTATGTTTTCGCATAGCATTTGCAGCTATCTACAAGAACACCATTATGATACTATATTCAGTCTGCAACGGGTGATTTATGGGCATGTTTTCTTTGTATCAGTTAGAAGATGTTAAAAACCATATTACTTATGAACTCTTAATGAATATTATGGAAACTAACATATGTATTCGTGGTATATACACGACACTCTTTGCTGTTTTAGAATTTCTAGCATTGTAATACTTATAAAACTTCGTCGATCCTTTCTCAGTTATAAATAAAACAAAAACGTCAGTCGATCGACGAAGCTGTAGTAATTGCAATTTTTCTATGGTGAATGTTGTGAATTTGGCAATATAAAGTTGGAATCGGTGTTCTGGGAAAAGACTTGTGCCAGATGAATCATGTGGATGCATGCAATGGATATCAATCAAGACGCATTTAATCTGTTCTTGTATATTTCTGCTACCACTTTATAACGTTTTCTTTTTTCTGGTTTATGTCGGGGCACTTTAACACTGACAAAGAAGTCATGTTCATGTACAGTTTACATAATAGTGTCGAAAGAAATGTAACACTTAATTCTTCATATGAATCATATCCTAGCAAGTATTCCTTCAGTGCTGCTTTAATCTAGTAAAAATGTGTCTTTAATCTGGAATATTTCAGCCTTTTTCCCTATGATACTTCTGTGATGAATATAGGCATTCACTATTCTAGTATTAATAATAATAGTCTAGTGGCTAAGCTAAAACCAAGACAACTATTATAAGAATTTCATGAACGTCCATTTTTGCTTTTCGGGAAACACTATATTTCATGTTAATTTAATATTTCACTTTGTCCGTTTTTCAATATCTGCAAATTATAATTTATCATAGCCAGGTTGTTGCTTTAGGAAGACTATTGAATATCTAGTTGCAGATATATTCCATTACAGTCGTTACTCAATGTTGTATCCTAGATTGGTGAGTATGGTGAGCCGGGAGTAGGGGAACCCTAACCAGCATTTCTGGTGAATAAAGTTAGGCTAGTTAGGAGGTAGCCTTACAGGCTGAAACATTAGATTGTACAACTAAATTCATTGATAAAATACTATCAATTATTAACTATTAAATAAAAACCTATTTACGTTTTCAACTCCCATTTGATTCCAAAATTTTGAATGGGAAATGAAGAATGTGTGGTTTTTCACTTCTCAATGAAAAATATAACCATCGAGTGTCCCCTGTGGATAAACATTCTTTTATTTTCAAAATTAAATGATGGAAATGTTGATGTCTCAACGAATGTCAGCAATACTAATGGTGGCCTGACGTTGAATAACTTTACATCATTATCACCACATTAGTTTAAATCATTTTGAGTCACCTCAAAATGATTGAAACCTGAGTTTGAGTTAGATTCTGAAGATGACAAAGGAATATTATCCGAAACTGGGAATATTATGCTACCTTTAAAAAAATTCTAAAATAAATTATTAAAATTCCCTATGCTACCAATGACATGACGGAATACCCTTAAAACAAATTAAATCAATTGATTTGACTTACCTCTTTGATGTTTTATTTTATTTACCGAATTTCCAATTTCAACACTCAAATCTGCAAATGAATACCAATACTGAATGTATATTTAATGTAATTACGCTGTTGAAATAATTACGTCAAACTTTGTAACAATAAAATCTTATTTTTATAAATTAGGTTACCAACTCTCAATAACTGTTTCGCATTTATAACACCACATATAACACACACAATGCTGTTCGCTGAATTTAAGGTTTGCTATATATTGATAAATCTCTGGTGTGTTTTAGTGTAAGTTTGTGTAGGTCATTCTCCCATACAGTGGTAGCTAATAGTTCTAGGTAAATATTGTAGTAGTTGTGTGATGTGAGACACATCACACAGTAAGAAAATGAGTAAAGAAGAATTGTGGATGGCAAAGAGAGGTGGACAGTTGGTACAGTGGTATCCTACTGTAGTACTATGGGTAGAGATGGCTTGGGATCATAAGATCGGATCCCGGCTGTCCATAACTTTTGCTAATCTACATCTACTTTACATAAGATGCGGTTCTTTACCTGTGCTTCTCACATGCCTTGCCTGTATGTCCCGAAAGTAGCATAGTGTAAATATAATGTGCCAGGAAGGGCAGCGCTACGAAAAGGAGATACAGGAAGATAGTCAAATTTGTTATCGCTCCGGTTTCCCTATGTATAGGACATTCCTATACCTCCTGGTGGAGATAGAATTAGAGTACGAGGACGTACTCTTAAGGAAAAAAGGGGGGATATGTAGTAGTTGTGTGATGTGAGACACATTACACAGTAAGAAAATGAGTAAAGAAGAATTGTGGATGGCAAAGAGAGGTGGACAGTTGGTACAGTGGTATCCTACTGTAGTACTATGGGTAGAGATGGCTTGGGATCATAAGATCGGATCCCGGCTGTCCATAACTTTTGCTAATCTACATCTACTTTACAATATAGCACATAAAATGTTGTTCACTCAATTTAAGGTTTGCTATATATTGATAACCCTCTGGTGTGTTTTAGTGTAAGTTTGTGTGCGTAACTGTTTCATTCAGTGGTAGCTAATAGTTTTAGGTAATAACACGCTGCACAGTTTTGCTGCGTAGTTATCTAAAACGTTTGTCGCAGATTCAACGAACTAACTGAATAGATTCTGATTCTGAAAGACGAAATACTTTGGCTAAGAAAGTCTAGTCATTCACTTCGTTACAGGATTTCTATGAGCAAAACAGGATTACGTTGGCTGGTTGTCACTTCACATTTGTAATGCATTAGAATTACTAGAACTAGAATCGCAGACAATTACGTCAACAAAAATTCCTCAACGAAAGGCAGATCGTATCTGACAATTCCAAGGTTAACTTTTACGTCGATTAAAATAACTCTGCGTTAAATAGCTTATCTGCCCAGACTTATCAACATTAGGAACGATTATAAGAATGTATAATGCAGACAAATATGTCCATTTTTAGTAAGTCAAAATCACAACCAACAGTTCCGTTCTGATTGATAAACTATATTATTGGAAGCTTTCTCGAATTTTCTTATTGGTACGATTTATGTTAATTTATATAACTGTGTCTACACGTTTAATAAATTTTCATTCTACAATTTGTCAGTAGATTGGCTATACAATGGTTTTAGAAGAATATTTAAGAACAATCAGTTTAAAATTGATATGATATAATTTATAATATTATGGGTCATTAAATTAATGGTTATTACCAAACAATTATTTTCCTAAACGGTTTTAGTACTTAATGTTTTTGTCGATGCTAACTTTTATTTCGCTTCCATGTCCTTCTGTACACTCTATTATCACGCAGAGTCAATATGAATATAATTATATTGTTTAAAGTCATTTATTTCTTAAGTATTTATTATTTCGACGAGCTCTTTTATTCTGTCAAAGAACTAATTTCGCTGTATCTCCAATTTATAATCTTTTCTAAATACATTTTATTTATTATTAAATATTTTTCCACAAATATTGATGGTACATTATTGGGGCTATCTAATAGCATAACGTTTTATTTATCCATCCATTTAGTAGAATAGAATGAGATCATCTTCTTGGAATTTAATTTAATTTAACACAGGCTTCTACGTAAAAAGTTGGCTGGCCTCTATCTTATACTTATTCCTCTTTCATTCAGCATTACAAAGAATTAATCCATTCCGTCACAGCATATTCGGTAGTTGTTCATGCTACGTAGAAACTATAAATATGTCAATAAACCTTTCAAGCAGACAGTGCAATTGCCTTTATCCTTGAATCTTTCATATAATGTCGTCGTTATAGACACTATAAAGATATGTAGGTAGAAACCTCTTATAGTACGCAATATACGAATTTTAGGCTTGTCAATTTCACAGTGAAGAAATTGTTAGGAGTTGCAATGTTGTAATTAAAGGTGATGTTGTGGGACCACTATGTATATGTACATCATAGTTTTCTGTCTTGCTATGAATTTCCTAAATCTCGTTCTTGACTGGTAAGTCCACAAAGACAAGCACTAAAGTATCGAATTATTTACCACATATATGCAGGTTAGCAAATTGTAGCATTTTTTAGTTTGTGACAAACTTTGGGAAAACAGGTTTAGATAAATGGCAAACAAAAAACCAATGAATTACTACACATACTTAGTACTGACTCTGATAATTAGGATTGTACTATTTACTTAAGAAAACATAGTCACAGGAGCCAGAATAAAAACAATAAAAAGACCAATCTGCTTATTTATATCTGTATTAATCTTTTTCTGTGGTTTTTTTGCATCTGTCAGTTATATGATGTTACCGACTGGGAGAAATAGGTTGTAAAGGATTGATAGGAATGATGCTATGTGTATAAGTGCCACAACTATCGCAGATTTTAGGTTACGTGATTGATTCATTGTAATCATTATCTTTACTCTACATAAACGTAAAGTGGGACATGCGCATGGAATTCTTTCACTATTCTTGTATAAATGTTTGTATATATATGTCCGTAATATTTTGCAATTAATGAGCAAGGACTAGACTATCAGTACTGAGTTCAATCAACAGTCTATGAAATTCGGGCCAATGCGCAGTCGCTAGAAATTTACTGATTTCAACATTTTCTAGCACCCTTTATGTACTAGAATTCAACTAGTTTTCTATAATATTCATTAATGTTAAGTATATTGCACATTTTGCATCAGTCATAATTAAATCATAAATTATTATTATCGCAGATTTTAAGTTACTCAACAACAAGGTAATCGGTATAAAAAAAGCTTAGTAAGAGGGCAGTTACTGTTGGCAGTATTGTTTTTTTACTCACTCCCAGTCTGACCCAAATGTAATTTACCATATTTCCATCCCGGTTATATCTGCATTTCACTATGACTTGTCGCAAATGGGATTTGTCCGATTACGAAACAGTGTACAATCCCATTTGGGACATGTCATGTATTAACAGAGTAATTAGGTCCCATTTTCATTTCTTAATTTTTTATAAGCTTTGTTTATGGTCCAAATGACTTGAATTTTAAAATATAAGCAGAGAAACGCATTTGTGACAAATACAAAAATTCACGAAGTTCAGGGCCACAGCGAGGGGGGGCCCGGCCCCCTCCCCCGAAATTGAAGAAAAGATAGGAATTTTTGCCTTAAAACCCAAAAAATATATATATAGTATTCTTTTTCAATTATTATTTGTCGGGCCCCTCCCAAAATTTTTTTCTGGCTGCGGCCCTGACGAAGTTATACGGTATACCTGCTCAAAGCTAGGGCACAGCAAAGTCAGAAAAATCCCATTTGGGACATGTCATGTAGTCTAGGGTTAAAATTTTTAAGATTGAACTGATAAAATTAATTTTAGCCATTCAATTATAGTAAAAATTCTGGTTTAAAGTGCTTATTATTTGGAGACTATTCCTTGGGATAGTTTAAGTTGAGACGTTTTGAGGTGGAGCAAGGCGGTATAATATTAATGGGTAAATTAAAAAACTGACATTGCGAGCTTATTGATAATTTTCAAATTTGGTTTCAAATTAAGGAGGTAATTCATCTTCGTACAAAGTGAGAAAATTTTCAAAGTTGATCAACTTTAAACTTTCTAAATATTTTAGCTATATTAATATGCCATATCCTGAAAAAGAAACTTGTTTATGTATAATATTAGCATAGCAATTTTGGGCCCTTCTACGCCTTGATGCTCGGTTTCAAGTCCAATGCTAGGGTGGCTTCATTAATCTCCGGCCCTAAATAAACAAAACCAGATAGGTATAAATTTACTGTTAATTTCAGGATGTTTAATTATGTACAGTCAGATCAGAAATGGATCGAACTCCATGCGACATAAACGGCCGTCAAGCGGTTAGTTTTCTGAGTACTATACTTTATTATTCACCATTCACCAACATAAGAAATTGAGCTGTTGTTATGGTGATAATGAATATGTGCTCAGAAAACTAACCGCTTGACGGCCGTTTATGTCGAATGGAGTTCGATCCATTTCTGATCTGACTGTAGAATGGATGCCTAAATATTCGAGACTTAAAAGAGCTTTAAATTAACAGCTGGCAAAGAGTTTCCAAGAAGCCCTTCCAATACGAGAAATTCTATTTCTAAACAGTGTAAAATACTGCACAAGGTGCGAGTAGGTAGGCCCGCCCCGAGCTCGATTGTCACCCTGGGCAAAATATAAATGCCGCCCCTCATAAACATTTTGACTATATAATTATATTGTCGCTACGAAACATCACTTACGCGTTGAGGGCACACCATCCCCGAAATCTAAAAACTTTTTTCCTCAAAATAGCAAAGCTTTTCGCACCCTACGAAATTATCGGTCATGTTTAGGACATTTTTGACTAATTTTCTTCAAAGAAAGCAATACCGTATTTATAAGTCGATTTCAGAGGGGGCAATGATATTATATGACTATGAGAATATATTAGGTATAATCGCGCGAAGCGCGAAAAATTTTGGCTTATTTTGTCTAAAATGAGTCAATAATAGCCTAAAAATCACAAAATCGTGCTCCATAAATACATACACAAATATGCATATTGAGTGTAATAAGATTATTTTGACAAATGAGTCAAAATTGAGCTAAAATCGTATAAGGTTTCTAGTATATGACTTTTATTTACTTCGATAGAATTCAGGATTACGACGGCCGTGATCTGCAATGACTCAAATACTTTTTATAGTAAGTAATATCGGTATGAGTGACCAGCGAATCATTTGTTTTGAGAACGATTTTTTGCAATTGATATTTTTATTGATTTTTAAACGATTCTCCAAAATAAAAATACAATTCCACAGAGAAAATTTTAACTGTTCTATTTGTGCTAAATTTGCCAAATTATATGTGCTAATTTTGGTATTTTTCCGCCCCCTAAATTTTGCCGCCCCGGGCGATTGCCCTGCTCGCCCATGCCTCCGGGCGGCGCTGGGTCAGACCTACTTTACAATTTTGCACTTACCTTTTTTACAAAAAAGCAAAAAACGGAAAAAGCAAAAAAGGTCCTTTTTTGTTCCTTGACTGTTCGGCAAGTTACCAAAGTAATATAATTATCTACACTCGAATTGATTTTATATAATAGTTACGATCTTTTTTGAAAGAATTAATACATTTTAGATTGCTTCAAGCTTTAACAGAGATCTATATTTAAAAGATAGTTTAAAAAATGACAGATTATAGTAAGTATTATCGTAACAATTTTTCTGTCTTGTTTACCTTCGGCATTTTTTTGCAGGTAAAGAGCTTGCATCTGTAACTCATCAGGATATATACATGATGATTTTTGATTAACGGGTATATACTGTTAAATATGCTATATGATATGGTAAAGCTTCCTTTGTTCCTTTTAATACTTAATAAAGGTGTGAATGTCTTTTCTACTAGCTAGCTGGCTGTTTACAAATATGTGGAAGATCTTTATGCAATGTTTAAATAACTATTGATTTATGATATTTAGTCAGCAGGGGTTACCACGAATCTACAATTGAGGGGCCGTATTAAAGAACCTGGTATCTCCATACTAAAATTTTGGTGTTTTAAATTGGAAATAATTTAAAATTTTAATTGTTATTTGAGGTCAATTTGAGATACCAGGTTCTTATACACTGCCCCTCAATTATGATATGGTGAAATTGTTAGTTGGAAATCTATCTTCAAGCAAAGAACTTCGTTAACAAGCATTGAAACATTTTCAGAGGGAGAGCAATCTGGCTAAAAAAATTCATCACTCTATAATATAATCTTGTTCGAGTTGCGTAGTGAAATTTTCCAGAGGGATGCTTGTTTATGTCATTGTGTGTTATCCTTATAAGCGCGGTCTATAGTCTCCTACTACTTACAAGTCACAAAAAAATTTCATTAAAGGAACAATGCATGCATTCTTTATGAAAATTTTTCCAGCTTTCAATTTTTCAAGGTTTCTATTACTTCATGTGCGGGAAATTTCAATTTGACGATTTACATTGATGTTTTGAATTTTGAATTGGTTTAATAAAAGTTAGATTCCCAAAGAAGTGAGTCAGTTTTCGATTCTGTATAAAACAAATTTTGCACCGTTTAAGGCAGTGGTGCAGATTTCAAAAGACTGTTTTTACCACAAATGGGGACGGTGCTAGGTAACCAGAAAAAATTATCATAGAGGGTAAATGGGAATATTTAAATTTTGTACAGAACTTTGAATAAAATTCGCCGCTAATACTTAAATTACCTTTGCGGCTGACGATTGTGAAGATTGTTGTTACAAATTGACTCCACAACTTATATTAAATGTATGTTAATTAACTCAAGAACGATTCAACTAAAATTGGGACATTTTGTCCGTATTTACTTTTTTTATTGAATGAAAGTTGGAAGTATCAATCGAATAAATTTCGTTTAAATGATTGTCTCCACTACCGTCAGTTAACATTCAAATATATGTCTTACTTTGAAATATTTTAGGGAAAATAAATGTGTCTTTTGTGTGCCTATGATAATTATTCACTATAATTTACCATTTTTACCATTAAATGCATTTTACCATTAAGTGCGTTTTTACCACTGTGATGGTAAAAAAGGCTAAAAAGTGGTTAATTTTGTAAACTTGTCTAAATTAAATTAAATGCCGTTTAGAATATTTTATTATAGAATTCGGTGCCAAAATGAAGCTTAGTAGCTGATAAATTTTGTCAAAATTTGATGAGTGGTAATCAGAGTTGGATTTTGCCACTTGATAATCGCCATTATTTGCCAATTGAGAAATCAACTGCTTATAACTTATAATACAACATTCATGCTTTATGAATGTTGAGCTTTTATTCTGTAGTTGAACATATTTCAAGTCAAATAATGCCATATCTAGAACTATAAATATTAGTCAACCTTTTGGGTACAGATGCCGTATGGCCGTACATCATTTTCATATTCAGAAATCCAATATTCACCAACTGATGTTTCTTCCTTTGAAACTATTTCTAATGAATTTGGGTTGACTCTATTTTGAAGCACCATTCTGTATTTACTTCCTTCGTGGTAAAATTCATTGGCATATAGAGCTGCTACATCAATATCCGGAGTACTATAAACACCATATCCAAATGCAAAGCGTTTTCCTTTGCTTAGTAAAAACCCATCTTCAGCAATTGATTTACAGTTTTGTTTTGCAGTCCCATGGTACGAAACTAATAAACATTATCAATCATGTCAATAATTAATGACAATGTCGGTTAATTGAAATACAAAATGAATGTTATTGTACCTGGCCATACACTTTCTTCGTTCCCGGAACCCAACCATGCATCATCATCGCCATATTTTCCCAGAACATTAAGGGCTGTTCTTTTCCAACCACAAGGACGCTTATACTCAAAAGGACCACGCCTAAAAGTATGTCCGTCGTCCTTCGTGTTGGTGAAGTCATAATCATATCCTGGATCAAGGTTTTTCGGGTCAATAAAATATGTAGGTTCAGCACCTCCTCTTAATCGTAGTACCAATTGTATAGTTGATTCTGCTTGTATACAGTAATCCGATAAAGTGCGTCCATTTTCAAGTTGTTTGCCATAATAAACCAATCTTTGACTATCTGCAGCGATACCTTCGTGGTTACGAATCCTAATTTTCACTTCTTCAATACTTTCATTTGGATCGAAATTCAGTGATATTGTTTTCCCAGTTAATGTCTTTACGAAGATTATTTTATCAGGCACTTCATTTTCAGTTAAAACCGCACCCTGTACTAAACTGTACTGTTGAAGATTATCTAACGTCAATTCTACATACGTTTTGCCTGGTTGACGGTTTTGAACATATTCATCATAAGTGCAGATTGTTAAGTTTGTAGCAGCGCTGAGTGCGGCAGCCAAAAAGGAGTTTGACATTTTTGAAAAGTATGATGGATGACGTTCTAAATTTCAAACAACAAAATAACATTCTGACAATATTTCATTCTTAAAAAGTGAACCATAGAAATAACCACTGGTGTGATCGTGGTCATTTAATTTTTTAATTGAGGGTCCCAGTTATTTTTACTATATTTTTCTAAGTAATTTAGAGGTTGAGTATTGAAAGGACATTATAGATTCTTTAGTAACCAAATAGAAATAATAAATCAATTTTCAGGCAGAGGTGGGCCATTTTTTACTTTTCCTTCCCTATTTTTGTCTAGTATCAACGGAAATAGACAAACTCGACTATTACTTAGTCCAATGAACCTACCTAGGTAAAAATGTGTGAGGGACAAAAAGCTGTTTAAAGTTTAGGCTAATTCCTAGTATAATGGCGCACTTTAGAATGGACCGATATTTAGCTTATTCAAAAGATCTTGTCGAGTACGTAAGGAATATGGTATTTATTTTGGTGGCAACCCCTCAAATAAGAAAGTCATGGTCGATCAAAGTTGAAAATATGACTGAAATGTGACCCATCTTTTCAGAAAAGGAAGATTCACATTTCAGTTTTAGAACATCGTGGTTTTGCTTTCATGTTGAATTTACTTGTAACTATGGCAACGTAGCTAATAACAACGCATGTAGGCTTCGTCTTGTAAAATTCTAAATTGCACTAACATTCTATGTTGCGTGTTTTCATTATTTTTGAGTAGATTTTAGGGAACTAGTATTGAGCCCAGCTAAGGGGAAAATCCAACACATCATCTAGGCCACCCTTTCGAAATGTTGATGTCTCAACGAATGTCAGCAATACTAATGGTGGCCTGACGTTGAATAACTTGTTTACATATCCGCATAAATTACATCATTTTCACTACATTAGTTTAAACCATTTTGAGTCACCTCAAAATGATTGAAACCTGAGTTTGAGTTAGATTCTGAAGATGACAATGGAATATTATCCGAAACTTGGAATATTATTTCCAGGTATATTAAATTCCCTATGCTACCAATGACATGACGGAATACCCTTAAAACAAATTAAATCAATTGATTTGACTTACCTCTTTGATGTCTTATTTTATTTACCGAATTTCCAATTTCAACACTCAAATCTGCAAATGAATACCAATATTGAATGTATATTTAATGTAATTACGCTGTTGAAATAATTACGTCAAACTTTGTAACAATAAAATCTTATTTTTATAAATTAGGTTACCAACTCTCAATAACTTTCGCATTTATAACACCACATATAACACACACAATGCTGTTCGCTGAATTTAAGGATTGCTATATATTGATAACCCTCTGGTGTGTTTTAGTGTAATTTTGTGTAGGTAAATCTCCCATACAGTGGTAGCTAATAGTTCTAGGTAATAATATGCTGCACAGTTTTGCTGCGTAGTTATCTAAAACGTTTGTCGCAGATTCAACGAACTAACTGAATAGATTCTGATTCTGAAAGACGAAATACTTTGGCTAAGAAATAGTCCAGTCATTCACTTCGTTACAGGATTTCTATGAGCAAAACAGGATTACGTTGACTGATTGTCACTTCATACATTTGTAATGCATTAGAATTACTAGAACTAGAATCGCAGACAATTACGTCAACAAAAATTCCTCAACATAAGGCAGATCGTATCTGACAATTCCAAGGTCAATTTTTACGTCGATTAAAATAACTCTGAGTTAAATAGCTTATCTGCCCAGAATTATCAACATTAGGAACGATTATAAGACTGTATAATTATGCAGACAAATATGTCCATTTTTAGTAATTCAAAATCACAATTAATAGTTCTGTTCTGATTGATAAACTATACTATTGCAAGCTTTCTCGAATTTTCTTATTGGTACGATTTATGTTAATTTATATAACTGTGTCTACACGTTTTATAAATTTTCATTCTACAATTTGTCAGTAGATTGGCTATACAATGATTTTAGAAGAATATTTAGGAACAATCAGTTTAAAATTAATATGAATGAGTGAAATGAGTCAATATGAATATAATTATATTGTTTAAAGTCATTTATTTCTTAAGTATTTATTATTTCTACCAGCTCTTTTATTCTGTCAAAGAACTTATTTCGCTGTATCTCCAATTTATAATCTTTTCTAAATACATTTTATTTTTTATTTAATATTTTTCCACAAATATTGATGGTACATTATTGGGGCTATCTAATAGCATAACGTTTTATTTATCCATCCATTTAGTAGAATAGAATGAGATCATCTTCTTGGAATTTAATTTAATTTAACACAGGCTTCTACGTAAAAGGTTGGCTGGCCTCTATCTTATACTTATTCCTCTTTCATTCAGCATTACAAAGAATTAATCCATTCCGTCACAGCATATTCGGTAGTTGTTCATGCTACGTAGAAACTATAAATATGTCAATAAACCTTTCAAGCAGACAGTGCAGTTGCCTTTATCCTTGAATCTTTCATATAATGTCGTCGTTATAGACACTATAAAGATATGTAGGTAGAAACCTCTTATAGTACGCAATATACGAATTTTAGGCTTGTCAATTTCACAGTGAAGAAATTGTTAGGAGTTGCAATGTTGTAATTAAAGGTGATGTTGTGGGACCACTATGTATATGTACATCATAGTTTTCTGTCTTGCTATGAATTTCCTAAATCTCGTTCTTGACTGGTAAGTCCACAAAGACAAGCACTAAAGTATCGAATTATTTACCACATATATGCAGGTTAGCAAATTGTAGCATTTTTTAGTTTGTGACAAACTTTGGGAAAACAGGTTTAGATAAATGGCAAACAAAAAACCAATGAATTACTACACATACTTAGTACTGACTCTGATAATTAGGATTGTACTATTTACTTAAGAAAACATACTCACAGGAGCCACAAGGTGCGTTCAAGAATGAAAAGACCAAGCTGTTTATTTATATCTGTATTAATCTTTTTCTGTGTTTTTTTACATCTGTCAGTTATATAGCCTCAGTAACTTGCTAAATGTATAAAATATAATAAAGTCTTAGAACGGGGAGATGGTAATGAGAAAATAATTGCAAAAGTACAGCAAAAGTATTCATATTGATCGAAGTATACATAGTTGAGATTGTGTGTCCCAACCAAATGGCTACAGAAATGTGAATTACGTTGGGTGTAGTTGGATATTAGTTATAATCATTCTCAATGGAAATGTGTTATTTACAAACGATAGTAATTATTTAATAGATATTTAGAAATCAATAATTTACTTCTGTTTAATTTAATTAATTTTTTACATCTGTTTTGCTAAATTTGTCATTTATTGTACAATATAATAATGGATTGATTGATATTAGAAGCAAAAAAGTATTTTTATTTAACAAAATCAAACATTAAGTCAGTTTTCTAATTCAATCATAGAAATGAAAGCTGTCAAGAAAGGGGAATTAAATATATGGTAAAAGAGGGAAAAATATTTTGATGAACCGCCGAAATATTTGAGCAAGAAAGCCGGTGTCATTTTCCGACAAACAATTAAGAGAGGTTCGAAATTCTTGTTCAGTCATGTAGATTGTGTGGGTTGAGGATTGACGGATGATTTTTAAACGCTAGATTATGGAATGTCCAAATAAAACCTAGTTGTTTTTAATAGTGAGTTCCTGCCTGATGGTGTATTGTGTACTGATGATGATTAGTGTTTATATCGTGATAATGCACAAATCACTGATAAAACAGACAGAAAATCTATATTGAATTTCAATAAAATCGATCAAAATGGACAGACACAATTATTACACCTTAATTGCAGACAAATGCAAGCAGAACTGATTTTCCAAAAGATTTTCCTTTGGCTCTTCGAAGCAACATTACACTACGCATGAGCATAACTTACACTCAATGGCAACTAATAATATATTACACTCTATTACACTATATTACACGCTATTCTACATTCAACATTCTCCGCGCCTTTGAAATACCCTATTTCAAATTAAATTAATAGAATACAAATTATAATAATTTATCGTATCATATTTTGGTTGGGCTTCATTTTCCACATTTGGTGGGGTAGTCGATCATCATTCCGTGGTAACTCTCGTTCGATTATTCCCATCAACGGCTGATGATTTTTCTTTCCAGGAAAATCTCGTACGACGCTCCATATCATAGGATTTTCGGCCATCCTAGTCGATGGCAATTCTTTCATTTCAATTTTGCACAAGTTTACTTGGGCCTTGAATGCTGCATCGTGAATGCACAGTTCTTGAAGTCGACAGTTTTGATTATAGGAGCCAAGGAGAATCCAACAAAAAACTGAATCTCTAGCGTAGGGTGTACCATCCGGACCTTTCGCTTTTTCGTTTTCACAAGATCTTCAAAGACGTCTCCACCCAATAGTATATCAATGTTTGCAGGCTCATGAAATTTTGGATCTGCTAACTGCAATCCTTGAATGTGGCTCCATTCACTGTGGTCAATTTGGTTCGATGGCTGTTTTTCTGTTAAACTTTTTTGTCTGAATTTTTAGTAGAGCTGAACATCAGATTCACTTCTGTGTTGACAGTATCCACTTGAGTTCCTCCTAATCCAGAAATTGGGATGTTGACAGATTTTTGCTTCAATCCTAGACGGTTAGCACATTCCTGTGTAATGAAACTTGTTTGCGATCCATTATCCAGTAGGGGACGGCAAATAAAAAGTTTTTATTCTTATTAACTAATTGAATAAGGGCAGTGGCTAGCAAAGTTTGACGACGTCCCCGCTGCCTTCCAAGGTGACTGCTTAAATGATTTGTTGATGGATGTGCTCCGCTTTTTTCATTTTCTACTTCATTTCCAGAATCGTCACTATTTTTGTTTTCAAAATTTTCTTTGATGAAATGGATGGATGTGTGATGTCGATCATGGCAGGTTCTGCAGTTGTATTTTGAAATACACTCTGAACTCCTGTGTCCAATTTCCAAACAATTGAAACAACGATTACTGTTCTTCAGATATTTAACCTTCTCTTGCGTTGACATGATCTTGAATTCATCACATTGGTTTAGGTAGTGTTTATATTTTTGACAAAGTTGACAATTTGCTGATTCTTCATTTTTCGTGCCATAGTGTACAGTTGAAGTGAATTGGCTTTCACTATTTTCTCTTGAAATGCTAACAGTGACATTCTTCGTTTTAATATTAGCTGCAGCTGTAACTCTTGCATGTTGAACGATGAATTCCGTGAATTCTTTAATTGTGGGAAGGGAGTCTGGCTTCCGCGATTTTTCCCATTCCAGTCTTGTACCCCCGTCGAGCTTTTCAGCAATTATGTGAATTATGATTGTATCCCTGGCTTGTTCAGGGTTTATCTTCAATATGTCCAATGCTTGAACACTATCATTGGTGGCATCGCCGATTTTTCTTAAATTCGCAGGATTCTCCTGTTGAAGAGTAGGCAAAGATAAAAGACGATCCAAGTGACACTTGATGATTTCTCTTCTATTTTCGTATCTGGACTTTAGCAAAGTCCAGGCTTGATCATAATTGAGGTCTGTGATAGGGATGTGATATAGTAATTTGGCAGGTTCATCCTTCAACATTCCCTTCAAGTATTGGAGTTTCTGTGCTCCAGATAATTTCTTGTTATTGTGGACTGATGCCAAAAACAAATCTTGAAAGCTGAGCCAGTCTTGCGATTCCCCGCTGAACTTCGGCATTTCAAGTTTCGGAAGTTTGATTTCATCACTTCCAGTTGTTTTTTCAATATTTGTAGTAGTAGCAAATGTAGTCTTCATTTCAGATAATTTTTCTGCTGCATTCTGCAGCTTTTCCTCATGTAACAAATTCAGGTTCCTTTGCATCAAATTCGGCATCAGTGTCAGCTTCTGCACTGAGTTTTCGTAAAAGATTCTTTGCTTCTTGCTTTAATTGTTGGATTTCTTTCTCCAACGACTCAATCTTGATTTTTGGAAGTGGTTTTGTAACATCGGAGGCGGTGATAGCATTTTCTATGCGTCGAACATCCGATTTGAGGGCACATAAGTTCCGCAAAACCACGTCCATTTTTGATTTAATTTGAGAATTCTTCTCTTCAATTTTTCTTTCTTGAGTTTTGCTTCACCAAAGAAAACTTAATTTTTGTTAGTAGGGGTTTGACCAAATGTAATTGTAATGGCTTGTGTATTATTATTGTTGTTGGTCAACTTACCCTACCGATCATGAACCCACGACGGAGCGTTGCTGTAGTCCAAAAATCTTCTGGACGATGAAAAATTTTCCTAAAAAACCGCTACTCCAAAGATTCAGTTGCCAAGGAAATATCTTGACCAAAAGTAACAGCTCACCAGAAAATCTTGACAGACGAGATGAAACCAGAAAAGCTTGACAGACGAGAGTCCAGAAAAGCTTGACAGACGAGAGACCAGAAAAGCTTGACAGACGAGAGACCAGAAAAGCTTGACAGACGAGAGACCAGAAAAGCTTGACAGACGAGAGACCAGAAAAGTTTGACAGACGAATGACACCAGAAAAGCTTGAAAATGATGAAATGACTTCTTATAGATGCACAGGCACTTCCGAGTCAATTTTCACAATTTGCTTGTATAGTCCTCAACACATAAAAACACTAAAAAAAGTTCAGATAATATATCTGGCTCGATCTAGGACCATGTAGATCGTTGGGTTGAGGATTGACGGATGATTTTTAAACGCTAGATTATGGAATGTCCAAATAAAACCGATTTGTTTTTAATAGTGAGTTCCTGCCTGAGGGTGTAATGTGTACTGATGATGATTAGTTTTTATATCGTAATAATGCACAAATCACTGATAAAACAGACAGAAAATCTATATTGAATTTCAATAAAATCGATCAAAATGGACAGACACAATTATTACACCTTAATTGCAGACAAATGCAAGCAGAACTGATTTTCCAAAAGATTTTCCTTTGGCTCTTCGAAGCAACATTACACTACGCGTGAGCATAACTTACACTCAATGGCAACTAATAATATATTACACTCTATGCTATTCTACATTCAACAGTCATGTCATTTTTGAGACCTGTCATTAACTCTTTCATTGCGTATTGAACTCTTCGTTCGCCCAACGTGTGATCCTCCAGTAGGCCTGATAGTCGATGGCAATATCAAGAATACACATCTGTATGTTGAATGCCGTGAATAATTCCCGAATAAATACATTTTCATTAGATAGTTCCAATTCAGAGACGGGAAACTTCTCCAAGTCTCCTTTGTCTCCGTCATTTTTGATTATCAAAAACAGGCAAAGTCCAAGGCAAGCTGCGTGCGGTGAAGTATTTCGGCTACCGGAGAGTTTGTGGTTGATCAAAGCCCCAAATATTAGACTTCTAAAGATAAACAAACAATCTCTTGGTCTATTAGTCACCAAAGACGTATGGCAAACGAAATATTAAAAGTTCCTGACGTTCCTTTCAGAACTTTATCTTGTTGACTGAATCCAATAATACAAACGTCTTCCTTATTTTCAATATCTTTGAACATCATGTTGTAAGCTTGGCGGTGTCGGGTGTCTCCAACGGTCGTCATGTCTGAGTGTCGTACCACAAAAATATAGCCCGACTTGATTCTTCTGCCGTTGTCTTCAAATTTCTGGTCACCGTCCTTGTGCAGAATGAAAATTCCGATAAAGTTGTCAAGATTTTGCCGTCGCCAAGCATTCAAATGAACATGAAATGTGTAAAGATCTAATGGTCGAGACAATTTGATTTTTTAATTCCGAATTCTTTGGCCTGAGCATCTGTCCCAAAAAGTGAAATTAAAGCAGCCGACTGTAATTAAAAAATTGTTATTTTTGTTAAATTTATAGCCTTTTAATAGCTATCTTTAAAAAATAAATTAATATTCTACACGTTCATCTATTAGTTTAAAATAGGGTTATAAATAAAATTAAATAATATTGTTATTAATTAAGTTATATTGAAATGAAGGTATAAATAAAGCTATAAATAAAACTGAATTTCTTACCTCTTGTTAGTTTTAGAACGAATTTTCGATTTAAAAATTGTTATGAAGTATTCTTCACACTCCAATGTAAAATGAGAGTCAGATATTCGTAATTACTGCATCATTGTATGCAACGGAATGTTTATACTCTTGGCATTAGTGGAATTGGTGTGTATTAAAGTATTGACGTTATGTGCTAACGTTAAAGTGCATTTGTGTAATTTCGTGTTAAAAACAACAAACTGTTTGTGTATGTTTTATCAGCCTGATAATGATGATGAAAAATCAGTCGTCCTCTAAAAATAAACACAAATCTCCAACATTACTACAAAAGTTGTCACTGTTTTTTGATTAGCTTTAATCCTTAGCCTATAACACTCTCTCACATTGTATATCAATGTCAGTTATTACTCTTTAATTGTATGCTGAAAGCGAGGTGAATGCTTATAAATTTTAAATTCCTCTTCTCATTCTCAATATAACTTTTTCATTGATCGATTTCACTAAGTATACTAATTTCTTTGCCTTACTGAATGTGAAGACGTGTCTTCAAACAGTTGCAGAAAGCAGTACTAATTGATTTCTAAATGTGATACATGACAAAATTATGTTTCTAAAGATTTCGCCAAGAGATATAATGGACACCGAGGTTTTTTCCCAAATTCCGCTTATAATAACAGAACTACGCTAAATAATTACATTAATTTTATGAGACATATCGTCGCACCAACACTACAACGTTTCAAGACTTTTCATCAACTGTCCGACAATGGCACAAGCCATTTAATTAAGTTTTGCTTTATATATACCTGTAAACGTATTAACAGCGCCAATTACCTTTCTAGGAAGGAAGTTGTTTCTTACAGTGTAAAAAATACCATTTACCACTTACCAGCGGTAAGTGGTTTTTAAAGGTATTTAACGTTAAATACCCCTACCTAAAAAGTAGTGGTAAGTGATATAAACGGTAAAAATGGTAAAAACATAGTTTCATTTAAATTTCGTGTTTGAATTTGAATAAAATTCGGTGCCAAAGTATGAAATAGCTTAGCAGATGATCATTGTTGACATTAATTGATAAATTTTCATCAATCAGAGTAGGATTCAACCAATGGGGGAGCTAACAACCCTTGCCGATTGAGAAATTAATTGCAATTAAATTAGCATCAATTTTAAATGGGCGATACCAAGTACAATCTTTCTTCATTTGTTTTATAATCAAATTTTGGTGTACAATCAAATAAATATGATTAATTTAATTGATTAATGGGCTAATTGGAAAAATTTGGTAAATTTTGTACACTGGATTCCTATGAAAAAATAAAAATAGATTAACAATGTGACATCCGGATTATTAATTGGTACGGTATGGTACATTGTAGTCTCTTAATGACTGTCACATTGTACAATATAGTAATGGACGGAATGAAATAATCCGTTCAAATTTTTTAAACGCAATCTAGGGGTCAAAAGTAATATCAAGTTCGTGAATGGGCGTAATTGGCAACACCCCCTGACCAGGAAGGGATTCAAAATGTAAAAATGGACGTAACTCCGTTCGTTGTGTCGTCGTACAAACTTGTATGATACCTTGTTTGACATCAGATAGATTTGGAGAACACTATTAACTAATTAGGTTACTGTCAACCCCTAACAAACAGAGTGAAAACCCAAAAATACGTATGGCGTAAATTCGTCCTTTGCTTCGTACCAAGTCGACCACGTTTAATGCAAGAAAGATATTCAGTTCAGATGACACCATTAAGTAGGTTACAGTCATCCCCTAACATCAGGTAATGAAAAAGCCATGGGTTTTGCTTTTGGTGAGGAAAAACTCAACCCAAAAACCCGGGTTTTTCATGCCCTGCCTAACATCTCCCAAGCCTGAAAATTCGAAAAACCGAAATTGAGATACAATTATAAAGTCACATAAACTATGTAAAACAGGAAGAAGTTTATTAATATTAACATCCTAATGATTACGGTATCTGCACATATGTAGACTCCAGTAAAGTAAAACACAAAATACACTAGTATTAAAAATAACAGTAAAGTATTAAAAGGGCTATCACCAGTCCCGTTTCGAAGTGAGTGGGTGAAAATTTTCTACCCTCGATTCATTATTTGAAACAAAAATGTCATTAATTTGTTACTTATTTCTTTAATGAAATGATTTTAAATCAGTTTTCTCTAATTTTCAAAAATCTAGAAAACATAAAGCACTGGAGGAAAATATGTTTGTCCCAATGACTGTGTACAAACGCAGATATTCCAGGATTGCATTGCCTTTGAGAGTGTCGAAAACTGGATATGAGTTAGAAAAAAACTAACTACACAGATTTAAATTCAGACTTTGAGAAAGTTTTTTAGTTCATAAATTTACAAAAGTTTGAATATTTGTCGATGATATTTATGAGAAAAACTCCCCCCCCCGAAAATTTTTTCTAGCTGTGGCCCTGAGTGTTTATCTATATGAAAGTGAAAGGAACAAAAATATATATTTCACATTTCTAATGCAGATTTTATTTCGGTAATGCTGATAATTACAGGACATTGTACCAATACTTCTCATTTTATAACGTAAAAGTTTGTAGTCCCACCACTAAATGTATGAATGTTTTTACAAGTATTTTATATCATTCTCTGCATTCGCCATAAGAGTAAGGGCTTCTTCACTGCTGACTCCAGGTCGTGCGTATGGCTAAATTTTTAATGGTACATTCTTAAGCATGAAACGAATAGTTTTTTAAATTTACAAAAATATATTATATGAAATTACATCCATATGACAGCTTACTTCGTTTCCACGCTTGCTTCTTATCAGAGCTGGGTATGGCATGAAGTCACTGTCAGTAAAGAAAGTTGGCATTTGGTGAGTCTCGATAGGTATAGGTTTTTCTTCCTCAGAGTTGGCGACATCTGTGAAGTTGTAAAATAAGGTGTAAAATCCAAGTGTTTCAATCTATCAAAATTTGGAACTAGACTCAAATATCTAGTTACAATATTTATTAAAAAATACAATTACTTACTTATGACCCAGATTATTAGTAAATGTAGAATTAAGATTTTAGTCATCATATTTAATTTGTGTAGTAAAAATTAAAGATCGTTCAGTAAGTAGCCAGAGGGTTACGTGCTCACGAGAAGAAATGACAAATTTTAATGCAACAACTTTTCATTTGTATATTTTAACTTCCAAACACAATTGAATATTTTTATGGGTTTTTTGAACCAACCTCCTTTGTTGTAGTTTTATGAGTCTATGATGTAATTTTAATGAACTTTTATTAACCCTTACGAGTTTCCTACACCAATCTGATAACAAATAATTAAAATAAATAATTTGAACATTATTGTGGCTGCTTAAAGTGATTTTAACTTGTACACTATATCAACATCCATGCTACCCAGGGTTACCAGGTATACTTAAATGGCAAGTATAATACTTAAATTGGGCCCTATACTTAAAATACTTGCAAGTATTTTAAAATACTTAAATTATACTTAAATATACTTAAATCAGCTAATATCGAAAACAGTGAAATAACTTAATGTCCTTTAAATTAGAACACACTTTGTTATAGTTCAGATACGTACTAATTGAAATTTTCTCGCGCTAAATTTAAGTAATTTTGCCTTTAAATCCAGTTTAATAGTCAAAATTGTCTTTCAATTTCGAAGGAAATCCAATAATAACAGTGGGATATGAATAACAAACCTCTCTTTCTCAACTATGTCACTGAACCGTTAAAACTAAATTACTCACAATTCGTTAAGTCTTAATTGATCAGTGTTTTGAAGTTCAATTTCAAAAATTTCTCGCGCTTCGCGCGAATTAGTATTTTCTCTTGATTTCCTCCTTCATATATGAAGTAATATGCAAGAATATTTAATACGTAATTTACTTATTTTTGCTTCTTTTTCAACAAAAAACCGTAAATTTGTTAGCTACGCTCATATGATTGCGCCAAATACGGCTGTATGATATTTATAAGCAATTACCAAGACGCGCCCGAAGGGCGCGAGTTAGTAAATGGCTAGTGTTGGCCAGGATACTTAAATTCGTTGAAGAAAATCTGGTAACCCTGATGCTACCTCTTTTCACTATCAAACCACGACAAGATAAACACACAACAGAGCAGCTCACTTCGCTCAAATAATATAGTCATAGCCTTTGATAAGTTTGATAGGTAAAAACACGGACAAAATTAGATTTGTTCAAGGAAGGTATGATTACGTGCAAAGAATATCCCAAAGGATTGTGTTTTGTCTAAATGAAGGTTTAACTGACCAGGATGAAATTAGTTTTGTCCATTTTACGAAATTTATTTTGTCTACTTATATTCAGATGAAACGTTTTTCTAATTACAATTATGTCCTGGAAGAAACGAATTCATCCAGCAAGGGTTGGATAAATCCTTTGCTATTTCATCCATCGCTACCCTGATCCTAAATTCTATTATGATAGTGTAAGTTGTGTAAACCTAGTTCATCTTTTATGCGCATCCATTTTATACGACGACTATAAACACAGCAAAACAAACTAGGAGTATTGTATAAAACTCAGAAGACTGAGAGGGAGATTATATCCCTCCCAGTCTTCTATCCCTCCCAGTCTACAACATATATAAGGTAAAAAAGGTAACAAGGACTGCTTTTTTAACAAAAAGTAGAACTTTTTACTTTTTTGTATAAAAGGTGTATACATTTTTGTTCCCTGCTGCTAACACATTGAGCTGCAACAGAAACGGGCGTAGAGATTTACAGCACAGGAATTCGGGATAGGGTTACCAGGTATACTTAAATGGCAAGTATAATACTTAAATTGGGCCCTATACTTAAAATACTTGCAAGTATTTTAAAATACTTGCAAGTATTTTAAAATACTTAAATTATACTTAAATATACTTAAATTAGCTAAAATCGAAAACAGTGAAATAACTTAAAGTCCTTTAATATTAGAACACACTTTGTTATCGTTCAGATACGTTGACTAATTGAAATTTTCTCGCGCTTCGCGCGAGTTTAAGTATTTTTTGTCTGTAAATCCAGCTTAATAATCAAATTTGTCTTATAATTTCGAAGGAAATCCATTAATAACTAATCAGTGAGGTATAAAAACTTTATTATATACAAAATTCGTTAAGTCTTTATTGATCAGTTTTGAAGTTGAATTTCAAAAATTTCTCGCGCTTCGCGCGAATCAGTATTTTCTCTTGATTTTTTCCTTCATATATGAAATTAATTAATATGCAAGAATGCTCATTTCAAGATACGTAATTTACTAATGTTTGCTTCTTGTTTATCAAAAAATTGTAGCTGCGCTCATATGATAGCGGCAAATACGGCTGTATGACATTTGAAAGCATTTAACAAGACGCGCCCGAAGGGCGCGGGTTGGCAAATGGCTATTGTTGGCCAGGATACTTAAATTCGTCGAAGAAAATCTGGTAACCCAATTCGGGATCTACATATAACACAGGAATTTGTATTCTGCAATTTTAAAACACACAGGTTTGTTGTAAAGAACTGTTATGTACTGTGAAGGATATATAACGTAGCAGGCATTGAAACGACATGGAGTTTTACTGTGACATTCTAAGCCGGGGCTCCGAGAGAAAATCATATTATCATTAGTACAAAGAAACTACCATTTTTATTCCAGGTCAGTTATTATTTGATATTTATAACTTATACTATTATGACTTTATTAGTCTAGGTCGATCCACGGTAAAACGCAATGACATTTCAATGCCTACTAAACATGTACGGTAGAACTATTTTACTTGGCTTTTACTGATCTGCAGACTTGACTCTCATACAAGTCTGCAGATAATAAATGATTTGTTATATTTGCCAGAAGTCTTGCTAGCCTATATTGGGCTAGCTCAAGTAGTTACATAGTTATAATATTATGCTTTCACGAAAGCAATAAAAATGTCTCAATACTAGACCTAATATTTTAAAGAATGTAGCAATCCAGTAAATGTTATCAAAAAGTTAGTAGTGTAGTCTTACATACACTCAATAACAATTAGTTGAAAGCACTCTATTCTCTCAAGTAGCTACAAATAATTAATAAGCAAAGGCAGATTACAGGGAGCTTTCAACTAAAACGTCGTATTCAGTATGCTTTTGTTATGGAGTAAACTATATAAGATAATATGTAAGACTACACTACTACTAACTTTTTGATAACATTTAATTGATTGCTACATTCCTTAAAATATTTGGTCTAGTATTGAGACAGTTTTTTTACTTACTATTTACCAATACGTATTAAGACTACCAAGACAAACGTCCTTTTACTTCTCTTAGGTTGTTTTTCGTGTTCTTTTCAATAGCCGTACTCGTGTAACCGTCAACATTTAAGTGTTAAAGAGCGTAGCTAATATCGAAGAATTTGACCATCATTTCTTCTCTACGTTGGCTTTGATGTATACGTGCGTTGGTAATGTATCCCCACAAATTGATTTTCAAAAGATTTGGATAGTGTCGAAAATATTGTTATTGTATAATAATATATAATTACTACATTTTCCATAATTTTAACACATTTAAACAAAACCTATCCTAATGTATTTTAGATTATTTATAATAAAATTGAAATAATTCAACAGCATAAGTTTTATTTATCTAATGTGTTAGAAAGTAAGCCCAAATTTAAACGGAAAACGAATACAGTAATAATTTGAAGATAAACATCTATTGCTTTACTATTAAAACTTAGAAACTATAATATTGGGTTATAATTTTTTCAGGTTTTTCACTCAGGCATAGAAGTATTTAAGGCAACATACGTCTGAAACTAAAAACTAAAGCATAGCCATGCCATGGACTCCTCTAAAGAAGAAATTAAAGTTATATACTCAATTTCAGCCGACATATTCCAAGAACTAGAACGTACACTTAAAATTGGGTATACTTTAAGAATATGTCCTTATTATTGGTGCAAGGAGGACTATGCAGTTAAGCGAAGGAACAGCAAAACCACAAATTACGTTTCTCATTTGAACCTGGCGATATGTTTCTTAACATCTCTATACTTCACAATTCAATTCATTCGGTTTTCAAAAATTGGCGACTTGTCATTTTCCTATATTATATCAATGCTTTGTAGCGGAGCATATTGGGGTATATTTATGATATACATCAAAGTTGCAAAATTTTTACCGGACCTATTTGCTGGTATTACTGACGTTTTGAACATTCTTCGCGACTTTGAAGGTAAATAAATGTACGGCTTCTGTTAAATCATCTTGCCACCAAATAATAATAAAAAATATCAAAACTCTTTTCAGGAAAATATATAAACGACAAAATGGAAATTCGAGATGAAAAGCTTGCAAAAATAATGAAATTTACGAATATAATTTCTTATTTCTTTTCGTTGGTTGTTGTAACATTTTACTTATTTTTCTACCGGGAGCCAGTGTTTCTTTTCGTGGATCTTCCAACAAAATATCAGCATTTTGTAGTTGTCATAGTATTTTCAATGATCTTATTTTGGATCGCTATTACATCTTTATGGACTACCTGTACTTTCTTGGAGATGTTGTTGGTTGGATATCAAACAATTTACATTCTCGAACAAGAGTTAAAGTAAGTTTTCTTTGCTTAATGAATAGAATCACTATATAATAAAAATAATTATTCCTATGTTGCATGTATCCATGTCTCTTGGACTTTGGGCCTTTTTGTAGCAATACGCAAGCGCGTATGCATAACAACCGAGTCACTCATGCTGTGGACTACTAGTCTCTATATAATAACGATGATTTTAGTCTTAGATAAAGAAATTAATTTATCTGACTATATTTTCGTATATCGGTAAGTGTGGTGATCCCCAATGCAAACTGCACAAGCGTTTATGCAATGCATATTACAAAAAACTGCAAACTGCACACTGGTATTTTGAAATTAAACAAAAAGTGTTGAATGGGGAAATCCTGTTGAAATTTAAAAGCCGTACTTTTTTATTATAGTAGTTGTTATCATAGATACGTATCCAGAGGAAATATCAGGACACCTCAGCCTGAGAAATAGATAAACATTTGTTAAAAAATCGGAAAAATGACACCAATTTGTCTAATTCTTTTCACTGTAATTGATTGCGCCCCCTAACAAATTTTAAAATGAGTTTCTGACCGATAGTAATTATGTTTATGGTTTTTAGCTGCATATTGGAATAAACTGTTACACTACATACTGACCTACCGAACTTATAATACTGAATTTGATTAGTTAAAGTTCATTAATGTCTGTCAAAAATATTTTATTTGTTCATGTTTTTCATACTATAATAATTTTTCTAAAATGCAGTCTTGTTAGCTTTTTTCAACATAGTTAAACCGATTTCCGAACCCTGCAGAATTAGTTGAATGAAAATTAACGTTAAGGTTTCCAGTAGACTGAAGCATTAAAGACACAGGGAATTACCACAGGGAACAAAAATGTACTCTTTTTTCACTAAAAAGTAAGAAAGTATTGGCTTTTTGAAAAAGCAACAATTTTTACCTTTTTGGCTTTATTAACTTGATAGAAGATAAAGATTAAGAAATAGGGGCACGCTGCTACACCAAAAAAGGTAAAAAAAGCCTGATTGTTTAAAAAGTTACTCCTACCTTTTTTATTAAAAGACAAACATTTCTTTTTGTTCCCTGCATTGCCAGTAGACAAAAGTCGTGGACTTTGTTTTGTCGCAATGCAGTATTTTTTGTTGTGATGTGGATGTGGGCTACCTTTTTATCATAATTTACATTTATAAGAATATTTCCATTAGACCACTTAAAAATATTAAAGGCTATTTCAGCAATCTCATCAAGAGTTATATGAAAGTAAGACATGTTTAGTCTATGCTCATATCTTTGCACTGTAAATAATACCCAGGGAATATTTCGTTTTCAATTAGAAGTAAATCAAATAGATAGTTAACATTGGTTTTAGTCAAGTTGAGCCTTACCGAATTTTGTGCTTTATTTTTCCTATTACTACATTCCGTAAATTGGGATTGTCAATGTTTTCGGTTTTTACAGCTTTCCTTATATAATTACACTAGACTGTTCCTATGCCTACTCAGATAGAATGATAGGTGTAAATACTAATCTTGATCTCATTAAGTAGTAAATTAATTAATTTTTGTTAGTCGTCGGTATAAGCAACTGTTATCGAGACAGCGTTAAATACAACTTTCTCGTTCTTAGTCTAAAGTTCTCTTAGAGCAAGAAGATTTTATTTTATTTGCTAATGGCTTAATTCCGGTAACTCTTAGGACAACTTTGTTTATAAATAAAAAATGACATAACTATCTGCAGGTACGCCAAGATTCACTGGATAAAGGCTAAATTATAACTCTGTTTATTACACCGTTTTCAATAACCCGATAGGTATTTGTATTTATATTGAAGTTATTACTAATTGATAAAATTGTTGATTTTAATGACACATTCTAGATTGGGACTAAAACACTACAGATCGAAGAATGCTGTTCGTCGAAATCCAGAAATCTTTGTAAAATTGGGTTACATTTTAAGATATTATTTACAATATATCCAATATGAAATTGGCCTGGTGCTAGGACCAATTCAGTCATTAGTAACTAGATCACTAATAATTGTCACTGCGTTTGTTATAAAATATTACAGAATATTTCCTGTGTTTTTTATGGTTCTAATATGCTTTGGAGCTTTTTATGTTATTACTATGTGGTGCGTATGTTTAGTAATTTTACACCAAGTATCAGAGATGTACAACGGTACTGTAAAAAGCTACTCAAAGCTATACACTTCAAAAAATAGACACGATGTTATGTACGTTAAAAAGTGTTTACATTATTTTTCAAAAGAAATGCATTTTAGATTAGGATTGGACGAACCTGTCACAGTTCAATGTGTACCACAATTTATATTGAGTATTAGCAGAGGAACAATGAAACTGCTGACGTCAACTAGTGATATGGGTGAAGTTTTTGACTTCATCTGAAGACGGAAATAATTAATAGCAAGACCTACCGACTTAAATAAGGGTGCCAATTTATTTATATGGCACACATATGACTTTTGTATGGGGGTGATTTTTTGACATTTAGTGTGACTTTGTATGGTATGTGTGACTTTCCTAATAAATTTGTACGAAAACAATGACTGTATGGTAATAGTTTTTTATAAACATGCATAGTATATGAAATCAATACATATCACAATAGGTTGGCAAGGTTGGTAAAGTTATTCAAGTCTAAAAACATAATATTGTAGAACAGTAACGTATTTAGAAGACGATTTCGGAGGGGCCAAAGGCGTAATACACCTCTATACATTAGACTTTAGATTTCAATGCAACAACTTTTCATTTGTATAAGTTAACTTCCAAACACAATTGAATATTTTTATGGGTTTTTTGAACCAACCTCTTTTGTTTACATTTTATGAGTCTACGATGTAATTTTAATGAACTTCTATTCATGAACCCTTACGAGTTTACTGCACCAAGCTGTTAACAAATAATTAAAATAAACAATTTGAACATGATTTTGGCTGCCTTAAGTGATTGTAATTTGTATTATATCAACATCCATGATGCCTCTTTCCACTATCACAACACCACAAGATAAACACACAGAGTAGCTCACTTCGCTCAAATAATATAGTCATGAGCTTTGATAAAAGTAAAAACACGAACAAAGTTAAATTTGTTCAAAGAAGGTATGATTACGTGCAAAGGATATCCCAAAAGGATTTTAGTCCAAATGAAGGTTTAACTGCCCAGGATGAAATTAGTTTTGTCCATTTTACGAAATTAAATTTGTTTACTTATATCCAGATGAAATTAACGTTTTATTATTAATATATTCGTATATTATATACATATATATATATTATATAATATATATTATTATACTTGCTTATATATATTATAATATATATTATTATACTTGCTTATATATATTATAATATATATTATTATACTTATATATATTATATAATATATATTATTATATTCATATATATATTATATAATATATATTATTATATTATATAAAAACTAATTATCTCCTGGAAGAAAGGAATTCATTAAACAGTTGGATGAAATCTTCGCTATTTCATCCATCGCTATCCTGATCCTAAATTCTATTATCATAGTATAAATTGCGTAAACCGAGTTCATATTTTATGCACATCCATTAGATACGACAACTGTAAACACATCAAGACAAACCAGGAGTATTATATTATACAACTCCGCATTAATCATCTAGACAATAGTTTTAGTTGCTTTTTATAAAAAGGATTGATTAGGTGCAAAGAGTACCCGAATAAGTACTACGTATTTTATGTTGTATAAACTGACTTGGCTATTGATTGTGTGATCTACTTTTGTTAGCTTTTGTAAATGCCATGAAAGCTTTTTTACCGCCGCTATCCGAAACTATTGGTTCTATTTTCTACCGCTTCTCAAATTCTAAAATATTCGGAGAACCTTAACTTTGAATCGAATGGGAAGCACATTTGAAGTACACGTTGACCTTCGTTTCTACATGGCTAATGGCTCATCAAATAAAGTGTTTTAATATTTTAAGCTTGCATTTTTCTTTTAGCCAATTTTTTACTAAAATTAAATTAGTTTTTGCAATCGAGACTTAATGTCAATTGTATGACTATCTATATGGTGGTTATAACAGATATATCCATGTATCTTGCACTCTGCTAAACTCAGTTTTGTTTTCGTGCAATCGTGCATGAATTGAAGAGTGAATGTCAAATTAACCAGTCAAATTGTTTTACATGCGAAATGTTGATAGTCTGGCAGTAATTATGACTGGGGACTTAATTTGGGTTTAATGGTGCATCTATACACGATTTGTATTTAAATTGGTCACTAAGTAGACAACTGAACAACCGAGGCTACTCCTTACGTAGTGGACAAATTGACGCCATTCCACTTTTTACTTTTGACTTAAACATTCTCATCAACATTTTATCTGCACAATTGAAAAATGAATTTCCAAGGAATTTATACATTTTTTGTGTTGGTTTGGATTGGGACTGCAAATGGATTCCGAAATTTATACTGGTACAGGAATTGCGACTTCAATTTGGTTACATCTCCTGATTCTGGCTGGGCGACGACATTTCTTCTCTCCAATCAACATCTACAGCCGTGGACTGTGGCTTCTTTGGATTACGACACAAGCCTATTCAATCGACACCAGGACAACCCACGAGATATTTCCAACAGTTTATGCAGCGTCAACATTCTGATAGAACCGACCGACTCGCTCGTCCGTTTAATCAAATTCTTCGGGAATGAAGTCAATCGCCGCACTTCTGCATTCATAATTGTCTACGAAAGAAACAAATTCGACCCCAATCAACAATGGACAACATATTTCAAAGAGGATTTGACGAGTCCACTGTTTGTATTGATAGTGGATAATTCCACTTCTCATTCTGTGTATACAGGAAATCTCTACGCACACAGACACTTCGTTGCAGATATAGAACTAGAGGATGAAGATTGGGAAAGAGTTTGGTACTCGTTAAATGGGAATCTCCATGGCACTCTGATTGGAGGGAAGATAAATCACTTAAAGGATCACAATTGCAAGTATTCGGCCTATTATGCAATGAAAACAGACCAGTTTATTTGTGAAAGTCAGTTCCTAGATGTGGAAGAAATGGCTTACAGATTCAATTTTACTACTGTTTATGCAACAAATAAAGATGTTTTAGAAGAGAAACAACTTTGTGGAGAAATTGAAATGTCTGGAGTATATTCAAGTATCTACGACTACTTTTGGTACAGAACAATATTCATTGAATTCTATGATGAAATGGTTCCCTACTACTGCGAGGCATCACCGGATTTCTACTCTGTACCTCTGTCGGTGTTGATTCAGAATACATTTGACCTTCCCTGCTGGCTCCTCATCTTTTCTCTTTTCCCACTTTCCTTTGCAATTTTAGTCCTCGGATCTACGAATTCCTCCTCAGTTAAGAATCTTGGTTGGATTTTGATGTCTTTAGTGGCGGTTCTTTTAGATCAGGGAGTAGTCTACAGCAGAAGAAGGAGTCTGTTCTTGGTAGTGGTAACCACGGGATTTGGGATCACTACTCTCTATGCAACTTGGATAACAAGTGAAATCATTGCACCCCCAGATATAAAACAATTTTTCGGGTTTCGAGGAACTGATCAACAACAACTACCAACTACTGTATATAAAAGATCTTCGGGTAGAAATGGATGACGACAATACTCAATTATTCGATAAATACAACATGTCGGATAAAAGGGATTTAGGTATTTACATTTATGACGTTGAAAAAGAAGAGCCCGATAGTCACTTCACTCTAATCAGAGAGAAAATTTTGACTAACTATTCCATGAAAATATTTGACATCTGTTCTAAAAGAATAGACAAATTCTACATCCCAAATATCCCAGAATTATTATCATCAAAAGGACGTTGTATAATGACCAAAGAAATTGTGGAGATACAACCGTACTCTTATATGTTTTATAACTGCTACCGTTACAATTTCCAATCGTTTTTCCAACGAATGCTGGAAAAAGGGCATTTAACTTTTTCGTTGGAACAAGATGAATACGTTAACGAACAACTAAAAAGATCGATTTTGAAATCGAAACATGATAAGGAGAGTCAGCCGGAGGCTATCAATTTGGAGATGAAGATACACACGATTTTTATTTTGTGTGCGTATTTATTTCTTGGTCTTCTCCTCTCATTTCTTGCCGAACTGTTCTCCCTCAAACTGATTCCTTCGTTAGTTTTCATACGAAACTGTTACTTACGATTTCTTTGTGTATCTAAAATAGCGATGGACAATCTCAAATATTTTGGAATTAGGCTGTTATTCTTCCTCCATGGCATAATGAAAGTTCGAAACATCTGCCGCACTGCTGTTGAAAAATGTCGACAATAATCTTGGAAGAAGTTTGCTCTCTTTAAGAAATAGAGTACTCTCGCAAAACGCATTCAGAAAAATTGTCCTCTCTATACAGGAATACATATTTGTCCGGAAGAACCCCTAATTGTCAACAACTTTTTGTCAACCCTCTTTTGTCAACAACATTTTTTTCGGTTTTTTTGTCAACACCAAGACTCTTTTTGTCAACACGTTATAAGGAAATGTACTCCTTATAAATGTGGGCAGTTTACGTTATACAGTTCATGTAAGATATTGGGTTTTGTTGTTACATCCCTTTCCTAATCTAAGTTACTGCCTGGGTTGATTATAGGGCTTGTAAACCCGGTTTTGGACGGTTCTGAAAACCGGGTAAAAACCCGGGTTTCGGGTACCCGATAACCGGGTTTTGTCATTGACCACCCCGGGTTTTCACTAATTAAACACTAAATTCAGATACCAGGTTTTATGCGTGTTTCAAATATTAAAACTGGAAATAATATCAAAAAATCTATTCTCTTCGCAAGTAGCGCATCGTCAAATTCAATTTCTCATTGTGTGCAACAGAAAAGTTTTATATCAGACCTCAACGACTACTTGAAGTTGAATTTTGTTAGATAGCAAAAATTGTAAAATAATCCATTCACTTACACTTACAATTTTTCGGAATTATTTTGGTAAGTAATAAAAGCGTACCTTGATATAGAAATTTGGGCATTCGAAGGCACACCTGCACTTACATTGTTCAGATTGATTAAAAATCTAATGAGTTATCCATGATAAGTCACTAGGAAAACATATATTATGTTCCATTACACCCTGTCTTTATATAAACTGACTGAAAATACTGAAATTGATGACTAATGTGACGTCTGATGTATTTCATTAAAGAAAGATTGTGTTCAGTTAAAAAATATCATTCTAAATTGGCGGTGTACATCATAATTACACGTGAAAAATAAACATGTTCAAAACCCGGTTCCGAACCCGGTTCTGAGCCTTCAAAACCCGGTTTTACCCGAAACCCGGGTTTTGAATTTCCGTCAGGGTTTACAAGCCCTAATTGATTACCATTTTATGCATTATCAGATATTTAAATTGCTGGTGGTAATGAATGCAAGGGGGAATAGTAGGTAAGTCTTATACGTATTTATATTTTTCTTTATTTACTTCCGAAACGAAGAATAAAGTGACCCAAACACTACTGGCCAGAAACGGCTATATTTATAGTCTAAGAACTCAAAGACCAGAAAAAAGGTACTGGTCATGTACAGAAAGGGATATATGTAGTGCAGTAGTGGTAGAAGAAAACGGAGAGTGTACTGAAGGAGTAAAAGGTTGGGTAGATGGAAGGAATTCTTAGGCAATTCAATTAGTGCAATGAATAAAAATTTCTTTTGGCAAAAAAGGAATAGTGGTTTTGACAAAAAGGAAACGTGTTGACAAAAAGTACTTTTGATGTGTTGGGATTTTAGTGTTGACAATTAGGGGGTGAATCATTTTATTGGTCAGTTATACATGACATTTTCATCATTATAGATACATTTCGCATGTTTGGCCTGAAAAATATATAGTTAAAAAGTGTTTTATAAAATGAATGGATTTATTGTAAAAGTAGAGCTATATGTTATTGATATAGTATAAGTATATACCTTTGTCCCTTTATGAAAAACAGCTCAAATTTACCTTGGAGTTTAAAGGTCTAACAATAACGTAAGTACTTACTTACTTTCGGATTGTTTATAACCTTTGTCATGGAATCACTAAAATCACTTCCTATTCGGTGTTACCCATGCCCATTCATGTAAACTATATTTTCTGGGAATCCATTATACAGTTAAATACTTATATTATACTTTTGTGAAGTAATGTTCTAATCAATTTGGCATATATTAGCCAGTTAGACTGGAAATCTACATCATTCAATACACACTTAAATTGGGAAGTACAATAAAAGAAATTTTATAATAACATAAAATGGATTTCATGTGCAAATGGAGTCCACATATTATCTTAGTAAGTATAGTATATTATAACAGTTCGTATGGTTGGGTAGTACGGAGTACAATAAAACGGGGAATGTTTTAATAAAATTAATGAATTTAGTGTGCAAGTATACTAAGTTAAGTAGCATATCGTCTGCTTAATGTTACAATGTAACAAGCCATTTTATCATGACTGCTACAATGTAACAAACCATTTTATCATGGCTGCGACAAAGTAACAAGCCACATCGCCTTATACATGACAAACCACTGTATAAGGCGATGTGGCTTGTCACATTGTCGCAGCCATGATAAAATGGTTTGTTACATTGTAACATTAAGCAGACGATATATCTTTCAGGTTTTCGATAACCTTTCTCATGGATTTCACGTTATTCTTATTCTGCTCAAAGACCTGTTCGGTACAAGTTATGCTATTTCCTTCCCGACCGAAAATGTGTCACCAGAAACACACAGAGAATTTCGGCAGAAAGATTGCACAAGAAAATTCGGACCGAACTCAGCAGACAAAGTGCAGCAGACAAATTGCAGCAGCAATTTTCCGGCTCGCAAAACAAAAAAGTTCGCTCTGCTGATTTTTTCACCAGAAAAGTGCCAGCAGAAGCAAAAACATACCATTGACAGGACTCGAACTCCTGTGTGCTGCTTTTGCTGCTTCTGTTCCTATCTTACTAACCTGTGTTTATACCAATATGCCACTACGCCATTTCTGAAAGAAGTGGACATTTTGGTTGCTTAAATGCAGTATACCTGAAGATGCAGACCTTACTTAGGACTTAGAAAACTTAAAATGCGTATTATTTCTACGCATTATTACTAAATGTGGCTGCATATTCTAACGACTTAACTGTTCTAAATACGTAATTGTTTATTACGTATTATTCATAAATAAGTCAACCTTTTTCCATGTCAGATGAGGTCAACTTCTAATAATCCCCACCCAATCATTTGATAGCTGATTTTATCATTTGTCGTAAGGATGTCAGCATTAAAAGAATCGTGCTACACTGGGATTAGCAGATATATATTTAAAAGACTGTTAATAATTATGTTTCATTGAAATTTTTCAATTGGGTTTGCATACGGTTGACCTCATTTGTCATTAAAATAGCGCCTGATTAAACCCTCAAAAGAAGACAAGAATGAACTTTATTATGAAGTAACAAATACTAAAAATACTTAAATACTAAATAGTAGAGGTAAATACTATAGTACTAAATTAAGTATTGGCCAGCATTGCAGATTACTCGTTTTTCAGTGCCAGCGAGAGAAATCACGCATAAAACACCTAAAGATAGTTAACAGAACTATTATTTTTATCATAAGTCCACTGTTCTGCTGAATCCTGTGAGTTTCTGTTAGTGATTTGTCAGCAGTCATTTTCACCGCATGACAGCGGATGTCTGAGCGGGGAAATGTCAGCAGAAGAATTCGATCAGAGTTTTGAGCGTGAAAATGTCAACTGACATTTTCACGGGAACACTCACAGCCGAATTCTGCGGTATTAAGTTGGTAGCTGTTCGGCAGACATAATCTTTGTCAATAGTTCAACAGAAGTCTGATGAAAGGAATTAACACCAACAGCATTCTGTTGAACATTTTCGGTCGGGTTATCCGATCTTTTCCCCGACCAATGGTCTTCCCTTTTCCTCGCCTTACACAAATATACATTAGCTCAACTTTTCTTTTTAAACAACTATTATTAATTCAGTACACATCATTCTTATTTTGGTCATTTAGGCAATAAATTTGCGTCATTTTCGTATTAATGCGAGTTTGACGAACAGAGTTGGGTGATTAATAGCATTTTAGTGTTGGATTACAGATTACGGATTAAAGCGATTAAATTTTTGGATTAAATTACGGATTACGGATTAGAATTATAAATATCTTGGATTATTATTAGAAGGTTGGGATTAAGGTAGGATTTGGATTGAAATTAGATTGGGATTATTACCACTCAATGATTTTGTTGGATTAAGGATTAGGGATTAATGTAACTCATTGATTTTGTTGGATTATAGATTAGGGATTAATGTAACTCATTGATTTTGTTGGATTATAGATTAAGGATTAATATGATTTTTTGTTGGATTAAGGATTAGGGATTAATGTAACAATAATTTTGTTGGATTAAGGATTACATTGAATTAATTAAGTGATTATAAGACGAAGTTCTACTGATCTAGTCCGTTCAATTCGCAAAATTTGCAGCAACAATTAATTGGTTTTATTACAAAATAATCAGAGAATCAATTCACGTGTAATCCATAACATTAACAAATCAATTATTAAAATCATAATTAACCTTCAAAATAACAAATGCATTAAGCATTTCATCTGAGAGACGGTTACGCTTCGGAGATAATATTAACCCACCATAGCTAAACACACGTTCTGCTGGGGCAGATGATGCAAGTGAAGTATTGTACTTCAAAAACATTTTTCGAATTGTTGGATAAAACTCCAATGAAGAAAGATCTTGGGATTGGTCGCGAAAGTATTTCAGACATTCTAGTTCAATTTGCTCTGCCAATTCTTGTTGTGGCTGCGGTGATATTTGTTCAAAATCAAAGAACTTATCATCTTTGGATTTTAGTTTGTCACTTCCATGATGTTTATTTTTAAATAAAGATACGACCAAGTTTCCGGTAAAAGTTTTAGCTTTGGATATAAATTTAATTTTAAGGTCTTCTTGTCGTTCAGCTGGAATCCATCTTAGTTTGAAAAATGGATGAGATATAGCTGCACATATTGCAGCTTGACACTCAGGGAAATTTAAATGAGCAAGTGAGTCGAATCTAGTATCAATTCCTTCTTTAAGGACTTTTGCTATTGGGGATGCGTACGGTTTATTCTCATTTTCAATGTTCTCCAAACGTTTTCTTGTTTGTAGTATTACTGGAGCCAAATAAGCAAAATATAGTGATTTTTCTCCCTGTAATTTATCCAACGCATACGCAACTGGTTCCATACTGTACAAATATTCTTCCAAATACTGAACTTCAATTGTTTTGAGATTCTCTACTCCGACAACTTTAAAGATTTCAGGGAAAAAATCTTTAAATTCAATTAATCTTCGAATGGAATCGAATATCGAGTTCCACCGTGTGGCTTTAGGACGAATGAGCTGTTTTCCACATATTTTAACCACTTCTTCGTTATTTTTGACCGATTTTGAAACAGAATTCCACAGCGCTGTGCATTTTGCTAAAGCAGACCGAAACGTTCTTTTAAAATTCATATTGCCTTGGCCCCTTGAAGTTACGATGTTTGCCTGTTTAAGAATATTATTAAATAAATTAAACTTTATAAATCTATAAGCTACAACTGAAATATTTCTATGGATATTTCATGTATAATCTTTACATTATCCAAATCAGTTGTTGCAATTAAGCTTAGTGTATGACTAGCACAACGTTGGTGGCGAGGCAGAATACCAGCAGATGGCAGACTAGTTTGAAGAACGGGTTCTAATGGTTCTATATTGTCGGTGTCTATTTCCTCTAATCCGTGGTCTTCATCAGTCTCGGTATTTTCAAAATTTACCCCGTACTCAGAAAATGCCTTGACAAAGTTTGATCCATTATCAGTGACGACACAAGTTATTCTTTCAGTTTTAAGTTCAAATTGGGAAAATATGTCAATCATGGCGTCTGCTATTTTTTCGAAGTCGTGAGTGCCTTTAAAACGTCTTAGAGCAATTACCGCAGATTTTCTCTCCAAGTTACTGTCTAACCAATGAAGGGTCATTCCTAAAAAGCTTCGATGTCTACTTGACCAGATATCCGTTGTTGCACAATAAAATTCTGTTTTTGATAACAAATTTGTCAAACTAGATATGTGCTGGGTGTATCGACCACGGATTAGAGCTTTGAGCCGCTTTCTGTCTGGGACCTTAGCACCATCACCAATACCTAGGAAAAAATAAAATTGAAATTAATCAGTCTGGCCAATAGTATAAATTGTTTGCTTTTAACTATATATATACAATGCATAAACTTCTTTCTTTATTGCAATAATTGCTAAAAAATATCACTTCACCAGATATTAATGCTTTGAAAGACTTGCAATCCACTGTTGATAATGGGCTCATTGACTCTATGATGTAATCAGTAATCAAGCGTTCTGTTTTTGACAATTTACTTGGAATTACGACTCTCTCAAACGGCAACTTGGGCTGATTTGTACATTTCAATTTTTTATCCGATTGCTTCATCAGGATTCGATAGGCTTCATAAGCATCTGGGTGACATTTCTAACAAAATTCAGTTAATTTAAAATTACTGTATCTGATATTACAAAATAATTATAAATAAACACAACGACATGCCTACTGTATAATGAAACTACTAAAACTTACTTTCAAATGCGTAGTGAAATTGGACGTCGGTCGAATTGATCCGTTAATCATCTTTGGTGCAATTTTAGCCTTCTTGGTTGGTTGGTTTGATTGGTCAGTAGACTTCGTTCCAGCATTATTACCATCATGATCATTTAAAGGCGACAATGATTTTGGATATACTTGACACTCCATGCAAATCGCAATTATTTGTCCAGTTGTTTTATTTTCGCTTTCTACTTTAAAAAATTTGCCATTTAATATTAGAGGATAGTCTTGTTCTGATGTGCTAGCACCACTGGTATTTATGGACGTGGGCATGACGATGGGCGAATTCTGATCCAGCAACTACAGACGTTGTCAATTGTTACTTCATTGTCACCTTTTCAAGCAATTGTGGTGTGTGTGGTTAGGTTTCATACTCGGATTCATACTCTTCGCGGTAAATTGTGCTTTGTGTTAGCGTTGGCTTTTAGCTTTATGTTGGTCGTTTGTCTTAGCTTTGCCAAATCAATCTGGAAGGTAATGCCAATTTAATCCTAAAACTTGTGATTAAGGATTAGGATTATAGATTAATAATAATATCGGGATTATTGGATTATGGATTAATTAATTTACGGAATAGTACAGGATTATAAATTATGGATTAATTATTGTAGACAATAAGCATAGGATTACATATTATGGATTAATTATTTTGTGAAAAAGGGATGGATTATGGATTATGGATTAATCACGTAAAATTAGTAGATATGGATTAATGCACTGAATAAATGATATGATTGTGTATTGTCTTTGAAACAATCAATAAATTCATAGTACTACTAATATTTATCGATTAATGATTAGGGATTAGTTAATCCGTAATCCGATTAATAATCCATTAATCCTTAATCTGGATTATCCCAACTCTGTTGACGAAGCAACTTGCACTTATACGAAAATGTCGTTTTCTGTGCAAGTTTGTCGAAGCAACTCGCACTTATACGAAAATGTCTTTTTTTGTGCGAGTTTGTCGAAGCAAATCGCTTTTATAATTTTTGAGACTGCTGATTTAAAAATAAATTTTAATTGTTTAATTTTTGAGTGTTTTGTGTTTTATTTATTTATGTGCTACTTTACAATGTTTAATTCATTCTCTTCAACCATCTCCTAGTCCTTAGTCATTACTATTACTCAATACATTGCGCCATTATGTCCGCTAGTCCACTTGATTAGACACAGTGTGCACTCCTTCACTAGGTACGCATAATATACTTCGAGCGAGCGAGTCGAGCGAGAGCTTTCATTGTCTTGTTATCTTTTAATCTTATTGTTCTCGAGGTCTATTCATAAAACTAAAATGCATATCCTAATAGCGTAGTGTCATATTTACTTCCTTTTTACATGCATATAAGGTAAAAAAGCTAACAAAAGCTAAAAGCTAAAAAGCCTTTTTAAGAAAAAGGAGTACTCTTTACCTTTTTTGTAAAAACTGATACCTTTATTGTTCCCTGCTTCTATCACATTGACCTTCTACAGAAACGGGCGTGTAGATTTACAGCACGGGAATTCGGGATCTATAACACAGGTATTTGGTATTCTGCAATTTCAAAACACACTGTTTTAAAAAACAGTTATGTACTGTGAATGATGCTTATAACGTAGCTGTAGCAGGCATTGAAAAGACATGGACTTTCACCGTGACAATCTAAGCCGGGGCTAAGCGAGACAATCATAATATTATCATTAGTACAAAGAAATTACCATTTTTATTCTAGGTCAGTTATTATTTGATATTCATAACTTATACTATATGGCTGACTTTATTAGCCTAGGCTGTCCACGGTAAAACGCAATGTCATTTCAATGCCTAGTAAACATGTATACAAATATTTTACTTTGACTCCATATCAACCATTTTGTCGGCAGATAATAAATGATTAATTATTTTGCAGAAATATTATTCCTTAGTCTTGCTAGCCTATAATGGGCTAAGCTTATAAGTAGTACACAATATGTTATAATATTATGCTTTCACGAAAGCAATAAAATGTCTCAACATGTGACCTAATATTTTAGGAATGTAGCTATCAAGTAAATGTTAACAAAAAGTTAGTAATGTAGTCTTACATATCTTACAAAGTGTACTCAATAAAGAAAGCATACTGAATACGACAAGTCTTAGTTGAAAGCCCCCTATTCTCTCAAGTACCTGTTAATAATTAATAAGCAAAGACAACAGGGTCATTTCAACTAAGACTTGTCGTATTCAGTACATGCTTTTGTTATGGAGTATAGGTAAGACTATACACTACTAACTTTTTGCTAACATTTACTTGATTGCTACATTCCTTAAAATATTAGGTCTAGTATTGAGACAATTTTATTGCTTATTATTTATCAATACGTATTTAGACTATCAAGACAAATGTCCTTTTACTTCTTTTAAGTTGTTTTTCTTGTTCTTTTCAAAAGCCGTACTCGTGCAACTGACAACATTTAAGTGTTAAAGAGCGTACTAGCTAATATCGAAGAATTTTACCATCATTTCTTCTTTACATTGGCTTCAATGCACATCCGTTGGTAAGATATCCCCACAGATTTATTTGCAAAAAGGTTTGTATAGTGTCGAAAATATTGTTTCCATAATATTTAATTACTGCATTTTTCAAAATTCTTAAACTTATTGTATTACATATTATTTAAAATGATATTCTAATAATATAACAGCAATGGTATTATCCATCTAAAGTCTTATATAAAGTTTTTATTATTAGTCTACATAAGCCCAAATCTAAACGGAATGCGAATAGTGTAATAATTATAAGATAAATATATATTACTATTAAAAATTAGAAACAATAATATTGGGTTATAATTTTTTCAGGTGTTTCACTCAGGCCTAGAAGTATTTAAGCTACTATACGTCAGGAACTAAAATACTTACCCATTGCCATGGACTCCTGTAAAGAAGAAATTAAAGTTATATACCATAAGCATATATAAGCCATTTTATCCTGGCTGTTACGTTGTAACAATCCATGGTAAAAATGGCTTGTTATATACGTTGTAATTTTAAGCAGACGCATAACTGGTGCCATATAGTGATTATCGTGGGTTAGGGACTACGTTAGAAATATGAGTTGAGTCTGGAAGTGTTTTATTGTTAGGGCACACCAAAAAATGACATGTTTAAAACATTTAACAAAATCTAAACTATGTACTTGTGTATGTAAAAGTAATCGAAATAAAGCGAAATTTTGTTAAATAAAATGTTTAAATTTTCAAGAATTTCTCGATACTGAGTCAGTCAGTCTCGGGAAATAAGTCTCGAGACTCCCGGGAATTCCCGGGACTGGATGCTCTACTCGCCATACTCTGAAAGTCAGCAATTTACACTGTAAATGTAAACTGTAATTAACGTTTTTACTTAACCAAACCAAACCCAAACCATACCTTTGTTAATTTACGTTAAGATAAAATAACTTTATTAATAATGACTTAATTTATTGAAATTAATAAAAATATTGCATAGCAACTTATTAAATAAACCTTTATTTATTTTATAACTAAACCAGTATGGAGATAAATAAGTTAAGACGGCAAACAAGTGATTATTTTGTTTAGACATGTTTCTAAAAAATTTATACGGCACCATACTTTAATTTGCTTAAAACCATTTACGGATGTTCTGAAAAATATTATCACGTTATCCGAACTAAAGATTTTCATTACGAGCTAGGGATCGCAATCCAACTTGACCCATCCATTTCCGATGGAGGTGGAGGATGAATGTGGATAGGATTCCAATGGGTGCGGATAAGACCCGTAGAATTTAGGAGAACTACAAATGCCTGCTTGAGCCTGAGAAATTGGAATTTTGAAGATTTTGAAGTAAGACAAGAAGATCTTGTAGATATCTGGGCTGACATGGCGTCTTGTTGTCAGCAATTGCATATCTCCGTAATCCAAATCGTTGCAAAGATAATAGATGGCATATGTTTTACTATCCGTTGCGATAAGGTAATTGTCTTGACGTTCTATTAAGCAAATAAAAAGTTTTCTAAAAAATGCGAAATTAAAAATAATTATCATCAGTATATGAATATTAGCAAAATTACCGAGAGCTGCAAAGACATCCACGCCCTTATCATAATTCGCAGGATCTTTACTCATGTAACAAGTAGAAACTTGGCCCGCAGTGCAAATCTGAGTAAATTGTACGTCCACTCCCTGAAACTATAATTGGGCTAGTGGTGTTAAAAATTGCAGCTGGGCACATTTCGTCAACCTGTTTCTGGCTTGTGGCAAAGCGACCGTTTAAAATTCGATAGTAAGTGTTGTAGCCGTAGGCAGTTCCTCCAGTCGAATACCAAAGTCTACTTCTGCTAAACTGAAACAAGGTAATAAATTGCATTTTAACAGATTAAGAGTTTTTATATACCAATGAAACTAAAGAAATAATCCTCTGCCTATTTTCACATTAAAAATTAAAAATCTATAATTTGCAATAAATTACTTTCTTTAGATATTTTAACTGAATAATAAAAATTATAATAATTACAAAATCCGGGTCCCAGTTATTAGTAGCGGGCACTTGAACTGCATCTAGACAACGCGGAGGTTTTTCGTAATGCAAAGGGCTACCATTCCAACCCCAACCGTCATTACGATTCGGTGCTAATATTTTTGATGGTTTTTGCTCTGGGAATTTTTCCCTTTCATTGGGTTTTTCTTCAGTAAGAGTAAGATGACCAGGTCTTATTGCGAAACAGTTAAAAGTCAAGCAATTTAAAACGAAAATTATAAAAATTCTCATTTCTAGAATTCCAAATCAATATTTGAAATGCTAAACTGCTATTGTCGTAGACAGATGAAAATGTATAATGCTGACTGTCGATTGTAAAACTTCTGTATTTATTTACATTTCAACTTCTTGTAACTGTACCGGGAAGACTAAAAGGCCACACCAGCCCAAACCTTAGATTAATTAAGATTATGATAAATTAGGTTGGTAGGGTAGAGTTACCCCTTTAAGATGGGACCTTTTAGTCTGGGCGTAACTGTACTTTATGTCGGGCATCCAAAATTATATTAGGGAAAGGCGAGCGAGCAGGTTGTTTTTATCTATTTAGTTTAATATAATGTTTAGTGTACAGTTTGTGGATATTAATACATTAACCAACCAGTTTAACCGTTCATTGGCACTAATATTTTCCAAATCTGTAACGGATATTGTGCATTTGGATGCTCTAGTTCTGCTGAAGAACCTTTAATATTAATTTCTTTGAATGGACTTTGAAGACCTGTTGTGCAGATTTAGTCCTAAACCTTTGGCTCATTCATACAAATATTTTTAAATTGAGGAACTCGGACCAAACCTATAGTATAGGTAGTTTATTATGCCCCAGCCTTTATTCAAAGAAAACATTCAAATATTTCTGTCTGTCCGTCTGGAAATCCTTGTGCACGATAACTTTTAAACATTTTGAGCTAGACAATGCAAATTTTCAAGGAACCATTTTGAGGCAAAAAAATAAAGCTACTAAATAGACAAGTTTAGTTATAGTCTACAGTCCCTACAGATTGGGAGAGGAGGGGTTTAAAATTTAAAAATAATTAAAAATTGATGTAATTTCGAATCTATTCGCCAGGGAACCTGGAGACTGGTTGCTATGAAAATCGATTTTTGAGTCACCCACCCTAGGTCTCGCCCTCAAAGTAGCTTAGGGGTTATCAGCCTATAAAATGCAACCTCCCCGAAGAAGGCGTGACTTTGGGAAGAGCTAAGGTATGGAAACTGAGTGCAGGTTGCAACGGGCTTGCTGAGATTTTCGATGCCTGCTATTTAAGGTACAAAATTCGTGAAATTAATAAATCAAAATCTTACGGGTCAACAGAAAGGACACTATTAGATAGGTTACAGTTATCCTCTGATGTGAAGGAAGGGAATTGCAATAAATAGTATGGGTAATAACAATTATAGGTTTTATTAGTAACTGTAGGTTGGTTAATGTGTGACTTACGCAATGACTTGCAATGTAAGTTTAATACAACATAATGTAGTATAATATTGTATGGAGTATGCCAATAACCAAAATGCAGAATATCAGCGACAAAAGAAATATTATAGAAGGTTGGAGTGTATTGGATTGCAACGATATTTGAGCTTACCAAACAAAAATAAACAACATATATAATATATAGACACGAAAGAGTTTTCCAAGTAATTTACCTAATAACAGCCTTATATATTTAAAGGGGAATTAAGAAATTAATGAACAAGCCTATTAGGTCTTCTCATGAGTAGTAAAGGTGAAGATATGCAAAGTTTTGAAAAATGTCTCCATATAGCAATGGTTACTTCAGTTGTATGAGCTAAAATGCTATAATCATAATATTGAACGGACGAAATAAATATCAAAGGTTGAGTTCAACTTTAAGTAGGCGTTATAACGTATAATATTTATAAGTATTAGAAAGACGACGCCAATTGCGATGTATAGTCTCTTATTCATATAGAAAACATTGATTTGAACATACGTGGCTTACATTTGAGTAATATATTGTGACTGTGCCTACAATTTTCATTATTTAAAGAAACGAAAAGAAGATTGATGACTATGATGACAAATAATTAAATTACAGACGTCAATACTGAACATCCAAGGAATTATCTAATGCTTCTGAATGTCAGATGGTGTGTGAAATGTCTGAAAAATTAAAGGTAAAACGGATGCAGAGGAAATTTATAGATTGGCATACCGGCAGCAACATTACTCAAGATTTACGTCATGACTTGGATATTGCTTAAAAGCAATGACAAGAAAGATATTTAACATATTTTGAAACCCACTTTAAGATTGAATTACAAAAGGGCGGCTACCAATACCTAAAATCAACATTGGCATTTCAGGAATTGTCAATGTTAAGCATATACATGGGTACCTGTGGGTGCATAGTATGCTACGTAATAGCTCCTTTGCTTTATAAGGAAATATTGATGTTACTTGTTGACGCTAACCTGAGCCGTATATTATATTTCGCTTTAGATTTAAGGTAATAATATTAGTGGTTACTTTTAAGCAGCTATAATAGAATTAAAGAAGGACGGAATAAGTCAGTGAGCTGAAGAAACGAAATACTCTTATGAATATACCCATTAAGCCATTAAATGAAAGGAGTAAGTATTATTGTATTTGGTATTGAACACTGTTCAGGTGGAGTTTATTCTGCGGCAAGGCGGCAATGCATTGTTTTTTGTTATTTAACCCAATGGTAACTCAATATCATTACACAAAGTTTGTTTTACATAAGAAAACAGTTGCGTATAAAGCATTGAAAGTCTATGGCTATATAATGTATGATTAAATAATTTCCTTTCATGAGGTACTTTAAATATAATACCTAGGTGCACAATGTACATTTAGCAATACCGTCGTCGACTAAGTTGAGCTATATAAAAATAGGAAGACATATTTCGTCCATCCACGCATACTTATGCACAGTAAATAATATTGTCTCCAGCCAGCAATGTCATTCCTTTTCCTCTGAAAGATAACGTCAGTCTGATTTTAGTCTTCAACAGTCTTTCATCCATTTTTCATGATAGAAATAAATTTTATTTACTTTTAAATCTGTGGTGTATTAAATAACATTATATTTAGTGAAACAATATACCATACAGAATATACTATTGGCCACAAAGTACGCAATCGGTAAGTAGTTTGACAATTCCTTACAATTTAAAGTTATAGATATCCTATTACAATTAAAAGTTAACCTAGGACAAGCAGGAGACTAAGGCTGTTAATAGTTACTAATGTTAATGTTACTAAGGCTGCTTCGAGTTGATTTAGTCCAGTCCCAGTCTGCAGCACTTTCGTCAGGTTATCATTAATTGGTATTTGCATTTCATCCATATTGCTTCAACATTGATGGACAGTATACAACTGATCGATTTGCATTAAATACCACTAGATAACCTGAGTATTAAGTTGGTCATTTGCACTGAGTAATCAATAAATGTCTGGGGATTAAGTCTACATGTAGCTAAGCCTATTACCATCCTCGTTTAAAGTCTTTTAACATACTTTAAGTTTGAAGTAGAAAAGGGCGTCAAACAATGCCTAATATCAGTAATATAAATTTTGGCATTTCAGGAATTGTCAATTTTATAAGCATGTATACGGGTACATGTGAGTGGATACGTAAACTCCTTTGCATCAAAAAGGAAATATTGATTGTGTTATATGTTGACGCATCACCCGAGCAGTATGTTTCGCTTTAGAGTTTAGGCAATACTATTTAGTGGTTAAATTTAAGCAGCTATTAGTAGAATTAAAGAAACACGAAGTAAGACTTTAAGTCAGTGCGCTGATGAAATGAATTAATCTGTTGAATATACCCAGTAAGCCATTGAATTATTGGATAAGTATTACTGTCTTTGGTATATTGAACATTGTTCCGGTGGAGCTTAATCTGCCGCAATGCAGTGTTTTTTGTTAGTTGAAAGTCAAATACTGTAGAATACATTGAAAGCCAAAGGCTAATAAATTATTAATAAGGCGCCTAGAATATGCCTAAGTGTACAATGTATATTTAACATACCATCGACAAAATTGCACTATATAAATATTGGAAGATTTATTTCGTCCATCCACGCATACTTATGCGCAAAAAATAATATTGTCTCCAGAAATGTCATTTCTTTTCTTCTTAAAGATAACTATATCAGTCTGGTTTTAGTTTTCACCAGTCTTGCATCCATTGTTGATGATAGAAGTTAATTTTGTTTACTTTTAAACCTGTGGTGTGTTAAATAACATTATATTTAGTGAAACAATATACCTTACAGAATATACTATTAGCCACTAAGTACACAACGCATTAGAGTAAGACAAACAGTAGAGTAAGGCTGTTGATATTTTATGGAAACGATTTTCCTTCGACTCATGATTTATTCCAGTCGGCAGTACTTATATCAGAGTATCATCAATTTGCATTTCATCAATATTGCTTCAACATTGATGGACAGTATATACAATTAAACCGTTTACGTTAAATATGGGAAAATAGGAATTTATATGGCACACACATGACTTTTGTATGTGAGAGCTAAAAATAGATAGTGTGACTTTGTATGGCAGTTTATGACTTTGTATGGTAAGTTAATTTAACATTATAAGTATGTAATGTTACCTTTTTATTTGATTTTAGAATACAATGTAGGCAATTATTAACCAAGGTCAATGTCAGTTAAGATATTTACAGGAACCTGGTAACAAATGGTTATAAGTGATACAAAATTGTCATCGTTGTTGTCATTAAATGTCATTATCGTCAAGGTTATTGTCGTGTTAGAGCTCATCCTCGTTGGTTGGAATGGAATTTTCTTTCGTTGATTGCACCAATTCTCTAGTTCACCAACAATAGTCATTCTAGGGTTCGTTCTCTTTGCGACGGTAGTAGTTGAAAAAGTTGATTATTTGCAGTTTTTTAGGAATTCTAACATTTTTAGTTTTAAACATTTCCAACACTGCACGCGGAGTAACATCTACATTTATTCCTAGCAAGTCAATAATAACTTTTTTTGTTTATCAGTCAAACCAATTTTATTTTGCCCTGTGGTGATATATATCGTGCATCGGTATACTATGCATGTTTATGTAAAACTATCACCATACATAGTAATTATTTCCATACAAAGTCATTAAGTAAGTTATAACATACCATACAAAGTCACACTAATTGTCAAAAAGTCCGCCATACAAAATTCATGTGTGTGCCATACAAATTAATTGGCACCCGTTAAATATCACTAGATAGCAGTATTAATCTTTGTTTACACTGAGTAATCAAAATAAATGTCTGGGATTAAGTCTACATGCAGCTAAGTCTATTGCCATCCTCTTTTAATTCCACCAGTCATTAAAACCTCAGTAAATGTTGAATCAGCCAACTATGTTAAGTATGTTTACGGGACACTCGAATCTACTCCAGAAAATAATCAAGATATTGAACTAAAGACAACTCCCAACTAACCAGGTTGCTCTGTATAAACCGCACATTTCTTATCCCAGCCATTTCCTCGCCGTCAAAATGGGCGCACTTTAGAGGTTTTCAGCTGGGGATGGGGCATAGGGTGGAACCGAAATCGGTATGTGGGTGGAAATAAGGAAATTGGAAAATTTGAGATACCTGATTATTTCCTTACATAATTTTACACTCATAGCACACCAGAGTTGGGTGATTAATAGCATTTTAGTGTTGGATTACAGATTACGGATTAAAGCGATTAAATTTTTGGATTAAATTACGGATTACGGATTAGAATTATAAATATCTTGGATTATTATTAGAAGGTTGGGATTAAGGTAGGATTTGGATTGAAATTAGATTGGGATTATTACCACTCAATGATTTTGTTGGATTAAGGATTAGGGATTAATGTAACTCATTGATTTTGTTGGATTATAGATTAGGGATTAATGTAACTCATTGATTTTGTTGGATTATAGATTAAGGATTAATATGATTTTTTGTTGGATTAAGGATTAGGGATTAATGTAACAATAATTTTGTTGGATTAAGGATTACATTGAATTAATTAAGTGATTATAAGACGAAGTTCTACTGATCTAGTCCGTTCAATTCGCAAAATTTGCAGCAACAATTAATTGGTTTTATTACAAAATAATCAGAGAATCAATTCACGTGTAATCCATAACATTAACAAATCAATTATTAAAATCATAATTAACCTTCAAAATAACAAATGCATTAAGCATTTCATCTGAGAGACGGTTACGCTTCGGAGATAATATTAACCCACCATAGCTAAACACACGTTCTGCTGGGGCAGATGATGCAAGTGAAGTATTGTACTTCAAAAACATTTTTCGAATTGTTGGATAAAACTCCAATGAAGAAAGATCTTGGGATTGGTCGCGAAAGTATTTCAGACATTCTAGTTCAATTTGCTCTGCCAATTCTTGTTGTGGCTGCGGTGATATTTGTTCAAAATCAAAGAACTTATCATCTTTGGATTTTAGTTTGTCACTTCCATGATGTTTATTTTTAAATAAAGATACGACCAAGTTTCCGGTAAAAGTTTTAGCTTTGGATATAAATTTAATTTTAAGGTCTTCTTGTCGTTCAGCTGGAATCCATCTTAGTTTGAAAAATGGATGAGATATAGCTGCACATATTGCAGCTTGACACTCAGGGAAATTTAAATGAGCAAGTGAGTCGAATCTAGTATCAATTCCTTCTTTAAGGACTTTTGCTATTGGGGATGCGTACGGTTTATTCTCATTTTCAATGTTCTCCAAACGTTTTCTTGTTTGTAGTATTACTGGAGCCAAATAAGCAAAATATAGTGATTTTTCTCCCTGTAATTTATCCAACGCATACGCAACTGGTTCCATACTGTACAAATATTCTTCCAAATACTGAACTTCAATTGTTTTGAGATTCTCTACTCCGACAACTTTAAAGATTTCAGGGAAAAAATCTTTAAATTCAATTAATCTTCGAATGGAATCGAATATCGAGTTCCACCGTGTGGCTTTAGGACGAATGAGCTGTTTTCCACATATTTTAACCACTTCTTCGTTATTTTTGACCGATTTTGAAACAGAATTCCACAGCGCTGTGCATTTTGCTAAAGCAGACCGAAACGTTCTTTTAAAATTCATATTGCCTTGGCCCCTTGAAGTTACGATGTTTGCCTGTTTAAGAATATTATTAAATAAATTAAACTTTATAAATCTATAAGCTACAACTGAAATATTTCTATGGATATTTCATGTATAATCTTTACATTATCCAAATCAGTTGTTGCAATTAAGCTTAGTGTATGACTAGCACAACGTTGGTGGCGAGGCAGAATACCAGCAGATGGCAGACTAGTTTGAAGAACGGGTTCTAATGGTTCTATATTGTCGGTGTCTATTTCCTCTAATCCGTGGTCTTCATCAGTCTCGGTATTTTCAAAATTTACCCCGTACTCAGAAAATGCCTTGACAAAGTTTGATCCATTATCAGTGACGACACAAGTTATTCTTTCAGTTTTAAGTTCAAATTGGGAAAATATGTCAATCATGGCGTCTGCTATTTTTTCGAAGTCGTGAGTGCCTTTAAAACGTCTTAGAGCAATTACCGCAGATTTTCTCTCCAAGTTACTGTCTAACCAATGAAGGGTCATTCCTAAAAAGCTTCGATGTCTACTTGACCAGATATCCGTTGTTGCACAATAAAATTCTGTTTTTGATAACAAATTTGTCAAACTAGATATGTGCTGGGTGTATCGACCACGGATTAGAGCTTTGAGCCGCTTTCTGTCTGGGACCTTAGCACCATCACCAATACCTAGGAAAAAATAAAATTGAAATTAATCAGTCTGGCCAATAGTATAAATTGTTTGCTTTTAACTATATATATACAATGCATAAACTTCTTTCTTTATTGCAATAATTGCTAAAAAATATCACTTCACCAGATATTAATGCTTTGAAAGACTTGCAATCCACTGTTGATAATGGGCTCATTGACTCTATGATGTAATCAGTAATCAAGCGTTCTGTTTTTGACAATTTACTTGGAATTACGACTCTCTCAAACGGCAACTTGGGCTGATTTGTACATTTCAATTTTTTATCCGATTGCTTCATCAGGATTCGATAGGCTTCATAAGCATCTGGGTGACATTTCTAACAAAATTCAGTTAATTTAAAATTACTGTATCTGATATTACAAAATAATTATAAATAAACACAACGACATGCCTACTGTATAATGAAACTACTAAAACTTACTTTCAAATGCGTAGTGAAATTGGACGTCGGTCGAATTGATCCGTTAATCATCTTTGGTGCAATTTTAGCCTTCTTGGTTGGTTGGTTTGATTGGTCAGTAGACTTCGTTCCAGCATTATTACCATCATGATCATTTAAAGGCGACAATGATTTTGGATATACTTGACACTCCATGCAAATCGCAATTATTTGTCCAGTTGTTTTATTTTCGCTTTCTACTTTAAAAAATTTGCCATTTAATATTAGAGGATAGTCTTGTTCTGATGTGCTAGCACCACTGGTATTTATGGACGTGGGCATGACGATGGGCGAATTCTGATCCAGCAACTACAGACGTTGTCAATTGTTACTTCATTGTCACCTTTTCAAGCAATTGTGGTGTGTGTGGTTAGGTTTCATACTCGGATTCATACTCTTCGCGGTAAATTGTGCTTTGTGTTAGCGTTGGCTTTTAGCTTTATGTTGGTCGTTTGTCTTAGCTTTGCCAAATCAATCTGGAAGGTAATGCCAATTTAATCCTAAAACTTGTGATTAAGGATTAGGATTATAGATTAATAATAATATCGGGATTATTGGATTATGGATTAATTAATTTACGGAATAGTACAGGATTATAAATTATGGATTAATTATTGTAGACAATAAGCATAGGATTACATATTATGGATTAATTATTTTGTGAAAAAGGGATGGATTATGGATTATGGATTAATCACGTAAAATTAGTAGATATGGATTAATGCACTGAATAAATGATATGATTGTGTATTGTCTTTGAAACAATCAATAAATTCATAGTACTACTAATATTTATCGATTAATGATTAGGGATTAGTTAATCCGTAATCCGATTAATAATCCATTAATCCTTAATCTGGATTATCCCAACTCTGTAGCACACTCATAAAAGTGTACGTTGAGGATATTCAGGAGCAATGTCTATCTGAATTTCAATTAACCAGTCGCAATAAATTATTTGTTTCAGCTATTTTCATCTTTAGTTTTCCAAAGCTACGAATTATAAATTTGAGTAATATTTTCAATACAGATATCAAACTTGTGCAGCGAACAATCTAAAACTCGCCATGGAGGAACATCAAGAATTAAATTTTTATGCGGTAACTTACTATACTATACATCAACGGAACAGAGTTATATACTCAATTTCAGCGGAAATATTCGACCAATTAGAACGGATTCTTAACTTAGGACGCATGTTAAGAATATCTCCTTTTTATTGGTGTAAAAAGACATACGGAGTGAAGAAGAGGAACAGCAAAATTACGACATGCATTTCTCATTGGAACCTGACGATATATTTTTTAGCATCTATTTACTTCACGATTCAGTCTATAAGACTTTCAATGATTGGTGAATTGTCGCTCTCGTACATTTTTTCTGTACTTTGTACCGTAATGTGTTGGGGATTAGTTGTGGTAGATATCACACGTTTATTATTAATAGAAACCTTCTTTATTGCTATCACAGATATCTTGAATATTCTTTATGACTTTGAAGGTAACAATTCCTTTTAATTCATGCATACGTTATATTTTTCACAAAATTAAAGAAAGCTAAATTGTTATTTCAATTTTTCAGAGAAATATATACACGAAAAAAAGGAAATTCGGAATAAAACCCTTGCAATGATAATGACGGCAATTAACTTTATTCCATATATGTACAGCTTCAGTTTTACAACTTTTTACCTATTCTTCCATCGGGAACCAGTATTTCTCTTCGTGGACCTTCCAACAAAATATCAGCATTTCCTATTTGTCATTATATTTGCAGTGATAGTTTTTTGGATCGCTGTTACAGCCGCATGGACAATTTTAACTTTCTTCGAAATGGCGTTGGTTGTATATGAAATTATTTGCATTTTCCAACAGGAGTTAAAGTAATTTAATTTATTTTTGCTTTGAATAAGCATTCTATTTATAATTGTAGTATTTTACTGCATATAGTGTTTGCTTGAATGCACGCCTCTAATCAGACAGACAATTAGATGGAAACACAGACACAGTAGATCAGTAATGTATTTAATACAAGGAAGTTTTCAGGGGGCTATACGGGTTGAAGCCCTTCCCTCCAGATATTTTTTAAATAGCAAAACAATTTAGCGGATTATTGGCCTTTCTATTTAATTTTTGACTCAAGTTCGTCAAAAAATGCCAAAAATTTAAAAATATGTTGTTTCAAATTCGAATATTTGGTTTTTCATTTTCCCACTATGTTTCAGATTTCCCTACCATTTCAATGCAGGTTTCCAAATAGACACCGGATGTAAAGAGAGACATGTGTGTTGTGTATCTAAAATAAATATTTATGTCAGCAATATCAAAATTATCACTAATTTAATTGATGAAATTGGTTTTTTTAATGACGAATTCTAGATTGGGACTAAAACAGTACAGATCGGAGAATATGGTTCGACGAAATCCCACTATCTTTGTAAAATATGCAAAAATTTTAAAGTATTATATGCAATATATCCAATATGAAGTCGGCGTAGTGCTAGGACTAATTCAGTCATTATTCACTAGATCAGTAATAATGATCATTGTGTTTGCTATAAAATATAATAAGATATGTCCCGCCTTTTTCCTGATTCTAATTTGCTTTGGTGTTTTTACTGTTTCCACTATGTGGTGCTTATTTTTGATAATTTTACATAAGGCAGCAGATTTATACAACGATACTGTTAAAAGTTACTCAAAATTATACACTTCAAAAAATAGACACGATGTTACGTACGTAAAAAAGTGTTTAAGATATTACTCAAAAGAAATAGGGGAGACTGGGGATAGTGTACGAATGGGTATAGTGTACGAGGTGAAGAATTTTCATAGAATCCTTGACTTTTTATGGTCGGCAAAATTTTCAAAATTTGAAGTATGTTTTCCCGGACATGTTAACAAAAATTTGTTAATTTCGGGTTCATACTGGTTTTTCTAAAAATAAAATTAGCTTCCGTGAATACAAAAATACAGAAAAGTAAACTTCAGGGGCTCTACAAAATTTTGCACGGAGACCCTTTTCAACACAATTAAGCGGTACAAATTTTTTGACTCAGAGAATAGGCTCTCATTAATGATATCCAATGCTCTTTGGGACTATCATTTCGAAAGTTTTTTGTAGAAAAATATTTAGATCGAAAAAATCATGATGGGGATAGTGTACGAGAAACCACATGGGTATAGTATACGAACATTTGGATGACCACTTGTGGCTAATAGCATTTATTTTTTAACCATACGTGATGTGTAAAGCATCACTGAATGCCCCCATTAATTACATAGGGTACATCTGCAAATATTTCTCCATTTATTCGGTGGTTGTTTATGGACAACAGAAAATGGCTATTAAAATGCCTCATTTGATGCATCGGGAAAAAATAAGTATAGAAAACCAAGGACTATTACGATGATCATGAATAAATAAAGATAACACCATCAGCATCCGTGAAAGCATCCTAAGAAATGGAACCGCTAGATAATGGAAGAGAACATCGAATAATAATATTCGTACACTATCCCCAAGGTGTTCGTACACTATACCCAGTACTGGGTATAGTGTACGAAAAAAGTGACATCCACAAAATAAATTTTCTTAGTTTTGATGGTAATTAAAATTATATATAAAAATAGGGTAACTCTGACTAGATATGTACACATTACATTCAAATAATAAAATCAATTTATATCCCTCAACCTGATTTTATAGAGCCGTCTAAACGAAAAGTTCGTACACTATCCCCAGTCTCCCCTACATTTTAGAATGGGATTGGACGAACCTGTCACAGTTCAAAGTGTACCACGATTTTTACTGAGTCTAAGCAGGGGAACAACGAAATTACTAATGTCAACTGGAGATATGGGGGAAGTGTTTGACTTCATTTGAAGACTTTTATATTTAATGGCAAGACTAATATCATATAGATGGGCAAAGACAAACAAGGATGTAACTTCTCAGAATCATAAGAATTTAAAAGACATTGAAGAAGAACGTCAATGTCTTTTAAAGTAGAAGCCAGTTGTTTTAGTAGGAAATGTATGGAGTCTAAGAATCAAAAAGACATAAAAATTGATGTTGAAATCATCGATCAAAGTCTGAGAGAAAATAAAAAGTAATAAATATGCAAGCCAAGTTATGTCTTTCAGGAAATTCAAGAAAATTCAGACTTCCAGACTTGTAGACAAACATGTGAACATTCAAACTTCATTCTCAACTGTTCACTTGTGTGTATTCCTCTGCAATACTGAAAATGGGAAGTCTTTGACCCCATACGAAATGTTAAATGTTAGAACAAGGACTAAATTGATGGCTGACAATTTAAATATATTGTATCTGAGACGTAGGATATGAAAGACAGAGTTTCCTAAGACAGCAAAAATGTAACCTTTTTTACAATTTACAAACCTTTGTTGCAAAACAATAAAAAATCAAAATAAATGTCCCTTTTTGTTCTTTGGCAGCTAATTAATTCAAAAACGATAAATCTGATATGCACTAATGTTATGTCGTAGTATAACCGTTCCTTCTGTAACGGCACCATTGTACTAGTATAGTCGTTCTAAGGCAGTTATTATAAAATAACCAACCCCCAGGGTGTCAGTGCCATAGTTTCTTTTTTTAATGCATTGCAAAACATAAGTTAGAGTACGATATGGAGTAAGTGCGGAGTACAATATGGAGTAAGTGTGGAGTACAATGTGGAGTAAGTGTGGAGTACAATATGGAGTAAGTGTGAAGTACTCCATACTCCTTATTATACTTTGTTCTATGTGAATTGTTCTTTGTAAACTGGTCCTTTTTGAAAAGAGTAAACTGGTCTTAGAGCAGAAATAAGCTGGTCTTAGAGCAGAAATAAACTGGTCTTAGAGCAGAAATAAACTGGTCTTAGAGCAGAAATAAACTGGTCTTAGAGCAGAAATACACTGGTCTTACAACAGAAGTAAACTGGTCTTTCCGAAAATGTAAACTGGTGGATGGTCTGATGGAAAATTATTAAGCATTGGGGATCAGTACAGTTTACAATACATACACTATTACACATGACTCACAATTGTCAAACTAATTTGTTCAAATCAAACCTTATCTTACTCCTGTACTCAAGTCTCATTCTACAACATAAGCTTTAGTTTTCTGCAGAGCTCAGAGCAGTAGGCTATGGCTGTGACATTTGTAAAATCACAAAGAGGTAAAGATGGGTTACTGCAGGACGGCTACGCATATACATTTACACACATCAACCAATTTACGTTTAAAGAAAATCCAGTTTACCTCAATTAAAAGACCAGTTTACTAAATTTGCAATTTTTTCAGAAAGACCAGTTTTCAAAGACGAATTTACGGGAACCACGTTTACGGAGTAGAACAAAGGTGTTAGGAGTCCTAACTTCAAGAGAGCGTGCCCCGTCCCCTACCATTAAGTTACCCCACTGAAATTGTCTTCAAATTTCCACCTGCAGTGCAATTATTGTAAAAAATTCCACCCGCCGTAAAATTACCGGTCAAAATTCCACCTGTCTAGAAATTACCTGTCAAAATATTTAATTATTATAATGGGACGACCTTTTAATCTGGCCATACCTATACCTCGTATCGGTAACCCAAAATTTTACTAGTGAAAGGTGAGTGAGTGAGGAGGTAGTTTTTATCTATTCATTTTAATTTAATGTTTAATCTACGGCTTGAGGATATTAGCTCATTAACCAACCAGTTTTACCGTTGATTTGCACTAATATTGCAATTGATGTTGTTGCATTGTATACCCTAGTTTTGCTGCAAAGCTTTGAATATGCATTTTATTTAAAAATGGACTTTAAAGACCTGTTGTACAGATTTAGTTTTAAACATTTGTTAACAATACCCATGACCCATACATATATTTTTAAATTGAGAACGGACCAAAACTATAGTATAGGTAGTTTATTATGCTCAGCCTTTATTCAGAGAAAGTTATCATCTTAAAGTTCTATATTTCTGCCTGTCCATCTGGAAATCCCTGTGCAATATAACTTTTAACAATTTTGAGGTAAAGTTTTCCACGAACCATTTCGAGGTAAAAGGAAATAACGAGCTACTAAATGGTCAAGATTGGGCACACCTAAACGTAAACTACTGAACTAAACGCTAAACAAACGCACCTTAAGGTATCAAAAGCGCAATATGCATTTTCAGGTTGGTAGGGAAAATGCGCAATATGCATCGGCGCCAATTTTACAGGAGAGAGCATGAGACACAAGTGAGACAACATGTTTGGGTGGAAAAGGTGATTTTACAAATTCACTAGCTCAGCTATTTGCAGCTAAAAAATATAAAGTTTGGTCATCGTACATATAATTTTAAGCTTTCTCATAAAATCTCACTGTGCCCCGCATATGCATATTGCGTATTTTCACTACCAATCTGAAAATGCATATTGCGCTTTTGATACCTTAAGGTGCGTTAAGCTCACTATATATAAATGCAGCATACATCATACAAAAACTAAAATATTTAAATTTAACACTTTTACTAAACAAAAACGGAATGAATGTAACGTAATATGAATAAGTTCCACTGGATTGTTTACTCAATAAAGGTTATTCTCCAAAAACAAACTTGGGTTGCAAACTATATCCAGTATATTCGTTCCAGTTCATTATAATCTATATCGTGCAAGGAAAAAAATTAACGTTTCATTAAAAATGAGGTTACAGATTAGGAAAGAACCATGCAGTTCCCATTTAATTTCTCAGAATAATAATTGAGTAAACTTTTATCAGTGCAAACAATTTTCATTTAAAAGTATGATTACGATAAATTAAGTTACATTAGGTTAACTATCTTAACTACGCATACTACACAACAATTTTGAAGTTGAAACTCCTGTTAATTTTTAGTAGAGAGATGCATGATAAAGTTTGTCAACTGGCTCTTTGTTTGCGTAACTCCTCACATTCTGGATTAAATGTGCCTTCATTAATGTTGACCAATTGAAACCTAATCGTATTTTGTGTTTGTTTAATATATAGATACTCAAAACTAGTGTCAAGTATGACGCAAATCTCAAGTATAAATTAGCTCTCTTTTGCATCGGCATTTCAGTTTGTGGATCCAGTTCACCTGTTCATCATGGAAGGCAAATTTAAGGATCACATGAGATCAAAATTGGTCGATTTGACTGAAACCACGCCCAATTTAGATGTATTGTTAATGGTACTTTATTCAAGTAAACTTCTCTCTCATAATGAAGTTGAAGTCATTGTAAGTTTTATTTAATATTTAAAACCCTTTTCTAATACTGCTAATGTTTAATTTGAGGTATCTAGTACTTTAAATTTTACCTATTATTGTTTTTAAACTCACATTTATCACTTTATCCTATTAAAAAATATGTATTTTTAACTTCATTGTTGTATTATCATACGCAAGAGCGTTTCCAAAACACAAATTTAGGGGGTACTTTTAAACATAGAAAAATAATTGTTTAATGTATAAAAACACTTTTTATTAATTTAAAAAAATTATTAAGCGTGACTTTGGGAAGTTCATGAGTTCTAATATTCTACTCTAATTTTCAGAAAAGCCAAACAACCACGCTTTCTAAGTGCTTTGAATTGTACAGCAGTCTTATGAAGAGAAATTGCTACTACCAACTTATTACTTGCCTTGAGGGAAGCGATAATTCTGATGCAGCAAAAATTTTAAAAGAGTCCCCAGACTACAACCAGGCGGAACATACTAGAACTTCTAACACATCTTCAGATAATACGACTACCTCGAATGCCGATCCTGACTTCATTGGTAAATGCTGACATGTTTGTGTTAATGGTCAACTGTAAAAATGTCCTACATTGTACTTTTGAAATACTACAATTGTGCATTTTAAAGAAAGTAATAGTCATAGTCCCATCTGTGTCCATGTCTAGTTAAGATATATAAGGTACTGTTAAATTATTAGTATTTTGTATGATATAGTTTCGAATAGTGGAGTCGCCGGAATTCTTACCGCACTTTCCAATCATCCAGCATTAGAAGAGCATTGGGAAATTATAGCAGACTCTTTGGTAACACCAAACTCCTGGTTAACACTGAAGAAACAGAACAACTTTGTTTTGCTCGTTTTCCAAACACTTAAAAAATGGATCGTGGAAAAAGACAAAGACGCCACATTTAACTCTTTGTATGAACTTATCAAACAATGGAATCCCCAAGCAGCACGTAAGTTAATCAAGTTGTTCAATTAACATGAAATAATTTTTTTATGAAATATGGATATTATTTATAGGAATATTGTTTTGCGTAGTCGCTTTTTAGTTTATCTTATTATGTCCAATATTGGCCAATCTATTGAAACAGCAGCAGAAGATAAATTTTAGATTTATTTATGGTACAATAATATAACTGATAAAGTGATAATGCATGATATAGTTCCCTACCCATATCCAATGTAGGGTATTAATATCAGATATTACTAAGCCGAAATGTATTCAATTGCTGATAATTTACCAATCAGCATTTTTCATGATGTGCCACATATTTTAATTTTTACGTCTGCTGCCTTGATTTTTAGAAGTCGAGTAATATATTAAATATATAGTAGATATGAACGATTATTGCTTAAAAGAAATCGGCGTTGAATGATTTATTCGTATATAACTAAAAATATTCATTTTAGATATTTTATTACTTACAGGTGTTCTGTTGGAGGAGAAAAAAGCCATCCATGATAAAAACTGATACATAAGTACAGACTTTTATGTACTCAATTGAGAATAGTATAAGTCTATGTAGTTTATTATGGTAATTTGATATTTGAATGTTAGAAATCAAATAATTACTACAATTCTTTTTTAAATAAGGCTGACGAAATTATTCAATATTATTATCTATTTTAAAATTGAAATCAAATTTTGGTAGAAGTCGTATTTCACATTTTGAAGTTGAATTGCTAAAAGTGATTGTTTGAAATGATTTTATTATTTATAATTTATATTCTCAACATTAAAGTGAATCAATAAAGTGATATTGGCAGTTTAAGGGCCACCGACCGGAGGAAACTGCCAATTATCAATAATAATAATAATAATAATAATAAGCTTTTTATATACACTTATAGATATTAATATAATATAATGCATTTCCATAGCAAATGGACCTTTCGATAAAATCGATTATTTTATATTAACTTCAAACAAAATAATGTCAAAAATCAGAAATATAAAAAACTATGACAATGTGTGTTTTGAAAATTGAAAGTCTCTTAACGCCTGTTCAGGGGGTGAAGCTGCACCGAAAATGCAGAGAAATACGTGTGACTATAAACACAACTAAACATCTAATCTGTGGTTACACCTAAACTTAAACTACTGAATTAAAAGCTATACATAAATTTATCACACATTATGGAAGTAAAAATATATAGTAAAATTTATAACATGAACTTTTACTAAACAAAAGCGTTTTGAATGGAATGTAATAATAATATAGTAAGTTGTACTGCATTAATAAATCGAGTATTCTCCAAAAACAAACTTTAAGGCTGCAAACTATATCTAAGGTTTTTACCAGTTCATTATAATGCAAATCAAGCAAAGAAAAAATGTACGTTTCATTAATAATAAGGTCATAGATATGAAAAGAACCAGTTCCCATTTATTTTCTCAGAATAATAAATGAGTAAGCTTTTATCAGTGCAAAATTTTTCCCTAAAGGTTATAATTGAAGGCTTTGTTAGTTGTGTTGCTCTTTGTTTGCTTCTGTAAGTACTTTTACCTGGTATTTTAATGTAGCCCAATGATAACATATGTATATCTATTTAAGTAATTATTTACCAAATGATTCATACCCCTGTTTCACGGTTATCAATGGCAGCAAAGTGAGGGATGTATAAATAGTCAAATACAAGTACTGCAAACTACGGCGATTTTACGTATGCAATATTGAATGACAATTTGACATTTTGAGTGTTAAGTATTAGTCTATATCATAATCATCCTTTTAATACAGTTAAACAATATCATCAAGACTTTATCATTAGCCTTTAATGTCTTCCATTTAACTTGCTGTCAAATCGAAAGTTTAAAATAGACTTTTATTGTTTTCCTTTTTGATTAATGCAATATAATTCTTACTGACTATAATACATGGGTGCATCACTAATTAATTTTTATAACCATTTGACACTTTATTTGAAACAATACACGGTAGCCCGCAAAGTTTTCTTATTCTCCACAAAAATGAAGTCATTAACAATCATGAAACATAAAATACTCACTTTGTCAACTTCTTTATTCCTTGTATACCCATAATCGGGATACATGTGTTAACTTTGTCGTATACGCCACAACATTTTTAATGTTGAATCTTGTTTTAGTATCAGTTGAATGATAGTGATAAAGTTTATCAATTGATTCATTGTTTGCTTTTCACCATATCGGTACTAAATGTACCGACGATTATGTTGAACCTCTGAAACATAAGTTCAATTTGTGTTTACATATTGATACCCAAATATAGTGTCAAGTATGAGTAAGATGACGCAAAACTCCCAAATATAAATTAGCTCTCTTTTACATCGGCATTTCAGTTTGCGGTTTCAGTTTACCTGTTAAAATGGAAGAAAAATTGAAGGATCACATAAGATCAAAAATTCTGAATTTGGCTGAATGCACGGTCAATTTAGACGTATTGTTAATTGTACTTTATTCAAGTAAACTTCTCTCTAAAAATGAAGTTGAAGTTATTGTAAGTTTTATATTTAATATTAAAAAACACTTATGCCTTGCCAATATGAATAATGTTCAATTTGAAATATTTATACTTGAATTGTTACATAATATTATTGTTTCTTTGAATTCACATTTATCACTACAGACTCTATTTTTGAATCCTCACGTCATTGGGGATGAGATTTTTGTAGGTAGAAAATCTTAGTAATTTCTATTCTATTCCAATTTTCAGAAAAGCCATACAACCGTACTAACTAAATGCTTTGAAATGTACAGCAGTCTTATGAGGAGAAATTGCTACTACCAACTTATTACTTGCCTTGAGGGAAGCGAAAATATTGATGCAGCAAAAATTTTAAAAGCGTCCCCAGACTACAACAAGGAGGAACATTCTAATAATTCTAACACAACTTCAGATACTACGCCTGACTGGAATGCCGACCCTGACTTTGTTGGTAAATACTGAAATAATTTTATTACTTTTCATCAGTAAAAATGTATTAAACGGAAATGATTTTGAAATTTTAAAATTACCCATGCAGGGTTTATTTTAGATAATATTTGCCCTAGTTCCGTCTGTATCCACGTTCAATTTAGATCTATAATATAGTTTACTTGTTAAATTATTAATGGTTTGTATCACAGTTACGAGTAATGGAGTTACCGGAATCCTTGATGTACTTTCTGAACACTCGGCTTTAGAAGAGCATTGGGAAATTATAGCAGACTCTTTAGTAACACCAAACTCCTGGTTAACACTAAAGAAACAGAACAACTTTGTTTTGCTTGTTTTCCAAACACTTAAAAGATGGATCGTGGACAAAGACAAAAACGCCACATTTAACTCTTTGTATCAAGTTGTCAACAAATGGAATCCTCAGGCAGCACGTAAGTTAATAATAACATCACTTAACATGAAATAACATTTTTAAGAAATATAGCTCTATAGGTTAGCAGTATTGTTTTCCATATTCGTCTTTTAGTTATTATATTATTATGCGCAACATTGTCCCATAAATTAAAACAGTAGTTTTACAAGACAAATATTAGTTTTATTTATGGTATACAATAATAAAACTGGTAAATCCATGATATAGATATATAGTTCCTTTCTGGTATTCATTGTAATAAATATTACATAAAACTAAGCTGCTGTGATTTTTATATGTCATAGTAGAGATGAAATATTTTATGGATTTACAAAACATTGCATGATTAAGGTTTGCTATAGTGTTTAAAATTATGAAACAGTAAAGAACTTCTATCACTGTTGTTATAATATCTGAAGGATTCATGTTTAACAGTGTGCTTTAATTAAATGTTTTGCATATATACGATAACTTAAAATATACATTTCAATTTTCTTAATTTACAGGTGTCCTGTTAGAGGAGAAAAATGCCATTCGTGATAGAAACTGATACTTGAATATTTTTTCAGTGACCGATTAGTAATGTTTGGTAAATTTAGTTATTGTGGTAATTTACTATCTGATTTTTTGAACCTAAACTACAATTTGTTTTCAAATCAGGCTGCCGACTTCCGGCAATCTTTAATTAAAGATTTTGTTTATTAAGTAAGATTTGAGTACAAGATACATATTTAAATAAAAAACTGTTCAAATTGAATAACAAATACATGGTTAAATAATTTATTTCTATTGCGCCAATTAACAATAGTTTGTCTAATGACGTTTATCTCAGCACTGTTAAATAAGTAGAGTTATAATAGGAAGTCATATTTCCTTCAATCAAGGATACCTGTTAAAAAGAAATCAATTTGATTAATTTTGCAAACATGATTAAATGAAATTTTATAATAGTAAATTCCCTGGTATAGTACTAATGGCTTCTAATATTAAGCTAATGAAAGCAAATCTTTCCAAAAATCACTTATGATCAGCAAAATATAAAAAGTCTTTGTCAGCGTCAGCTTCAATTGCTTGAAATAATCTTCCACGTTGATGATGACCTAAATTGCTGATATACAGCGTTTGAACAATTCCATTATTTATGTTATACCACAACCAATTACGTAATTAGACCACATATAAGGATTATTGGTTGTGTATAATGGTTCTAATCATACCTTCAATAACATAACATTAGGGTACTTTTAGCAATCTGTTGCAATATAACATAATGGTATTGGTATCATTATATGGCTATTACACTTACCATATAGATGGTCGCTTTACTACAAGTAGTTGTATGTAGTATTTATATGTAAGTGTTCCAAATAATTTAGTTTTCATACAATTATGGTTTATATAATATAAGGTATATTGTACTTTTTCTACGATGACTATGGATACAAAACGATGATGGATTTCTTGTGTATAGAGTATAATCTTTATCTCTACAAATGGACTTGTATAACAGATAGCTGTAAGTACGTACATTAACAGTTTCCGTTCCTAGCGGTGCTATCCATTCAACTTTTGTGGTGGGCTACTGCTTTAAGTACATTATTGCGTACAAGGTTTACAAATTAATGTCATTTGTTGGCAGGTGTAATAATAATTCAGCAATCAGTAATAATGCATCCCTACATACACAGTTATTGCATTGATATGAATTTCCAATAACAATTCACTTCATATTCGTTGCCCTTTTATTCTGTTTCATGTTAACTATTCAATTTTAACAAGTTTGTGGATAATAATTCGGATACCACGTGACGTTAATTCTAAATAGCAGTACCAATTTTTCTTGCTTCAAAAAATTACAAATGAAGCTTCATTTCCTGTATTACTGTTTTCAAGCCATATGAAAATATGGTGCGTTGTCTTTCAATCTTATTTACGTTGCCGTTTCTGCTGGCCGGAAATCTGCCCAAGTAAACATTTTAAAATATTTTCCAAATAATTGATTTGGTTTAGTTAATAAATATTTCTTGGTGTGTGAAGTACAGGTGTTCAAAATTTGAAGTGATTGTATTCGATTCTTACGGAACTCTTTTGGATGTAAATTCTCTACTAAATACTACATCAAGTATCATCACTACAACAGATCCTGTACCCGTCCTTAATTTATGGAGAACCAAGCAACTGGAGTACTCTTGGCTTAGATCACTAATGCGAAGTCCAACGGCAAACTCCTATGCAAATTTTTGGGTAGTAACTCAAGATGCCCTGAAATATGCTTTCGAAAAATTCGACATTCGTTTGACACAATCAGAAAAAGATGAATTGCTCAACGGATTCTTACGTCTTTGTGTATATCCAGATGTGAAAGATGCTTTGACACAAATTCAGAAAAAGTACAATATAGCAGTTCTTTCGAACGGAACTCCCAGAATGTTGAGGGAAGCGTTCCATTTTAATGGGTTGGATAATCTGATCAATTCTTCCAATGAAATCAGTGTAGATGATGTAAGAGTGTTCAAACCACATCCATCAGTCTATGCTTTGGCCGAGAGAAGATTGGCAGTACCAAAAAATAAGATATTGTTCGTATCGGGAAATGACTGGGATTCCATTGGTGCCAAATACTACGGATTTCCTACAGTGTGGCTAAACCGGCAAAATGATCCAAAGGATAATCTTGGTATTTCAGCAGACTTGGAATTTTCGGATTTGTATCAACTCGCAAAATATCTCGGGGCATAGTTATACTCAATTGTTTAGCAAACATTTATTATTAAGAATAATGTCTACGCTTTTTAATCTTTTGAATCAAATTGGGGAAATTCACACAGTGACAGTGACAATACAAATTTTAAGATGTGGGATATTATTTTAATGCTAACCACGAAAACAATTCCATGACACATAATAAATGGAACTTTTCTCACTAGTGTAAAGGGCGTCTAAGGAAGGGATCAATAAACCGGCTTCTAATTCGTCATAATAGTTGTCTTTCAAATTAGTATTTATTTAAAAGTAAATTCCTTTTGGTACCTGTATGTACGTTACTTTATGTTTTAATCTACACCTGTTTGCTACGGTTTATTAGTATTTGAATATTAATTCCAAAAAATCGTTATAGAAAGGTTTTATTGATATTGATATATATGGCATGGTCATTTATATGAATCCATTACAATTATAAATTTTGTTACCCTTATCAATGGTTAATATAATTTATGATATAATATTATGTATTATGTAGTTATTGAAGGATGTTATAGTGATCAACAACATTTATAGCAGTAATTTATGGCCTGTAAACTAAATGTTGGTAATTAAAACTAGAGTATAAAAACACAGAAAAAGCTGATTAGAATGAAAAATTACGCATAAATAATATGATTATTAAGTAAGGACAACCTTCCCAAGTCTTTTCACCATATTGTTACAAGTGTGTCAAAATTGTATTATTTTAAGGTAGAATTTGAGTACCCTATTTCTAAAATGTTTGTGCGATTTTCTATTTTAAATGAAGTAATGAACCATTTCCAACCATTTCGTATAGAAACCGAGGTAATATGACAAACTACTTCTAAGTGAAATGTGAGAAGGGAACCAAGGAATAAATAAGAACACAAAATAAAAATCGTGCGAATCTTCATCCCCAAGTTGATGGGCACTACCTGATTCTCTTCGGCTTTCGATTTTAAATACCTTCGTTTAGTTGACTCATATTCAATGTAGTCATCCTGTTCTTTCCAAATAGTTAAAAGTCCTTTCTCCTGCATTCTTTGGAAAAAAGACTGGAAATTGTAACGGTTGGCGTCATAAAATAGATAAGAAAGTGGTTTTGTCTGTGCAGTATTCTTAGTCATGATGCAATGTCCGTTTGATGATGATAATTTTGGAATGTTAGGGACGAGATATTGTCCAAATTGTTTATTCGTGAGGTAAAACAGTTTCATTGAGTAGTTGGTCAGTAATTTCATTTCTACTTCAGTGTAATTTACTGAAGTTTGGTTTTCTAATTGGAAGTCATAGATGTAAACACTCGAGTTCATCTTTTCCAACATTTTGTATTTAACAAATAAATTAGTTCTGTCGACATACACTCCAGTCCGATTGTCCTTGAACGAAAGTAGTTTGTAGTTGTTATTGACAAGATCTTCGAAACCCGAGAATTGTTTTCTTTCTGCAGGGGCAATAATTTCACTTGTTATGAACGTTGCATAGAGAGAAGTGATTCCACATCCCGTGGCAATGACTATCAAGAAAAGATTTCTTCTTCTGTTGTAGGTAACTCCCTTATCTAACAGAAGACCTACTAAAGACATCAAAATCCATTCTATTGTCTTGGCTGGGGAGAATTTCGTGTCTCGGAGGGCTAAAATTAGAAAGGAGAGTGGGAAGAGTGAAAACATGAGGAGAAAGGATGGGAGATCAAATGTATTCTGAATCAACACCGACAGTGGGGTATCGTGGAAATCAGGGTAGCTTCGCAGTAAGAGGCAGCCCATTCTTCATAGCGTTCAATATATACCGTTCGGTACCAGATGTACATATCTAAGTCATTATAACTTCCCAACATTGCAATTGTTCCACTAAAAGTTTCTCCTATACCTCTGGTGTAAATTGCTGTAAAATTTAATTTTTCGGCCATACTTTCGACAGCTCTGAATGTAAAGCGACAAGGTTTTTGCCCCTCACCTCGTTTTATGGCAGAATAGATGGAGTGTTTACATTTTGGCGCTGGTGCGGCAGAGGAAGGCCAAAAAGGATCAAGCCCTCCAATTAGGATACCTTGCATATTTCCATTTAAATTGTTCCAAGCTGTTTCCCAATCTTCATCCTGGATTTTAACATCTGCGACGAAATCATTTTGTTTGTAGAGACTTCCAGTATGCATGGAAATGTGGGTCGAATTTTCGATCACTAATACAAACAGTGGACCAGTCAGCTCCTCCTTAAAATGTGATGATAATTTTCGGTGAGTTTTAAATGTGTTTCTTTCAAAGACAATTATGAATGTAGAAGAGCGACGATTGATCTCTTTTCCAAAAAATGTAGTTAAATGTGTAATGGATTTGTTTTGAGCCATTAGAATGTTGACGCTGCACAGATTATTGGAAATATCCCGTGGATTGTCCTGACGTCGATTGAAGATGCTTTTGTTGTAACCCTTTGTAGCCACAGTCCACGGCTGTAGATGCTGACTACTTAACAGGATCGTTGTAACCGAGACAGAATCAGAAAATTTGACTAGGTTGAAATCACAATTTTTGTAAAATGACAAATTTCGTATTCCGCTCACCGTCCCAACATAAATCCAAACTGACAAAATCGAAAACAAATTGCAAAACATTTTGGAATTCATTTTTCTTTAGTGTTCAGGTTCGATGTAATTTTCTAAATGGAAGGTAGACCGAATAATTGGCGTCATTCCGTCCCACACGTAATGATTACTCAACTTTGTTGTCAAGTTGTCCACAGAGACCATTTCTAAACATTTCCTTATGGTGAACCATATAGCCCGAAAGAGTTCGTGCAAAAAAGTTTTGATGAAAACTGAATGCTGTGGGAAATTGCAAACTTTTCAGTGAGAAGAGTGGGAAACAAAAGGCAAGCACGAGTGGTTAAGGAAATGGGGAAATCAAAAGGGAATTTAAAAATCAACATCTTCAAACTAATTAAAGTATTTACCCTACTGTAATTAAGTAGTCTTTAGCTTTTCAAATAAATAAATGAAACTGTAACTGTAACCCTCTTTGATTTCACTCCTCAAGATTCCTTGACTGAAATGTGATGACCTTTAAGCTTCTACAAAAAATGGGGCAAGGAATTTTTCAGGGAATAAGTAATTACCAACATATTAATAGAGATTGACGTTTTGTTTCAATTTTAACCAGTTGTCATGAATTTTATGGCTACCATTTTTATCGCATATAATATAATAGCAGCACTTTGAAAGATGAATGTTAATCTATTTTACGAGCATTCATCAGTGTTTTATGTTTGTTAAGTACTACGATAGAGTTTTTTACTCCCGTAACCTAAACTATTACTTGAAATATAATTTAGTGATACTTAATTTTAATTAGTACATACTCTACTAAAACATTGACCATCAAGTCAGTTGGTTACAGATGGTGGGACAAAAATAATTTTCACGGTATTTATTTTGCTTATGGTACAGAAGGATAGATTACACAATGACTATATAGCAAGGTATGAGGTTAATACAACCTAATACGAAACAAACCAAAAAGTAGAATACCAGCGACAAAGGAATATAGGTTGGAGTCTATTAAATTGCAGCGTATTTGAACTTGACATAGAAAAACGGAAAGTAATACTAGCAATATTAAAGGTAAACCACGAATATACAGACAAAAGGCCGTGCATTTACACAACTTAGCTATGCTACTAGTGCTAACTGCCACTGAATATGTGTCATGTTTTTTCAATGGCGAAAAGAGTGTTATGAGACGGTTTTTCCCAGAAATTGTATTCATACATTAACCAGAGGGTGTGAATAAAATATGGGCATCCAACTTGTATAACTAAAAAGCATAGACAGTATGAAAGAGGACAACCCAGTAAAGAATGGCAAAAGCAAGAAAAGTGTCCAAAGATAAACAACGTAGACACGAAAGAGTTTTCCAAGTAATTTACCTAATAACTGCCTAAGATATTGAAAGTTGATTTAAGAAATGGATGACCAAGCCTATTAGGTAATCTCTTGTGTAGTGAGGGTGAATGTATGTATGCGAATGGCTGAAGATATACAAAGCTTTGAAAAATGTCTCCACACACCAGTAATCATTGGTTACTTTAGTTGTTTAAGCTAAAATGCTATGTTCATAATATTGAATGGACGAAGTATCAAAGGTTGAGTTCAACTTTAAGTAGGCGTTATACGTATAACATTTAAAGTATCAGAAAGAGGACGCCAATTGCGATGTAGTAGCCTCCTATAGAAAAAATAGATTTAAACTTACGTGGCTCAAATTTGAGTAATATTATATTATGGCTGTGCCTACTATTTTCATTATTTAAAGCAACAAAAAGAAGATTTATGACAAATAATTAAATTACAGACGTCAATACTGAACACCCAAGGAACTAACAAATTCTTTTGAATGCTAGATGTTGTGTGAAATGCCTGAAAAGAAATACAGCTACTGCATCTAAAACGGATGTAGAGGAAATTTATAGATTGGCATACCTGCAGCAACATAACTCAAGACTTTTGGATATTGCTTAAAAGCAATGACAAGAAAGTTATATATAATATTGCCAAACCCCCTTTAACATTGAATTACAAAAGGGCGTCTACCAATACCTAAAATCAACTTTGGCATTTTAGAATTGCCAATGTATAAGCATATACCTATATGGGTACCTGTGGATGCATAATAATGCTACGTAAGCTCCTTTGCCTAAATAAGGAAATATTTGTTACTTGTTGACGCATCACCCGAGCAGTATATTATATTTCGCTTAAGATTTAAGTTATAATATCAGTGGTTAATTTTAAATAGCTATAATAGAATGAAAGAAGGACGGAATGAGTCAGTGAGCTGAAGAAAGGAAATGTTCTTATGAAAGTACTCATTAAGCTATTGAATTATTGAAAAGGTATTCTTCCTTTGGTATTGAACATTGTTCCGGTGGTGGAGCTCTGCCACAATGCAGTGATTTTTGTTAGTTGAAAGTTGACAACTGTAGAAAGCATTGAAAGCCAATGGCTAATACATGATTCATAAGGTGCTATGAATATACCTAAGTGTACAATTCACATTACCGTCGACAAAGTTGAGCTTTATAAAAATAGGAAGACATATTTCGTCCAACTTACGGACAGTAAATTATTGTAAGCATTATTGTCTTTGGTATTGAACATTGTTCAGGTGGAGCTTATTTTTCCGTGTTTTTTGCTATTTAACCCAATGGTAACCCAACATCATTACACAAAGTTTGTTTTATATAATAAAACAGTTGGGTAAAGCATTGAAAGTCTATGGCTATATCATGATTAAATAATTTCCTTTCAAATGGAGCTTTAAATATAATATGCCTACGTGTAAAGTACATTTAACAATACCGTCGAGAAAGTTGAGCTGTATAAACATAGGAAGACATATTTTGTTCATCCACGCATACTTATGCACAGAAAATAACATTGTCTCCAGTAATTCTTTTTCGTCTGAAAGACTAGGTATATCAGTCTGGTTTTAGTCGTCACCAGTCTTGCATCCATTTTTGATGTTAGAAATAAAGTTTATTTAATTTTTAATATTGTATTAGAAGACATTATAATTAGTAAATCAATATAATAATAATTAAACATAACGTACGAAAAACATTCAGTAAGTAGTTTTTGACAGTTCTTTCAAATAGTCATATCTAAAACAGAGTTAATCTAAAAAGTATGAGACTAGGGCTATTCATATTTCATGGAGACCACTTTGTTTCGAGTTGATTTGGTTCAATAGGTAACACTTTAATCTGCTCATCATTAAGGTGTGTTTGTATTTCATTCATACTGCTTCAACATTGATGGACAGTATTTTTACACAGAGTAATACAAATAAATGCATGGGAATTAAGTCAGCAACCCAATTTCCTTACTTTTTTGAATCCAACAGCCAGTCAGTTAAACGTATGCTGAGTGTAGGAAGTACGTTTCCATTGCACTCGAATCTGCTCCAGAAAGAAGTAAATATACTGAACCAAGGGCAACTCGTAACCAGATTGCCCTGTAAATCGAACATTTCTTATCCCAGCCATTTCCTCGCATCATCTAAATAGCCGTAGTTTAGAGGTTTGGGGTGGGGCTTTGGGATGAGCCAAAACCAGAAAATCGGTATTTGGGTGAAAATTAGGATATTAGAAATTTTTAGATACCTGATTACTTTCTTACTTAGGTTTACACTCATAACATACTCATAAAAGTTTACGATATACGTTGAGGATATTCAGGAGCAATGTCCATCTGAATTTCATTTTAAAAGTCAAAATCAATTATTTTTTTCAGCTATTTTCATTTTTAATTTTTAAGCTACGAATTATGAATTTGAGTAATATTTTCAATACAGATATGGATAATATGGAAGCAATTGTCCAGTAAGAACATCAAACTTATGAATGAAACGAACCACTTAAGAATCACCATGGAGGACCATCAAGAATTAAATGCTCATGTGGTAAACTTTCCTAAAGAGCAACGAAAGAAAGTTATATATTCAATTTCAGCGGAAATATTCGACCAATTAGAACGCATTCTTAACTTAGGACGCATGTTAAGAATATCTCCGTTTTATTGGTGTAAAAATGATTACGCAGTAAAGAAAAGGAACAGCAAAATTACGACTTGCATTTCTCATTTGAACCTTGCGATATATTTCTTATTATCCATTTACTTCACAATTCAGATGATAAGATTTTCAACAGTCGGCGATTTGTCCCTCTCGTACATTGTTTCTGTGCTTTGTACCGTAATGTCTTGGGCAATAGTTCTAGTAGATATCACACGTTTAATACTAATAGAGACTTTGTTTATTGCGATCACAGACGCCTTGAATATTTTTTATGACTTTGAAGGTAACACTAATTACTTTTAATTCATTCATATGTTATATTTTTTCACAAAATTAAAGAAAACTAAATTGTTATCTCAATTGTTTTAGAGAAATATATACACGAAAAAAAGGAAATTCGGAACAAAACTCTTGTAATAATAATGACGGCAATTAACTTTTTTCCATACATGTACAGCTTCACTTTTACTACGTTTTATTTATTCTTCCACCGGGAGCCAGTATTTCTCTTCGTGGACCTTCCAACAAAATATCAGCATTTCCTATTTGTCATAGTATTTGCAATGATAATTTTTTGGATCGCTGTTACAGCCGCATGGGCAATTTTAACTTTCTTGGAAATGATGCTGGTTGTACATGAAATCATTTGCATTTTGCAACCGGAGTTAAAGTAATTTAATTTATTTTTGCTGAAATTTATTTTAGAATTTTATTCATAATGTTATTACTTTACTGCGTATAGTGTTTGCTTGAATATATCGCCTAATCAGACAGTCATAATTTAGTCATTTAGATGGAGACTCAGTAAGTACGTCAGTAATGTATTATAAGTAAGTGTGTAGTGTGTAGACGAAAGGGAGGCTTTACGGGTTGAAGCCCTTCCTTCACCCCAGAAAAATACTTTTTTTAAATAGCAAAACGATTTCGCGGATTATTAGACTTTCTATGCCATTTTTGACTCAAGTTCGTCAAAAATGCCAAAAATTTGAAAATATGTTGTTTCGAATATGTGATCCCCACAATTTAGTTCTGTATACGTGCTTATATTTACCTCACATTTTCATTTTTCACAAATTTTCCATTTTCCCACTATTTTTCAGGACCTATCATTTCAATGCAGGTTTCGAAATAGGCACCGGATGTATAGAGAGACGTTTGTATTGTGTATCTAAAATAAATATTTATTTTATGTCAACAATATTAAAATTATCACTAATTGATGAATTTGGTTTTGTAATGACGAATTCTAGATTGGGACTAAAACAGTACAGATCGAAGAATATGGTTCGACAAAATCCCACTATCTTTGTAAAATATGCAAACATTTTAAAGTATTATATGCAATATATCCAATATGAAATCGGCCTAGTGCTAGGACCAATTCAGTCATTATTCACTAGATCACTAATAATGCTAATTGTGTTTGCTATAAAATATAATAAGATATGTCCCGCGTATCTTCTACTTCTAATTTGCTTTGGTGTTTTTACTATTTCCATTTTGTGGTGCTTATTTTTAGTAATTTTACATAAGGCAACAGATATATATAACGATACAATAAGAAGTTACTCAAAACTTTACACTTCAAAAAAGATGCACGACGTTATGTACGTTAAAAAGTGTTTACGGTATTACTCAAAACAAATACATATTAGAATAGGATTGGACGAACCCGTTACGGTTCAAAGTGTACCACGATTTATACTGAGTCTAAGCAGGGGAACAACGAAACTACTAATGTCAACTGGTCATATGGGCGAAGTGTTGGATTTCATCTGAAGACTTGCATATTTAAAATGCAAGACTAATACATATCAGATACATGGGCAAAGACATAATAAACAAGGATATTAACTTCTCAGAATCATTAGGAATATAAAAGATATTCATGAAGTGATCCTCTTATTACAGTAGGAATTTGGTCGAAGCCAGTTGTTTTAGTTGGAAAAGAATCAAAAAGACTTGAAAATTGACATTAAAAATTTAATAAAAGTCACAAGTCGATAAAAGTCTTTAATAAAAGAGAAGAGTAACTTTAACCCAAATTATGTATCTCAGAAAATTTAAGAAAATTCAGACTTTAGTCTCAACTTTTTCACTTGTATGTATAACTCTGCAATACTGAAAATGAGAACTCTTTAACCCCGTTCTAAATACTAGAACAAGAACTAAATTTATGGCTGAAAACCTTACCTCCTATAATATTTTATATGATACGTAGGATTCGGGTAGGATATATGAAAAGGAAAAAAGTGTGAAAGTCAAACCGGGCGGTTGGACTTACACAATAAACATTTGATTATCACGGATCACTCCACCAAAATATCATATTGTCCATATCCTAATGCTTACATGTAATATTGCTATTTTCTATTTATAACTATGTCTAATAATTATATCTACTACTATTAATACTGGCCTGCATTAATTATTTTCCTTAAAATGTAGATATTTACCTAATTAATGGTTATGCTAAAATTATCTCTATATTTAGACCAAAAGCCTTCAGCAAGCCGTAACAGAAGCTCGCCTGAGTAAAAGGCACCGTGTGTACATTTTTGGTATATCAATAGTAGAAATAAACTGATTTTGATTATTAAGGTGAAAACAGTTCAAATTAGAGTAATATAATTCAGGTTCTAAATAAAACCAACTGCAAATCAAAATAAGAGAATGTTAACTATCAAAATCAACACAAAATCAAAATACATTAATGTTAAGTATTAAAATCAAAAGAAAATCAAAATTGATTCATATTGGGTATTATAATCAACAGAAAGAGGAGAGAGGATAAGTGGATGAGTGGGTTAAGATAAAAAATCCACCATTTTAACCTCCACCTCCTCCGCCACCTCACTCTTCCTCCACCACCACCTCACTCCTCCACCTCCTCCTCCTCATTCCTCCACCTCCACCTCATTCCACCACCTCCACCTCACTCCTCCGCCTCCACCTCACTCCTCCGCCTCCACCTCACTCCTCAACCTCCACCTCTGCAACCACTGTCTTACTTTAACCGGTAAATTAACTGTTAGTCATTGAAAATTAATTTATAAAGTAATTTACCTCATAAAAGCAAAAGCAGGTATAAGTTGAAAATGATATGGCCATATAATATACGGAAAAAGTGAATATAAAAGGTTGAGTTTAACTATATTTAGGTATCATAATACGTATAATATTTATAAGTATAGAAAAGATGCCACCGATTGCTGTATATTACTCTAAATAATACAAAACATTGATAAGAAGATACGTGGCCCAAATTTGATTAATATTATTGCTGTAATCACTATTTCCATTATTTAAAGCAACATGAAGAAGATTTGGCGAATAATTAAATTAAAAACATGTTTGTCAATACTGAACATCAAAGGAATTAACAAATACATCTGAAAGTCAAATCTCTTGAAGGAAAAAAAGTTACTACATATAAAACGGATGTAAAAGAAGGTGAGTGACGCGAGATTTGAGTCGTCACTTTGTTATTGCTTAAAAGGAATGACGAGAAAGAGATATTTAATATATTGTAAAATCCACTTTAAGATTAGAAAAGGGTGTCTACCATTTCCCAACATAAACATTGACATTTCAGGAATTGCCAATTGTATAAGTATATGTGGGTTGATCCTTAAGCTCCTATGCCTTGATAAGGAAGTATTGATATTACATGTTGACTAATCACTCGGGTATGTAGTATTTATTGCTTCAGATTTTAGGTATAATATAATATTTAGTGGTTAATATTCCTGATTTCTTTTAGCCTCTATATTACAATGATGAAATCAAAGATTTAGGAGGATAAGCCGCTATACAGATTGACATAGTCGGGTAAAATTTACCCATCAAGGCATTTAGTGTATTAGTGTATGGAATAAGTTATTATATAGCCTTATGTGTATTGAACATGGGACAGGTGGAGCTTATTTTGCCGCAATGCAGTACTTTTTTGTTATTTGGTCAACATACATCGATACCCAACATCATTACACAACGTTTCTTTTATGTAAGAAAACAGTTGCGTAAAGCATTGAAAGCCAATGGATAATACATGATGAATAATTTCTTTGCTTAAGGTGATTTAAATAGAGTACCTAAGGGAAATCTACATATTTTATATAGAAATACCGTCAAATTTAAGCTATATGAAAATAGAAATAAATATTTCGTCCCTCCACGCTTACTTATGCACAGTAAATAATTTTATTGTATTCAGGAATTCCCATTCCCTTGTCCCGTACTGAAAATAAGCTAGGTATATCACTCTGATTTACGTCTTCAACAGAGGTGTTCTTTATATAGATACTATCAGTGAATTTTATTTACTTTTTCATCTGTGGTTGTAGTAGATACCATTATATTTAGTAAATCAACTTGCCTATAATTAACCCAAAACGTACGTTAAGCCTTGGGTAAGCAGTTTGACAATTTCCTCAAATTTACACAAAATCTTATGGTTATTAGAGGACAAACATTAGACTAGAGTATTTGGTATTTCAATATGACTAGTTTGCTTTGAGGTAGATTGGTCGGCGAAACTTTCATCTGTTCATCATTACGTTTTGTTTGAATTTTGGGGGAATCTACCATATTTCCTTCAAAGTTGGTGGACAGTATACAACGGAGCTATTTACATAAATATAGTGTGTGACCTTCAGGGCGTAAATCCTTAGGTCGATTCTACGTTTTGCTTTAATTAAAATTCTAAGTCTGATGAATATTACATTGCTCAGGAATATGACATAATCAAAAGGGATTTAAACAAATAATAATAAAGATAGATCGGTAAACGTGTACTAACTAAAATAAATTATTCTGGTCAACTATTGTCATTTTAAATTTTCCAATCAGTTTAATATTGAATTTGAGTATTATTTTTGGTGCAGGTATGGAAACAGTAGTCCAGTAAGAACATCAAACGTCTATAGCAAACGATTAAATTACCATGGAGGAATGTCAAGAATTAAATTGTGATGTGGTCTCTAAGGAAAAAAGGAAGAAAGTCTTATACTCAATTTCAGCCGAGATATTCGACCAATTAGAACATATTCTTAACCTAGGATATGTTTTAAGAATATCACCGCTTTATTGGTGCAAACAGAATTACGCAGTGAAGAAGAGGAAAAGCAAAATTACGACATGCATTTCTCATTTGAACCTTGCGAACTTGCGATATATTTCTTAGCATCCATTTACTTCACGATTCAGTTCATAAGATTTTCAATGATTGGTTATTTGTCCCTCTCGTACATTTTATCAATGTTTTGTAGCGGAGCATGTTGGGGATTGGTTCTGATAGAAATCTTTAGCTTAATATTAATGGAGACCCTTTTTATTGGTATCACAGACACCTTGAATGTTCTTTGTGATTTTGAAGGTAATAAATCCCTTTAATTAATTCACCCGTTACACTGTTCCACACAATTACTGATAACGCAATTGTCATTATATACCATTTTACAGAAAAATATATACTCGAAAAAAAGGAAATCCGGAACAAAACTCTTGCAGCAATAATGAGGGCAATGAACTTAATTCCATATATTTACACCTTGGGTATTACAACCTTTTACCTACTCTTCTACCGGGAACCAGTATTTCTCTTCGTGGACCTTCCAACAAAACATCAGCATTTTCTATTTGTCCTTGTATTTTCAATGGCAGTAAGTTGGATAGCCATTACCGCTGCATGGACAGTTTTAACTTTCTTGGAAACGGCACTGGTTGGATATCAAATTTGCTACATTTTCGTACATGAGTTAAAGTAAGTTAATTGATTTTTTGTATATATTTTTTACTCAAATAATACATCAGGTGCTGGAGAATCTTCATAATTTCCCTAAATATTTTCCCAAATTGAGTAAAAACTACTTTTAAACATGTCACGTGTTCAAGCATCCCCTTGAATGGATACGTTCTTGGTGTCAACGATAGCCTATCAAATTTTTCAGTGTTAAAATTGCTTCTTTTGAAATTCAATATTGATGTTATATTCTAGCTACAATCCTTATTTATCTCCTCTGAAGGCTTCTACCTGTAGTATTAAACAAGGTTTCTAGTGCAAAATTTCCAATCTCACAATTGGAAAAGTGGAAAATGAAATTACCAAGTGGGTGGTAAAACGGGCAATAGAATTATTGATTGGGGAATGGTAAACAAATGTTCATGTTCGATAATCGATAAATTCAAAATGTTTTCTTATTTTTGACTATTTGGGCTTATTAGCTCTACGTAAGCATAATTCCATCTTATGAAATGACCAAATATTGAATTCAGCATTAATTGTAGAAATTTTTTAATTATAATTATAGATTGGGACTAAAACAGTACAGATCGGAGAATATTGTTCGCCAAAATCCAAAGATCTTTGTAAATTATGCAAGAATGTTAAGCTATTATGTGCAATATCTTCAAGATGAAATTGGTCTAGTGCTAGGGTCAATTCAGTCATTGCTCACTAGATCACTAATGATCGTCATTGTTTTTGCCATAAAATATTACAAAACATTTTCCGCGTTGGCCTTGGTTATAATTAGTTTTGGTGCTTTATCCGCTTTTATTATGTGGTGCTTGTTTTTATACGGGGAGAAACTGCAAAGCAGACAGCGCATTGCCCGAAGGGCAATGTGTGATTTCGCCACTTATACTGCACTTCTGACGTAGGTAAAATTTTGTCAACTGGAATTGCTCGTAAACTAGCAGCTTTTATGAAATAATGCAAGTTACCGAAAACGTAAAGCTGTTCTTTGCGGGGTGTGCTTTAATATCAAATCAGCTTTTCCGTGTCAACTTTAGCCGTAGGAACCGGAAGAATGAATTTTAAAAATGTTTGGTCATCTAATTTATCTCCTTGGCTACTTGGTACAATGCATCATAGTCATAGTCTATTGGGACTGGATGGATTTTATATGGATTAGGAATACACATTGTAACTTTCCATTTCCTAATTCAATCTCCGTAGATACGGAGTACTGAGTACACTGAGTGATGTCGGCCATGTCGGATTTAAAGATGCATTATTCCTGTTACTATACGTAGTATTCCCATTCCCAGTAATCCCAGTTCATTCATCACAGTGCAAATACGGAGTACTGAGAACAATTCCAGGGATGGAAAATAAATTAGGCTTGAGGTTGCTTACAGGGATTGTAAAAAATAAACAATGAGGGAAAATTTCAGGGATGAAAAAAATATCATTGAGTGCGATTCCAGGCATCGAAAATGTCTAATTGTAATAGGCATGCATATCTATAATGCTCATTATTACTATATACTAATACAAACATTTACGCTTTGCTGGCTCCTGTTTTACTAACTACGAGGATACCAACTATTTATCTCCCTCAAGCGGGGGTTTGGGGGCGGCAGCCCCCAATAAAAAATAATATCTATATTAAATATATTATATATTATTAATAATTTTGCGAAAATAACAAATTTATAAAGATCAAATATCACATTATATATCATTTTTCCATAAACGTAAAATTTACGTTATAACCTAGGCCTATGCAGTGATAAATATTTCGGAAATGAAAACTTTACTCGAGTACATTGTCATGCATGGTATTGATACCTACATAATTAATTTCGAAACATTCATAATCTAGTTAAATCTTTTGTAGTTCGTAGTTATATGATAGTTATAACCAGATATATCAAGAAAAACAATAAAATAAAAAATATAACAGGTAAAAACCTGGAAAAATATACGGTGAGAATGCCAGCAAAACTTAAAAACAAGGCATTAATTAGAGATTGCGGTATGAGAAAATAATGAAATTTTGCAAAACTATTCTCCTAAATAATCTCCCCGTGCGTTTAAACTATTCCCTTGCTATTCTTTAACACTGATATCGAACAGACTTTGTAATTGTTATTATAATTGACAATAATTTCAAAATGAGATAACAAATGAGATTAAAAGTTGAAAACTAAGGTCCAGCCAAGGCAAATAACCGGTTTCCTTGCCTCCCGTTTACCTCCCTGGTATCAGGTGGGTTCAGTAGAGAAAATCCCATAAGAAAGTTGGAACTTCTATATGGGACTTTCTTTTGAAATTAGTTCCATATTCCGGTCCAAGACCAAGATGCTGGTAGTCATGGATACCCACCTTTCAGGATTAAATTGCAAGTCCCATATAAAAGTTCAAACTCTCTGATGGGACCTCCCTCCACTGAACCCACCTGATACCAGGGAGGGGGAATCAGTCTATTTGCCTTGGGCCCAGCGTCTTTAAATGGCGACTTCAATAAGCATCAACATTTTCTATGTTACAGTTATGAAAGCAATTTTGACATTACATTATATTTTTTATACACCCCTCATATTAGGAGTGCAATCATGTAATGATTTAAAGAATACAAATAGAATATTTTATCTAGAATATAAGCACAAAAAATTGCCATATCGTCAACTCTCCGTAGCTCCGTTATTGACATTAAATCCGTTATGCTATTTTACAAAGGCGTACAAAGATATAAGGGCAACAAATTCCCATTTTATGAAATATTTTTCATCCCTACATAGGTTAACTACATTGACGGGCCAGGAAAACAAATACATTTTGAGGTTTTGGCTCATGTACTCATATGTCACAAAACAAATGTTCAAAGATAGTTCAAATGACTTAAAACTTTAAACGCACGGGTAGATATTTAGGAGAATAGTTTTGCAAAATTTCATTATTTTCTCATACCGCAATCTCTAATTAATGCCTTGTTTTTAAGTTTTGCTGGCATTCTCACCGTATATTTTTCCAGGTTTTTACCTGTTATATTTAATAATTATACATGAGGTTACAGATATGTACAACGGTACTGTAAAAAGTTACTCAAAACTATACACTTCAAAAAACAGATTCGATGTTATGTACTTAAAAAAATGTTTACATCATTTATCAAAGGAAATGCATTTTAGAATAGGATTGGATGAACCCGTTACAGCCCAAAGTGTACCACAATTTGTGCTGAGTCTAAGTAGAGGAATAATGAAATTGCTAATGTCAACTGGTGATATGGGGGAAGTGTTTGACTTCATATGAAGACAGATATATTTAATAGTAAGGATAATATATCACATACATGGGCACATCCAAGTGTGTTAGCTTCTCAGAACCATTAAGAATATAATGTAAAAGACATGCAACCATGAATGAAGTAGTCCTGCTACTACACTAGGAATGTGAGGGTGTGGGCGAAATCGTTGAAACGAGTTGTTTCAAATTTAAAATGTGGAGTCTGTATAATTACGATGATGTTTTAGAATAGTGGCAGTAGAATCAAAAAAACATAACGATTGACATCTGCACTTTTCAGTCAAGTAATGTTAGTTAGTAATATTAATTAAAAAGCGATACATTGTGTAAAGTACTAGGTCCTTAGTACCCGATTGAACATTCTTATCCCAAGTGTAGTTCATTATTTTTTGTAATATGCCTCGTGCTTGTGCATTTATGCTTTTCCTATCAGATATACATTGAGACCAGGGAACAAAAAAGAACCTTTTTTGCCTTTTACCTTTTTTGCCTTTTTTATAAAAATGGTAGGAGTAAGATTTTTAAAAAGCAGTCCTTTTTTGCCTTTTTTGATGTAGCAGAGTGCCCCATTTACTTCACTTTACATGTAATTAAGGTAAAAATGGTAAAAAGGACTGCTTTTTTAGAAAAAGTAGTGCTTTTTTAGAAAAAGTAGTGCTTTTTACCTTTTTTGTAAAAAGGAGTACCTTTTAGTTCCCTGATAGAGACATAGATAGATACATACATAGATAGGTTGGTAATTTTGTGGTTTTATCTCAGACTGCGGTTATAATATAATAGAAATATTTCAAATACTACACACATTCCTTTAATCTTTACTCTACATAAACGTAAGGTGGGACATGCGCATGGAATTCTTTTTCTATTCTTGTATAAAATTTGTATATATGTCCGTAATATGTTGTAATTAATGAGCAAGGACTAGAAATTCGCTAGAAATTTACTGATTTCAACATTTTCTAGCACAACTTATGTGCTAGGATTCAAATAGTACTAAATATATCTTATTGTTGCTATAATAATACCCAAAATTGGTGTTACCTAATTTAATTACATAATGAACTTCCTGAATAATTATTATGCTCATATGAATTTCACTTTAATATTAAAATTTTACGCTGTTTTATTGGGCCATTCTTTAGTGCTTTGAGACATCGAAACATGTATGTTTAAGGCAGGGCATATAAATACAAGATAGATGAAAAATAAATCTGGCAATTATATTACTTAATAATTTACACTCACGCCGGCAAGAGCGGGATAACGCATGCATGCCATAAATTTTATCTAATAATATAAGACAAAGTTTAAAATGTTTCGTCTGTTAGTAATAGTCATTTGAAATCCAAATAAGTTTAGGTTAAAAGTTTTCCATTTTGTGACAAATTCAAATCTATGTTATATATAAATTCTAATATAGTACAAAAGTTTTTTTCCGCCAAAGTTTCTATAATGGAGAAATGACAGTTAGCAGTGAATTGCTCATTTCCCAATAGAAAAAGTAGCAAACAAAAAGGCCGATTGGGTTTAAAAATGGAAACTTCTAGGGGGAATTATAAAAAATGCTCATATTAGTCGATTAAATCTTTATCAAAGGATTTAGCCTTAGTAGCTTTTAGAAACACAAACAAAATAAACTTACTTCACTTTGATCTACTTATTTCATGATTTAAAATCGAAGTATTGAAGAAAAATAGTAAAAACATATTCCCATAGAAAGATTGATAATCCAAATAGGAATATAATTCAGGAGCTGACTATTCTTAATTCTTAAATTGCTATGCAATAAACAATAAAGGAAATGCGAGCCAGCAGGAATTCCTTTTTTATAGATTGTGACTGTTTGGAATATGTGATATAATTATTATAAAATAATTTAGAAGGGGCTTTAAATAGTTAGTGCCTCCTGAAATGTCGATTATCAAATTCATTAGTTTTTGATATGGTGGGACAAGAACAATTTTCACGGTATGCGGCATCCAATTTCCTGTTGCTATAGAAGGTGATATTATACGCTTTTAAGATATCTCTGGATTGCACATTGGCATGGTTTGAAATGGCACTTTAGTTTTAAGAATGCGTCAATTTTTAATTAAATGTCGTTTTTGATCTGTTAATTGTGCGTATGTGATCCCAACTAAGAGTACAAAAACAAACAATTGAGGTTGAATAGTCCACTATTAGTTCCACAAGCGTATATCGGAAGAAATGGATCGGGAGTAGCATTTACAAACTTCTATATTATTGTTTCTTATTAGTGTAGGACAAGCAAAGCACGTATGCAGAACTGAGTTTCAGGGGGGCTAGATTTCCAATAGATATTGTAAGTATATATATTAGCGCGTAGCGCGAAAATTTTTGGCATTTTTTGAAGGAAATGAGTCAAAAATGCGAATTTTTTTGCTATTTTGAAAAAACAATTCCCTTTTTCTTGGATTTCGGGGGAGGGGGGAGGCTTCAGCCCGTAAAGCCCATTACGTCCTTAAATACGTCCTTGGTGTAGCACCTGTTGTACCCTAAGTCCATAATGTCTTACTAATCCTTTCCTATTGGCAGCTGTCAGGTATCGGGTGGGAAGTTATTGGCCGCTGTTGGGTAATGGGTAGGAAGGGTTTGGCCGCCGTCAGGTATCGGGTGGGAAAGTATTGGCCGCTGACGGGTATTAGGTAGGAAGGGTTTGGCCGCTGTCAGGTATCGTGTGGGAAGGGTATTGGCCGTTGTCAGGTACCGGGTGGGAAAGTATTGGCCGCTGTCAGGTATCGTGTGGGAAGGGTATTGGCCGCTGTCAGGTATCGGGTGGGAAAGTATTGGCCGCTGTCAGGTTTCGGGTGGGAAAGTATTGGCCGCTGACGGGTATTGGGTAGGAAGGGTTTGGCCGCTGTCAGGTATCGTGTGGGAAGGGTATTGGCCGTTGTCAGGTACCAGGTGGGAAAGTATTGGCCGCTGTCAGGTATCGTGTGGGAAGGGTATTGGCCGCTGACGGGTATTAGGTAGGAAGGGTTTGGCCGCTGTCAGGTATCGTGTGGGAAGGGTATTGGCCGTTGTCAGGTACCGGGTGGGAAAGTATTGGCCGCTGTCAGGTATCGTGTGGGAAGGGTATTGGCCGCTGTCAGGTATCGGGTGGGAAAGTATTGGCCGCTGTCAGGTTTCGGGTGGGAAAGTATTGGCCGCTGACGGGTATTGGGTAGGAAGGGTTTGGCCGCTGTCAGGTATCGTGTGGGAAGGGTATTGGCCGCTGTCAGGTATCGGGTGGGGAGGTATATATGCCGTTGTCGAGTATTAGATGCACACATGCACAAGGCCGCAGCCAGAAAAAAATTCGAGGGGGGGCGACAAATAATAATTGAATAAATATACTTCGATTTCGGGGGCGCCTGGCTGCGGCCCTGCACATGCAACTTCATGATCTGATCGGCGTTCCGGAAAGTTTCGATAATTTAGCGATCTGATCCGAACCCGATCCGAATTTTTGAACCACAGCCAGGGACGCGACCCGCCCCCTCCCTCGAAATCGAAGAAAAGAAAGGAATTTTTGCCTTAAAACCCAAAAATTTTCTATTATTATTTGTCGGGCCCCTCCCGAAATTTTTTTCTGGCTGCGGCCCTGACCACAGCGACTTAAATCGGATCGCTTAAGTTTTTGAGTGATAGCGACTCGGTTCGATTCGGATCGCCGATCATGAAGTTGCATGTGTGATCGCGTGGGAAGGTATTTTCCACGGTCGGGTATCGGGTGAAAATATTCTATATATCGGGTTTTGGGTAGTTGGACGTCGGGTGGAAAGAGAATGGCCGCTGTTGGGCGACGGATGGGCAGGCATCATCGGGTAGATAGATAGAAAAGTGATAGAACTAAAGAGGTTATAAACTGTTAGAACCTCTTTGGATACAACGAACCAAGCTCATCCTATTTACCCGACACCTGAAGGCAGGCCACCCGTCAAACGAAACCTACCCACCCGATGATAACCGACAGCGAAAACTCATTACATACCCGACGGCAGGCCACCCGACACGGGCAACCTACCCACCCGAGAACCGACAGCGAAAACTACCTACCCACCCTATACCCGATACCTAATTGCCTAACACCCGAGACCAATCCACGCGACACCGAAAGGCTAACTACCCGACAACAGTCAACCGATCTTTCTAAAAATATTTTTATTTTATTGTTTTATTATAACCAAGGCAAATAAACTGATTCCTTGTCTCCCGTTTTCCTCCCTCGCATCAGGTGGGTTCAGTGCAAACAGTGCCATGTAAAAAACCTACGGCAAGCCGTAACAGACGCTCGCCTGAGTGAAGGGGAACGTGTATACATTTTTGGGGAAACAATAATAAGTTTTTTTGATTACTAAAATGAAATTCAAATTAGATCAATATTGATCATTATTCAAAAAAACTAAATTGACTAATGCTGATCATCAAAATCAACAGAAAATCAAAATTGATTAATATTGACTATCAAAACAAACAGAAAATCAACATTAATCAATAATGAGAATAAAAATCAAAAGAAAATCAAATTCAGTTAATATTGACCATGGTAATGAAAAGCAATTCGAAAATGTAAATTTGAATATAAATGCGTAATAGATTTATTCTTGTCTTATAACAGTTATTTTCCGGTTTTATTTACTTTATTACAATTCTTAAATTTGGTCGAAGAGGAGTTAAATATTGTATACTACCAACTTAGCAATTTATAAGAAACAGAATTGACCTTTTGATATGCCCATTTTCAGCTTTGACTATCAAAAAGAAGAGAAAGTGAGCCCGTTGTATCTTGACAACTATTGGACCAAATTGGCGAATTTTCAATAGGCTTGGTAGGCAATGTTTTTGGCAAGTTTGATCAAAATCCGTCAATGCGTTCGAAAGTTATCGTGTTCATGGACGAACAGATGGACAGACTGTGCGCTTCTACAAGCTGCCTTACTCAGGCGAGCTAAAATGGACTGGTGACGATTCCTATTGATTTTGGGGTAAATCGGTCCATTGGTTGCTGATGGCTACCGGGTGGGTAGGTTTCGGTTAACGGGTGGCCTGCTGTCGGGTGTCGGGTAAATAGGATGAGCCATGTAAACGGCGGTAAATATCAAAATGCCGTTCAAACTCACCAAAACAAAATAATATATTTTGTTCACTGTTGTGTCGACTGTCAATGACCAGTCACCAGTGTGTCCCTCGGGTTAAAATGTTTCTCTTGTCAAGTCATCGTAAGTTTCACTGAATCTTTCGTTTACTATTGTTGTTCACATCAAATAATAATAATAGACCTTTTCGCGGTTAGGCACTTTTGGTGGGCCAACATGGATAGTCCACGTACCCTATCCATGTTCTGCCCACCAAAAGTGCCTAACCGCGAAAAGGTCTATTCCATCAAACAGTATTAAAAATTGTAGTGCTCAAACCGAAACTTTTCCCACGTTACACTCTGATCTATAGGTTACAATTTTGTAGTGCTTTAACATTCAACATTGAAGATTGTATGATGAAGATGAAGATAACTGTATTAAGGTTGGACAATTTCTAATTTAATAGTTTTTGTAATTATAAAATCATATTTCGTATTGTTTTGTTAATTTTAAATTCCAAGACGACTAACAATAGAAAATAGACGTTTCCCAGGATAACACAGAAGGCTTGTGGGTGGGAAACTTCTGTACACATATTTAATACATATTAATTATAAAAGCTGTACATACAACATAACTCACTGCTAACGTAAAATTTAAATGTTCATTTCACAGGGGCTTAACTGACCGTCAAAGATATGACTGAAACAAACATTTCGAAACTTCTGACTTGAGAACAAATACTGTTTCAATCTACGCCCAATTCGATCTATTTTCACTTCAATTTCACACCTTTTATTTAAACTAGAAATACTTTCGCCGACAAAATTATATATATCCTAGAAAAACAGGAATTTCTCTATTATCAACTATTATAACCAATATTTTTGATATGGCAAATGTGAACTCTCCACTGAAATCTGATGGTAGTGTCCAGCAGGATGTGAAAATCTTCTCCGTCCAAAATAACGAGGGTTGCCCAACCCAAACGACCCAAAGTTACGTAAATGAAAGTATTGATAATATTGCAATTATTGAAAATGATTCAGCGGTTGACAGACAGAATTGTTATCATTTCAATGACGAATCCACGGAAGGCGACTATGAATTCATCAACGGGGACGTGGACGTAAAAGAACCGGAAGTGGAACCCATTACTAACAAAAATCTTGGCTGTGTAGATTATACACTCCCTGTTATTGTGATTCTTCCTTCTTTCACTAATACACTGCTCTCTACAATTGGAGAACCTAAATTTGAAATTCGGAAATTAAAAAATCTAAAGAAAATTCAAGCCATAGCAGAAATTAAGAAAACGTTGAAATATTCAGACAGCAAACTTAAAATTAATTCTCCCGGATATATTCCAGAACATTTCATCGCCGAAGAGAAAATAAAAGAAATTATATTTCCAAAACCGCCTTTCCAATTGAAGAGTCTCATTGCCTTGGCTCTCAATAATTGTGAAACCCACTGTTTACGTGTAACAGACATACGCAAATTTATAAGGTAAGAAGTAAAAACTGTTATTAATAGGTCCGTTTGTTGCTACTAAAATAAATTCCAAAGCAAAAGAGGTAGAACAATTTTAATAATAATTGTGTCTCTGTTTTATTTAGCTACCATTTTCCTTACTTCGTTGGAATAAAAACCTTCAGCAACTCATTAAGACATGCATTGTGTTGTGGTCTATATTTTATAAAAGTAGGTGTTGATAAATCTAAAGATAACATGTGGGCTACGAACCCTTATAAAATTCAACCATTGGAGAAGAAAATTAAAAAAAACTACGAAAAAAATAATTTAGAAGCAACAAATGCAATGTTTGATCCCGGTAAGCAGTTATTAGTATTAATAAATAGTTTTTATAGCATAGTTCATGTTTTAAATACAAAACTGTGACAATTAATTTTTATTTGCAGAAAACATGGACTCCATTTTGTCGGGAAAATTAAAACACGAATTTTGCCGTTGTGAAAATCCTGGGGGACATCACAGTGAAAGTAGCACGGAAATGGTAATATTTTTATCCATGTGTATCAAATGTGAATACGCAATAGTTAGCTTTTTAAAATTAATTGTAAATAATTTTTACTAAAAATGAATCAGGAGAGCCATATTGCGACAGAGTTTTCACCCTCATCTTCTCTCCAGGATTTTACGACACCTTCAAGTACAGACGCCATCATATCTGATGAAATTTATCTTCACAATGACAACGATGACAAAATAGACGTTAAAGAGGAATGGCTTGCAGTAGAAGATTTTGGAGATAGTGAATTCGCACATTCATCGATTGGGGAAGATTTTCATCACTCGAGCAATTGCACAGAGGATTTTTCATCGTCTCCAACTTCCCAGCATTTAGCAACATCGACAACTACTGTCATATCTGAAGAATTATATGTTCAAATAGAAGAAGAAAAATGTTTAGAAGTAGAAAGTTTTGCAGACTCTGAATTTTCACATTCGTCGATTGGTGAAGGTAACTTGTGCGATATTCACAGATGAACATTTTAAGCTATTATGCATAATGTTATTAAACTGCAGTAATGCAAGGAGTCATTTTAGTGTTAATTATGGAGTAATTGTTTTCAGAAAATGAGGCCAAGTACAATGTAGGTAAAAAAATTACTAATTATTTATTATTGACGCATATTTTTTAAAAAATTTTCAGGAGTCCAGACACAGCTTGAAAGTATGCCATCAATATCCACCCATACATCTACGGCGGAAATAAGCTCTCTAAATTACCAAATACTTCCTGCCGAAAAACCAATGCTTCTCAAACTCATTCCTCTCTCATCTCTAAAGAAAAATAAACGCGACACAAATGAAATAAGGCGCAGGAAAGCCCTGCGTACTTCTTTAAATTGCCTAAAAGATTTAGTCCCACAAAAACGCCTATTAGTAAAATGTAGCAAAGTTGAAATTCTGACAGGGGCTACAGATTATATTAGACAACTTGTCAGTTTGGAAAACCAACTTGTAAAAGAAAAATCAGCCACTGAATTAAAAAACCGTCTCCTTTCTAAGAAGTTAAAGCAGCTAGATCCACTTGCTTAAATTGTAGTAAAACTTGAAATTGAAATTATTGACGTAATGATTGTAGTCGTAGTATAGTAATGTCACTTAATATTATTTTTGCAAAACTTAAAAGATTATTATAATTTGATACTATTTCTTTTCAAAAGCCGCTGGTGGATATTGTGGAGTATCCTAGATACTGGAGGCGAACGGTAGACGGTAGGTTAGGCAAGACTCAAGAGACGGAAAAACAGGGAAGGTACCAAAAGGAAAAATGATGGAAGGGAAGAAAAAAGAGGGAGAAATAAGAAATGCAGTCAAAAAAGGGAAAAAAGAATGATGAAGGAAGAAGAAAAAACATTAAGAAAAAAAGTGGCGAAAAAAAGATTAAGTTATGGCGAAAATTTGTAGACTATGTTGGTCAAAAATTAGCCTAAAATGCCATTCATATAACATATATATAATTGTTAAAAAGGCCCATTTAATCATTTGAAGCTGTTTTATTTAGAAAGAAAACTTTTCTTGGATTTTGAAAGTTTTTATATGGAAATTTAGAAATTGAAAAATGGATCGCCTCTTTGTAATCAATCTCAATTTTCTTCAATACGTGATGAACTTTTTGAAAATGTCATTCTTCCATTTTCATTTTACACAAGATTTAATGTCGCCAAAAAATGTCACGTGTTCATAGGGGGCCGGGGAGACTATACACTCACTTAATCTGAGAAAAAGCGAATTTTTTACAATAATATGTCAAAAATTACAACAAGTTTTCGCGTGAATATATTATTACTTTGTTTAGCCATTTTTACTGGTTCCATTACGTAATACGTTAAGTTTGGGAAGGCATTCCTCAAAACTGGGAAGCGTTTTGGATAAATTTTGGATATTGGAAAAAACATAATTTCCACTAGCGCCGAAAACCATGTATTCACTCATCACGAATAAGATCACCAAACGGTTTGTACTGGCCTTGCATGTGTTCAGATTTTTTAACGGTCGCGTTTGGTAGCCTTTCTCACGAAGCACTGCATTTTATAATATTTGTTTAAATAAAAATTAAGCATAGTAATTCCAAAACCATTTTGACTGCCATTGGTAATACTATTTACACCATTGTGATCTAGAAAATATTTTTTAATGTATTCATTAATTATTGTCATGTAAAAAGTAACGATCCTATTCTGCTGTATTTTTATTTTATTATTTAAAACTAATATTATTGTCCTTAAGATGGGCGTATTCTTAGTTACAGCTAGTTACACTGACTATCATATTTGCAGTAACTTTTTCTTAGTAAAGTCCCTAAGGATCTGAGACGACTTGGCCTGCACATACATAGTTTTGAAAAAGATACACCGAACCATCGATGTGGAGGACCAGACCCTTTGGGGCTTTGCGAAAAAAAGTCGAAATTTTTGCATTGCCCATGAATGACCAACTTGGTAGTCAAGGTGGCTTAGTAAATTGTCTGGTCGGTTAAGTAATTATATATCCTTGGCTGGATAGGTGCTGAAATATAAATCTTTCAAAACATTTATTGTGTTGGTGTTTTAGTATATTATTGAATGAAATTGTATCACATAACGTAATAGTAATAGGATAGCAATAGGACAGCTATTGCGGACAACGGAACTTGATAATAATATAGTTTCTAGCTAATAATATAGTAGACAGACTGAACATTATATAACAGTGTCTGTAGTCTGTATAGTCGAAGATTCTAAAGCATCTAGAGTTGCCAAATGAAGGTCCAAGAAATCGTACACAAAGGGTTTATTGTTTTTTACATGATAATCAGTTCATACTCCATACACATTACGCATCGATAAAAAAAATCTCACGAATTGGTAGGTTCTATTACAGTTGTAGGAGATTTCGTCAATAAAATTTGAATATTGTTACCTTTTTTACGTTACATAAATCATTGATATTATTAACTAAGACTAGAGAGGGAGATTATGAGCCATGAGCTGAGGTACCGAATGCGGAATTATTTACTTCTTATTATGTACGTAATAAACTACTAATTGATGATTAAAAAAAGTTAAATACCGTAGAAAAGTTCAATATAAGCATACGACGGGCTTTGGATTCTGGTTTTATGAATAGTATTCATAATTTTAAATAATATCCATAGAGATTTTATTATTTACTAAAACATGAAATTTGAAACTATTTTCCATGACCGCCATTCTTATATAACGGAAGTTTTTATCAATACTCTAAGTGCAGTAATAAGAGAAGTATTTTCAAAAGAAGGCAGTTGTTATTTAAAATAAATAAATGCCTTGTGTTGTTACATTAACAACCTTAAAATTGATGTTACATTTAGTGATAAATTAAGATTAAGATGAACTTATATAATAATAAACTTTGAATGCAAAAAATATATTTTTCTATGTATATCCAGTGCTTTAATTTTTGCAAATCCGAAAACAGTTTCTTTTATTTTCGTTAACTGATATTAGTGAGGGAACACAGATTAGTAGTCCAGTTAATCCAAAAATTCTTTCAGTGTCCATGCCAGGAGAACATCAAGCTTAGGTTTTGAGGAAAATCGTTTACTCGAAAATGTAGTAAGGTGTTTTTATAGTAGGTATGTTTTCCTGGCAATACCATGAACTATAAGCCTATAGGTATTACTGTATATATTACTATCTATTTCTTACTAGATAAGGTGTATAATTTAGGTTAAAACTTTGTAGAATATGTTTCAACTTGTACACCTGCATTATTTCCTTCATATAAGTAAGGAATTATTACCGACTACAAAAGTAGGCTTACTGATATCATGTTCTGAAATTAAAATACTGTAAACTTTGCTTAATCAATGCTTAATCGTGCTCAAAATTAAAATTGTTGAAGTATTTTGTTATCTCTAACGTATTATCTAACTGCAATAGGATAGGAATTAAATCCAAAAGTTCACATATCAGTAAGAAACAAAACCCTAAACATTACGAGCATACCTACCTTCGTGTAAACAAATGACTGACAAAATTAACAATGCTACAAAAAGTAGTCGCATGGCCATCTAGACTATACTTAAAGTACAAATATTAATGAACGCTCTTCAAGAATTTACTGAGTATTTAAAGCTAATTTAATAAATGGTCGCAATGGTAGTTGTATTTAGTTAAAATAAAGAGTTGGCAGTGCTTTAATTTTTTATCCATACATATATTCCATATTATATTTATATTTATCCTATATATTATCCTAAACTAACTATAAAAACCATAAAACCTATAACGAAAAGTGAGCTCGAAAATGTATTACGTTCGGGTAGGGAAGGAAAAATGAAATGTAAAAATAAGAAAGGACGAAGGAGAAACAGAAAAGGGAAGAAGGAAGAAAAAAGTGGGTAGTATCAGGAAGTGAAAATGGGAAGAAGGAAGAGAAAACAGGGAAGAGAAAAAGGGAAGAAAGAAGAGAAAAAAGGGAAGAAGGAAGGTAAAAAAGGTTTGCTGAAGGCACAAGTCTACTGCCAGAAAGTGTGAATAGTAAGAGGATATAGGCTTCGAGCAATTTTAAACATTTTTCAATACATTTATTCTACTACAGTTCAAACATTATCTTCAGCTACTTCGTCCAATTTCATTTTTCCCAGCGCTTCTAAATATCAAAAAAAAATTCTACTTTAATAGTAGAATTTTATGCTTTGATTGTTCTCTTCTACAATCTGTTTTTAGATGGTCTGCCCTCTAGAGCTAGCTTTGCTGACTGGGATGGAATTTCTTTTCTCCTTCTTCTTTTGAGTTTATGCTTTTTAACCGCAAAAATTTCTTCCTCTACGCGAAATTTAATCTTAATTCCTTTGATATTTTGTTTTTAAGTAGCAATTTTCTACCGCTGCGTGTTTATTGTTTTCGATATATTCCCCTTAACGTCAAAAACTTTTAACACGTAGCGCGATATTATATTTTATTTATCCGTACCCCAAAACCGGGAAAAATTTGCCCCCAAAACTAGGAAGAATTTTGGTGGTATTTTGGATACCGGGAAGAAAATATAATTTCCCCTAGCGCAATTCAGGTTCATATTGAAGCCTGTTTTCATTTCGAACCCTAGAAAATATTATATCTAATCTAGGTCGTGTGGTATGCTATAGTTTATTGTTCACGCAGGTATCTATAGGCTCATATACTCTATGCACCAATACATTATCCAATAGACTTCTTCACTTATTTCTCCTTGAATATCTTCTAAGCTCCTAAATTCGTGGTAAATTACCTGGAACACTCTTTCGTGTCTGTTATGTTTATATTGGGACACTCTCTTTCTTTTGCCTTTCTTTGCTTATCTTCTTTCCTACCTCTCTATGCTATTTCATTATACAAGTAAGTAAATTTTTGATTTCCATCTTTGGAAACGATACAACTGACAAACCAAAAAAGAAAAGCTACTATGTATACTAAGTAGTGGTTAAAACATTTGTAGGAATATAAAATCTGTATTTTAGTCTATTTGTACTTTATAGCTATCGTATTTATTAACCTGATGTTCGTCCACGTTGTGTACACAATTGAATATTGTTTAACTATCTATTATATAGACTATGTAGATTATATAGACTATGAAGGTTATGTAGACTATGCAGATTATATAGATTATGTAGATTATATAGACTATGAAGATTATATAGACTATGTAGATTATATAGACTATGTAGATTATATAGACTATGTAGAGTTATATAGATTATGTAGATTATATAGATTATGTAGATTATATAGACTATCGTCCTTTAAGGAACCAAATAGCCTATCTCCACTTTTCGTTTTGTGTACGAAATAGCCTAAATCCATTTTTCGTTTTGTGGACGAAATAGCCTATCTCCATTTTTCGTTTTGTGGACGAAATAGCCTATCTCCATAGCCTAGACACTCTCTACATAGCACCTATACATGGCGCAGCATTTAGGCTCCATGGCGTTTAGGCTATTTCGTCCACAAAACGAAAAATGGAGATAGGCTATTTCGTCCACAAAACGAAAAATGGAGATAGGCTATTTCGTCCACAAAACGAAAAGTGGAGATAGGCTATTTGGTTCCTTAAGGGACGCTATGTCGATTATATAGACTATGATACAGAGTATGTACTGTACGGCTTTGAAGCATATTGGAGAATACCTACTCAACCTCAACAGATTTATACCGATGAGTACTTCCGGTGAAGTATGATTACGTGTAGAAAGGGAATGACGAGACAAACACTTAAGAGGTAGGTATGGTTTCTAATGACGATTGGGCTTGACTATCATATTGTAACACGGGCTACCTGCAATTCACCCAACTCATTTCCCTCACACCACCCAGACCCCCAACCCACTACGAAGGACTTCAGTGTGCCACAACTCTCTATCGCCAGTTGCGCCCCAGCTCGAGGACTGATTTCATCTCTCATTTGTATTTGTATTCATTATATCATTTCCTTTCTCATTCCGTAAAGTAATTCATTATTCAGTTGTAATCGTAATTTCTATGTGTTACTAAATTCAATTCTCATTCAATTAATCCAATGTGTATTTATTCTTGATTGCATACAGAGTTTATTATTTATTTCAGTCTAATTCGGTAAACGCATAAGTCATAAGATATCATCGTGGAACCTTGTATCACCCATATAGGTAGTCGTTACTATCATACTGGGCATAAATAGAGGCATAGCCTTTACAACTTGGTGCTACGAAACCCGAGCTTCGAGCTTTTACAACGTGGTAAGAATTATTTCGTAATCAGTGTGGTAATAAAAATCTAATCTGGGATACTACTTGGTGCATATCGAGTGGGGTAATTGAGGATTAGTAAGCAATTAACACTAACTTTGGAAGTTACCAGAGTCGTGAAGTTGCAATTGTTCCATCCTGTCCTGACTTGTGAAAAAGCGGGAGGAAGCGTTGATATCTTATGCGGGGCAATATGAGTATTTTTATTTCATCTTATTAACAACTTTTAATTTGAATTAGTAACATATTTCTTTTCAATCAACATTTTATTGAGAATAATCATTGATAAATTCTTTTATGTTTTATTACTTTAGAGAGAAAAAGGTAACTAAAGACACTAAAGCTTATGTCTTCAGAGGTCCGAAATCTAAACTTTAAATTCTACTCTGGAAGTTATTGGTTAACAATCCTGCAGTAAGGTACGTAATTTTTTTCGGTATCTCCAGTGCGATATCAGGAGTCGAAAATAAATAGCTTCTAGACGATAAGGTTTTAACCCTAATTTGTAAGAGTATTGGTCAATGTTTCTTTGTTTAAATGAAAGAAGTAGTCATTCAATTAAATCTCCAGCATACAGTAGCTAACGTTCAGATTTTGGAAAAGCAATTAATTGTTGATTTAATTAAGCAAAGTGCAGTCAATTTGCCAATTGAGGTCGAACAAATTGATAAAAGTTTAACAGTAAGAATAAGTCACTTAGTAACTACTTTTCAGTGCACAACGATAATTGACAATATTAGATCAAGGTTAAATCAGGAATTAAAAACGTCTTTTATTAACTTTTCAATCATTCATATTGACAATCGTCTACCTTCAGAATTGGGATTTTAATAGATACAGTAAATGTCTAATAGGCGACAAAGGTATCTTAGAAGGCAGAACCCAGAGTATATACAGGAACAAGAAAGGTTGATAGAGTTAAATAGAACGAGAAGACGTAGAAACGGAGATAGAAATTCAGATCCAGGAGTTCAAGAAGGGCAACTCTTTCCATTGTTCTTTGAGATGGAGGGACATGGAAATAATGTAGAAAATGTAAATAGACAAGACGCACATAGTGAAGACTCATTTGAGGATGCAGAAGTTCATCAAGAGGGCAATGATAGGCAAGAAGCAGCTAACAACGTAGGTCAACGCAGAGGTAATCAGAGAGGTCAAAACCAACTTGATAGACATACACGGCACCATTTGAATATCATTCAGCAACAGCAAGCACAGATAGCTCAGCTAATTCAAATACTAAGACCAGAAAGGCGACACCAGAGGCAAAATGTGAACCTAGAACCTATTAGGCATATTCCACATCCAGGAACCAATGCAAATATTCCTATTCCCAAGCATAATTCCAACATGCAAACAGCAGCTAATTACCTTGTAGACGTAGAAGCATATTTTAGAAGTCAGCATTACCCTGAGGAATCTTGGCTCTATATGATGTCTACGATCATAGCAAAAGAAACTAAATCATGGTATGATTATGTTATACGACCAAACTGGACATGGGACGAGTTTAAGATAGCGTTCATTGCAAAGTATGACACATGGCTAGAAAGGAATAGAAGAACTCAATATTTGATTACAAAAGTTCAAGGTGAAAAAGAGAACGTAGAAAAATTTGTATGGGATATGGTCACATTAGCTAAGCAGGTCTTTCCAGATGAACCAGAAGCAGAAAGCGTAAGAAGGTGCAGAAGTGCTATGTTACCTAGAGTAAGAATTGCTATTGGAGAGTTAGCAGAATATACGGTAGAAAATCTATTGGCTAGAGCAAAGTTGGTCGTCGAGGATTTACGCGCTAGCGATGCAAATGAGGGCAAGCAAAGTGACTTAGCAAAGCTACCTGGTGTACAACTGAAGCAACAAGATAACGGTAAACCACAAGGTACATCCAATAGAGGAAGATATAGAGGTAGAGGTTACCAACGTGGTAGAGGCAATTTTAGAGGAGGATATGGCTATATGAATAACAACGCATATCACCAACAAAATCAACAGAATGGTAATGTAGAACCACAACCAGCATCATCTAATAATAATGCTAATCAAGGTGCAGACAATAACCAACCACATAGACAGAGAACGCCAGAAGAAAATAATTATCAACCAAGGCAAGATAACAGAGGTAATGGTAGAGGACAAGGTCGTTCTAGAGGTCACAGAGGTAGGCCGAATACATCTACAGCACATGCAAATGATACATGTTATGCTTGTGGCAAGACGGGTCATAGATCATACAATTGCACCGAAACAGGTCAAGCTATGTCTTTACAAAATGAAAATGAATGGCAGGAGCAACATGATAGCACAGAAACGGCAGAAAACCATTTAAACGGGCAGTAGGGGAAGTCAACTTTCCTGACTTTTGCCTTCCCCTCAAAAAACAAAAAGATATGGACAAATTGGCAACCAGCGTATCAATATTTTTTAATGAAAAAGCTACTATAGCACCAGCATATTTAGATTCAGGTTCAGACTATTCTATAATTAGGAAATCATTTGCTCAAAAATTTGCGAAACGAATCGAACCATGTAAACCAATGCCATTAAGATGTGCTAACAATCAGATAGTGCAACCAATAGGAAAAATAGCAGTAGAAATTTGTATTGGACATAAGAAACTCACTCACGATTTTTATGTAATGGAGCAATGTGCAGTACCTATATTGATTGGGAGAGATATAATATATGCCACAGATATGATATTTCATTTACGTAACAACGCATTTTGGTTTGCCGATGACGATAAAAGGCGACAATATGCAATTGTAGGTAAGAAATCAGGCAAGTATTTGTTTGCTATAAATTATGAGGACATAAAGGTTAAGACAGATCAGGATGTAGCAAAAATATTTGAAGAACTATTAGATAAGTATCCTAAGGTTTCGGGACGTAACCGAATTCTGGGACGTACTAATTTAATGAAGCATTATATAGATGCACCCGACACACCAGTATATACACCTTACAGATATCCAGGTAGAAAGATAGCAGAAGAAATACGCAGACAAACAAAGGAACTACTAAGAAGAAATTTAATCAGACCTTCACAATCACCGTACAATTCCAATGTAGTAATGGCACCCAAATCGAATGGAAAATTGCGTATGGCGGTAAGCTACAAGAAATTAAATAAAATTACTAGAAGTAACCGCACTCCGATGCATAACAGCCACCATATACTGAAAGTTCTACCTAAAGCGAAGTGGTATTCGAAGATTGACTGCGAATCAGGATTTTGGCAAACTCCAATGGACGAACGTAGTATAGAGAAAACAGCTTTTACCGTAGATGGTGAACACTACGAATTTTTGGTTATGCCTTTTGGATTGAAGAATGCACCAAAGACTTTCGTGGAGTTGATGAATAAAGTTCTGGAAGGGTTGATTGGTAATTTCGTATTCGTTTTTGTTGATGACATAATTATTTTCTCTCAAGATTTAGATGATCATGTCAAACACGTTGAGTCAGTCCTGAAGAGACTAGAAGATGCGAACATTTCTATCAACCGAGAGAAGAGCGAATTTGCGAAGCATTCTATCACCTTTCTGGGGCACATCATCAAGGAGGACGGTATCAGCATCGATCCGGAAAAGATAAGAGCTATCAAAGAATTTCCATCACCTAAAAACGTATCGGAACTGAGAAGATTTCTAGGTAAAGTCGGCTATTGTCAATCCTTTATTCCACATTACTCAGATGTTGCAGAACCACTTAATTCCTTATTAAGAAAATCTACTAGTTGGTATTGGGGTACATCTCAGCAGAAAGCATTTGAAAAACTGAAGAATTATATGTGTGAGGACGCTTTACTAAATTCTATCGATTATGACTACCCAATTATCATAAAGTGTGATGCATCGAACATTGGACTGGGAGCAGTACTCTTACAGATCATCGATGGCAAACATAAGATCATTCAATATGCAAGTAAGTCATTGAAGCGTTCAGAAAGGCATTTGGACTCTTGCGAAAGAGAGTTACTAGCTATACTTTGGGCGACGGAGAAATTTTATGACTACATATACGATGAAGACTTTCATATCTTAACAGACAACAAGGCTTTAGCGCACCTACATCAAAACAAAGAAAATAATTCTAAACTCGGAAGATGGGCATTAAGACTACAACCGTATTTAGAGAAGATTAAGCACATACCGGGCGCGAGCAATGAGATTGCAGATGCTTTGTCAAGAGCTCCAGTCGAACCTACAGGCAAAGAATCAGATTTCATGGAGGATCCAGATGTGATGTTTATTCCTTGTTTCGGTCTTATGTTCAGAGGACCTAAACTATCTCAGATTACAGAAGAGCAGAAATCAGATGATCACTGCAAGAAAATTAGAGACGCAATCATGGGTAATTCGCTGGCCACGAAGTACTCAGACTATTGTATCAAGAATGACACACTGTATAAGAAGATAAGTTTAATGGAACCAATTGAAGGGCAAGGGATGCATACCGAGTCAGTTCAATTGAAGGTTGAGGAAGAAACATATGGAAATCAGAACAAAGATGTAAAAAGAAAATGTGTAAACAAATTACTACCGGTAATTCCGAAGAGTTTGAAAGAAGATGTCATGTTTGTGTTCCACGATGCACCGGAAGCGGGACACAGAGGTGTAAAGAAGACATTGCAGATGTTAAGGTTAAGAGTATATTGGGAAGGTATGGAAAAAGACGTAAAAGGTTATATTAAATCTTGCGAGAAGTGTCAAAGAGTAAAGTCTGATACACAGTTGAAAGCAGGTTTAATGGGTTACAGTGAGGTAGCTCCATACGTATTTCATACACTATATGTTGATTTTATGGGCCCTTTACCTACGAGTAAAGGAGGTAGGAATAATAAGTACATTTTGGTAGTTCAGGATCAATTATCAAAATGGGTAGAAATTATACCTATGAGAAATGCTACGGCAAATCAGGTAAAATATTGGTTAGAATGGATATTTTGTCATTTTGGTTCACCAAAACTCTTAATTTCAGACAATGGTTCACAGTTCATTTCAAAAAGGTTGAAAGAATTATGTAAAGAATGGCAAATAGATCATAGGTTCACTAGTGTATATCACCCTCAACCTAATCAGTCAGAAAGAGTAAATAAAACTTTAAAGCAGATGATTAAATGCCATATAGATGAGCAACAATCATCATGGGATGAATATTTGCAACCTTTTGGTTTAGCTATAAGGTCAGTTATACATGAAAGCACAAAGGTCAGTCCAGCACTTTTGAATCTAGGACGAGAGTTGGCATTACCATTTGATAGGTCGCTTATGGAATCTAAAGATATAGACTTCGCTAAAGCGAGGGAGGAAATTGAAAAATTACCTACTAAATTGTTGGATATAGTAGAATATGTTAAGAATAATATTACGGAAGCACAAATAACCTATAAGGACAATTATGATAAACATCATAGACAAGTCTCTTATATTGTCGATCAAGAAGTATTAATACGTAATCATGTTCTTTCAGATGCACAGTCCAATTTTTCTTCTAAATTAGCACCTACGTGGATAGGACCTTTTAAAATTAAGCGTCAGATTACTCCGGTAACCTACGAGTTATATTCAGGTATAACAAATAAAAATATGGGTAAAAGACATGTATCCGATATGAAGCCGTATATTAGACGTCCGATTAATGAGCGATCTAGTATAGTCTTCAAGTCGCAATTACATTGTCCTAAATTAGGTAAGAAAGCGAGAGGCAAACTTGCATTGCGTTCTTTACCTATTGACAGACCAAGGCGAAAAACTTACATTCCGGGTCAATATACAAAGTTTCTTAAATAATTATTCACTATTATAGGTTAAGGTAACAGTTAAAACATAGTTAAGATTTCATTAAGCTAACAATATTCACATTGCGATTAGGAAAATAAAATACAACTTTTTGCGGAGACCATCATAAAAATGCGGAGACCATCATATAAACAGTTGAAAATTACTAAGTCAATAGAAAATATTATAAGTTTTTGCGGAGACCATGAAACGAATGCGGAGACCATCATATAAACAGTTGAAAATTACTAAGTCAATAGAAAATATTATAAGTTTTTGGCGGAGACCATCATAAATATGCGGAGACCATGCTTAATTCTTTTATCTATTCCAGATGTACAAAAACAGCAGCAGACATAAGGCCACGGGTCATCACGTCAACCGAGACCAGCACAAAAATAAACTGGACAGCAAAGGAAAGGTCTCACGAATGCCATCGAATGCACGAACTAGGCAACATGAGTTAGTGTTGTCAAATTCAAAGCAGGAGGCACCGAAATCAAAGGACTACAGGGCAAAATGTCAAGAGGCAAATCAAAAATTTGGAATCTCGAAGTATCGCTCCGTTAGCGGCTGTCCCATGTCAAGACAACAACGACTGAAACTCAACCACCAACAGGTCTACCACCATTACACGAATCCCAACAAGACAATAATCCAAATGTGGGCGCCAACTATCGAATCTCTACAGCTTGTCGAAGAGGAGAAAATTACAACCAGCTGGATTGCGAATGTTGCAGATACTATGACGATGCTCCTTCATCTGAAAAGGGTTAACCTCTTTGCAATTGATGTCGAAGAAAATCGAAGACACTCGTTTCTCGGGATGATCACTCTCATGCAAATATCTACAACAGGAACTACGTACATAATCGACACACTGGCGTTCGGGATGTCAAACTTCATCCGTCAACAAATGAAAACCGTGTTGGAGAACCCAGACATAGTAAAGATCAACCATGGATCAGCAAATGACATACTCCACCTTCAAAGAGACTACGATATATTCATCACGGGCGTAATTGACTTGCAATTTGTCTATCAACATTTCACCGGCAGCACAGAATTAGTAAGCTTTGACAACTTAGTTAAATGGGCACTTCCACAAACCCCAACCTTGGACAAGACTCCGCAATTATCGGATTGGACAAACAGACCACTACATCACCAACAACTCGAGTATGCTGTAAATGACACTCAACTACTTATTGAGGTATGGCGAGCAATCTTACCGAAGTTTAATGAAGAATATCGTAAAATACTACCGCTATGGGACACCTTCATTCCATTAGACAAGTCGATCAACAATACAATCAAGTGTTATACCTACCCGAAATTGAAGTCAGCACAACAAACCGCAGACATGTGTAAGGAGTTGGACACAGAACAAACGCAAATATTTATAGATCTATTTCATTGGAGAAGAGATACTGCAAAACTATTAGATGAATCCGAAGTCGACATAGTGCGCATAAATACTCTCATGAGAATGGCTAAGGAAAAACCTAATCAGCTGCAGTTACGCAATCAAAGGTATTATAAAATTGATCCAAATATCATACCATTCCTTACAAAGACTCAAGAAATTTTCAGACCACCAAAGGAGGAACACACTGTCGAGTACTATGAGATGGAAGCATTACAGGATATGGAAGAAATTGACAATGACATTCTACAACTTCATATTCCCATGAATGAATTTGCGGACACACCATTTTGCGACAAAATTTGCAGTAGATGCCAACAAGCGGGTCACGAGAGAAGATTTTGTACTAACGACAAAAATTATGCAGCCATCAAAGCATATACCAGTCAGTTTCCCAAGGTACGCGAAAACAGAATCCGGAAAAGGCGAGAAAGGAGAATAAGAGCTAAAGCAGTAGCAACATTGAAGAAAAGTCTGGAATCTTTTGCAAATCAAACTACACCAACCAGAAGCGTACACACCAACCAGCGAGGGAGGATGTAACACGGGCTACCTGCAATTCACCCAACTCATTTCCCTCACACCACCCAGACCCCCAACCCACTACGAAGGACTTCAGTGTGCCACAACTCTCTATCGCCAGTTGCGCCCCAGCTCGAGGACTGATTTCATCTCTCATTTGTATTTGTATTCATTATATCATTTCCTTTCTCATTCCGTAAAGTAATTCATTATTCAGTTGTAATCGTAATTTCTATGTGTTACTAAATTCAATTCTCATTCAATTAATCCAATGTGTATTTATTCTTGATTGCATACAGAGTTTATTATTTATTTCAGTCTAATTCGGTAAACGCATAAGTCATAAGATATCATCGTGGAACCTTGTATCACCCATATAGGTAGTCGTTACTATCATACTGGGCATAAATAGAGGCATAGCCTTTACAATATTCGCTCTTAACTTTTTTTGGGAAACTTGGATCTAGTCCGAGAATATTGGTCGTAGAAAGACGAAGTTGGTCTCTAAAAAAGCAGAAAATGTCAATTTATTTTTGAAAAAGGAGCTGACTGGTCCGCTGTATGTATTGGTGGTCGATAACGTGACTCACACTTCAGTGTATACTGGACACCTATACAAAAAAATATATTTTGTTGCAGATATAGATATCCATGATGAAAATTGGGAAAAAGTTTGGTACTCTGTAAATGGACATTTGCACGGCATCAAAATTAAAGGGTTGGATATCCGTTGGCCATCCTCTAACTCTTCTCCAGCGCCAAAATGTAAAAATTCAGTTTATTCTGCGATGAAAGGAGGTGACAGACCTTGTCGTTTTACATTCAGAGCTGTCGAAGGGATGGCCGAGAAATTAAATTTTAATGCCATTTATACTAGACGTCAAGAATTTTCAAAAGATGTAAACGTTTGTGGAACAATTTTAATGTTAGCAAATTATATTTATTACGCTGACTACTCATGGCAGCAAACAATATTTATTGAACGCTATGAAGATCTGACTCCCTTCTACTGTGAGGCCTCTTCTGATTTCCACTCCGTCCTTCTGTCGGTGTTGATTCAGAATACATTTGATCTTCCATGCTGGCTTTTCATCTTGTCACTCTTCAGCAGAAGGAGGAGTCTATTCTTGGTAGTGATAACCACGGGATTCGGAATCTTCACTCTTTATGGAACTTGGATAACAAGTGAAATCATTGCTCCTCTAGAAAGAAAACAATTTTCGGGCTTCGAAGAACTCATTAATAACAAGTACAAAATGCTTACGTTCAAAGACACTCGAACAAACATGATGAATTCAAGTATTTATATTTATGACTTACAAAAAGAAAATCAAACTACATTAAATGTAAACTTAAGAAGGAAATTGCTCACCAACTATTCAATTAAAGCATTTTCTCTCATCGAAAAAAAAATTAGACAATACTACGTCTCAAGTATCCCAAAACTATTATCATCAACTGGACGTTGCATAATAACCGAAGAAACTGCTTGGACAAATCCGCTATCTTATCTATTTCAATATTGCTACCGTTACAATTTCCAGTCGTTTTACCAACGTTTACGGGAGAAAGGACTTTTAACTATTTGGGAGGAGCAAGATGACCACATTCAATTCGAGACATCTAAACGTTTGTATTTCCAATGGAAGGCAGAGGGTGATCAGGCCGTGGCCATCAACTTGGGTATGAAGATTGTCACGATTTTTATTTTGTATTCTTATTTATTCCTTGCTTCCCTTCTCACATTTCACATGGAAGTGTTTTGCCACAATATTTCGTTCTCTATGCGAAATTGTTGCCAATACTTTTTTTTATATTTAAAATAGAACATCTCAAAAATTTAAAAGTTAGGCTGCTCCAATTCTGCTTTAAAATAATGAGATTAAAGGTGGCCTCTACAGCAACTTTAATCCTTCAGGTGGCGACTGAAAATTTTATTTTTCTATTTTATAAAGTAAAGCAGAAAATTCTCTACAAAACCAAAAGAAATTCATTGAAATAGAGACAATTATTTTATGCTTTCATAAAATAAATTAAAAATTTAACTTTCAGTTACCTTACATCATGGCCATTTAGACTACTTAAAATACAAATATTAATGAACACCTATTAAAAGTTTACTGAACATTTACAGCAATTTAATAACTATTTATGATAGCAGTTGTGTTTAGTTAAAATACAGGGTAGACAGTGGGTCTTTTTTGTATCCATATCGTATATATTTATTTATCCTATATCGTTTATAATATTTCTTTCTGGAATCTTAGGGAGCCCTGGGCACCCCCGCCCCCTACCATCTGGATACGTGCTAGGGCCGCAGCGGGGTACGTACTCCCCCCGAAATCGAGAAAAATAAAGAAATTTTTGTCTAAAATCGCAAAACATCGCTAAAATTTTCGCGCGATGCACGAAAATTTGCCTATGTTTTCTCGGTGCCCCTCCCGAAATTTTTTATGGCGTCGGCCCTGCGTGCTTGCCCGATAACGAACTAAGCAATGGCATTTTATCTTATCCAATATTTACTAAAACTGCCACAATTTCTTACGAGTTATTTGGTAAGCCATATTATAAATAATTTAGGCGTAATCTAAAGCAAGCTTGATGTAATCTTGCACACGTATGTTATTACCTACTACAAATAAGTATATAGGGATGAAGACAGCTACAAAAATGGTTTTGAATTCCTAATATAATATTCCTAATTTCATGTTTTGAATTTAAATTAGGTTAAACTTTGTTTATTCCTGCTCAAAGTTAAAGTTATTGAAGCATTTTGTTATCTCCGTAATATTGTCCAACTGTAATTAAATCCGAATGTTTGTATACTAATACTAATAAGAAATAAAATCTTAAGCATACACCAAGTAAGTGATTCGTGTAAGGAAATTACTGGCAAAATAAACAGTATGAAAAAATGTTCAGCATGTCCATGTAGTATAATTTACAATCACAGAAGATAATAAAAGTTTTTTCAAAACTTTGCTAACAATTTAAAGGTAATTTAATTAATAGTTGAACACGTTAATCCATTTACAACACTGCAATAAGTATAAAAAACAAAAATAATGGTTCCCAAAATGTCCCACTTATTGAATTGGTCATTATATTCGTTAACCAATTATTTCTATTTCAGAAAGTTTCACAGTAAGCAATTAAATTTTTAGAGTTCTCTCAGATTTCATTCATTTAATTCTCATAGAATCCATTTTGGCTTCATTGTCCAAGGAAATCTCATATACTCATATCTGAGTTCACAAACAGCAAAAATTCATTTTTGAGTTTCTATAAGATAAAAAATAGCATAGTGGCGAGAATTTAAAATGCATTTTCTAACACTTCTCGTTTTTCAGGTAGAACTATTTGTAGCGTGTGTTCAAATAGTTCATTGCAGCTCTGAGAATGTTTTAAACCTTTCAAGGCTGTTGTCGATTGCCTGTAAAACGAAAAAAATAATTGAAATTATCTATGGCCAAGATTCTCAAACTGTAAGGACAGAAAAAGAATTAACTGAAATACTGAAGTTTATAATTTCTACAAGGAATTGCCCGATTCGAATAATCTCGGAAGATTTAATTTCCAAAAACGACTTCAGAACTGCTAGCGATAGCGGTTACATTTATACCTCATCCAGGGAAATTATTAGTAACGATCCTTTTACCCTTAAGTTTGGTTATCATGAAAAATTGTTATTAACAAGTAGCTTAACAATCAATTTAATTCAGTTCAACGCTTTAGATTATGTAAAGGAACAAAAAATTGAAAGCACTGTTTTCATCATTCATTATGGGCATGATTCAAATTTAAACAAAGACGAATTTCATCTTGAACGTTTTCAAGCCAATTTTCTTCATGGATACCTAGTATTGCCCAACAAAATATTCACACTTTGTGTTTTTTGTGTGCCATTCGGAAACGCATATTGGAAACCATTAGCTAGAAATTCAGAAGTAACATTTACGGTAAAAACAAACCACATAAATTATAACAAAGCCGTGATTACAATAGAAAATAACAAATATGCCAATCCGATAGTATTAAATATTGATAGACTGAAAAGCATAAAGTCTCCCTCGAGGGAACTATTCAACAGTTTTAAGTTTCCGTTGGCTTTCTTCTTGTTTAAATACATTGCTGTTGACATGAATTCAACTTTCCGAATAAGCAACAAAATGGTTGCGGCAGATTTCATTTTTTCACCGGAATTGTTAATGAAGAACTTGTTGACAATGAATCCAAGGATACTAAAAGATTATTCGACATTTCAACCTGGTTTGAATATGGAGATTTCTTTTCTATCTAGTACACTCAACCGTGGAAATTGGAATGATTTGGTTGATCCTATCGGGTTTTTAATTCTGGGACTAACTATTTCAGCAATTATAGTCGTCGCATTTTCAATGTGGCTTCTATCAAAACTGGACAGCAAAACTACAAAACGAAGAAAATCTCATCTGAATTTTCTGTGGCGTGTACTTCGACCCTTAATTTGTCAATCGACAGAAGATTCGCAAGACGTATCTGGATCAAGATCATGGTTCCGAATCATTCTTACAACTTGGTTATGGTATTGCATTCTGATCTCTGAGAGCTACAAAGGCATCCTCACAGGTATACTTGTAGATCCTTCTCCTAAAAGAGTATGTCAAACATTTTCTGATTTGGTAGACGACAACATAGAATTAACAACTGCAATTGGCGCTAACAAATCTGAGTATCTCTTTTTGGCTGACGTATTAATGAACCTTCACAATGAAGTTGAGGCAACCCATGGCAAACAATCTAAATTTGAAATGTATAACAAATTATCGAAGAAGATCAAAGGAATTGAGGTTAGATCTGATTTGTGGGATGCTTATAACGATATAATGTACGATGAAAAGGTATTTATACAACAAAGAGCAAATGTATTACTAATGCAAAGAATTATAGATCAGATTCACTCTGCAAAAAGTTATGTCATTTCAACCGATACTGTTTCGATGCCAAGAGCTTTGCTTATGAAAAAAGGACACTTTGACTTCAGAATAAGCCTTGTGCTGAAACAGTTGCAAGCATCCGGTATCATACATTGGCTCTCTGCCTATAAAGAAGATGTCGTATTTAAATCTGTTACAAGAAGTTTATTCATGAGGATACCACCCCCGAAAAAAATTGCAAAACAAGTATTTAATTCTTATAAAAATGTCAATTCTTTTGAACCCACTGCAATCAATGTAGGACACATTGTCCCACCATTTCTTTTGTTTGCTGTTGGATCGTGTTTAGGCTGTGCAGCATTTATCATTGAGGCAGTAGTATCCTTAATTCTAAATAAAATCAAACCCAATACACATTTATTTTTAAGACATAAGTTACCCAAAAAGTTTTCTCACAACAAAAAACATCGGTTAGTAAGAAAAAAACAGGTTCAAGTTTTAAAAAAAACGTGTAGTTATTTGGCAGGACAAGCCCAAACGGAAATACGACAAGTCTATCGTCTTAAGGTGGGGCATCCCAACTACCACATCTTTATTCAGTAAACTTCATTCATCACTTCTTCCCAAACAATTATTTATTATTAAATCTGTCAGGCCCGATAGGTCCGGTCAGACCGGCCAGGACAAGTGAGAGGTGTTGCTTGTAAAATAAATGTACGTTGGTTTTATGTTGATGTAGTACTTATATAGCAAATTGCAGTATAAATGAGTTGACTAGCATTATTGGAAATAATTTTTAGTAGTTAAGAATCTTATTATCATCGGGATTTGTAATTGTTGTCTCATAAGTAATGTTGTATATTTCTCTGATTGTAATACGAAAGTTACATAGACAGTATGCATATTTAAGAAATTCAACTCTGGGTGTCAAGACTTTCGAATTTCAATCTCAATTACTGGGAATTAACTTCAATCTAGTAAGCCATAACGTCATTATTTTAATTACATTACTATTGTGTATAGGCCACTCATGCAATGTATTACATTATATAATTAAGCACACACATGCCTTTTGAATTTATTGTTATTCCGAGTCTTAGGCCTGCATAATATCTTGGTTTAAGTTGTTAAAGTTGTTTACTACAAAGTTAAAAGAATAAAATGAATACTTTAGGGAAATGGAATCTCAAATAAATAATGCTTACTTGGAATTTGTTAGAATCCTGTCTCAGAGTTTGTTATGCTAAAAACAAAGTCAATAAGTCTAAGACTAGAAAAGTGTTAGGAGTTTGTTGACAAGCAATGCTTCACCAAGTCATGAATAATTTACAAATACAAGTATCTAATGGAAATGGAGAGTTTTGTGGAGTTGTATAGAAATAAAACTATCGATAAAACCATTGCCATTTGCACGTACTATATTTTCAGTAAAACCGTAAATGTAAAACTTCTAATGTTAGTTTACTCTAGGCCAATGTATAGATTATAGTAAGAGGTGAACATTAAGAGCGTGTGACAAAAATTACAGTTATATATATAATTATACGATACAAGAGCTGGTTCAACCCACAGGAAGGAAAACATATTTCCCATAGACTGATATCCGTCGCCAATTTTATGTAGGAAAAGACATGACGTCGACATTTGCGTCTTTTGCGTGTGTCTAAATTATTTTGTTCTCTCGCAGATGACTTCCAATCCCGATCATAAAAATGTGGAATATATAAATCTCCCAATTTAGTTCATAATTTTATCTTGTTTTGAAATTCCATGTGAAGTATTTATTTTGTATAACTCAAGTGTTTATGTACATTTATATAATAATAATGGAAATCTTTACTACGATGAAGATATACGATACGAAACATGCTAATGTCTAATGTAGGTGTCTCATTGATAAATGATTTAATAGTTTTGTTTATCTATCTGCTTTAGAGGTACAAGATATAAATCATAATAGTATTACTGTATATTATGTGTTAATTTAAGTTCGGCGCATTTCAACTTGGCTACTACTGTTGTTTACATTTACACATTTACTTACACCAAAAATACACTTTATATAACATAATGCGTTAGCTTTCCATTTTATGATTCAATTATATCATTCACCGTTAATTTATTCTTTTATCTTGCGAAGGAAAAGCAGAAGATATATACTTAGTAGAAATTCTTCGAACCATTTATTTTTAACTATCAAGTAAATACATTTTCCGATATGCAAAATAGTTCACGAATATAATTTATTCTTTAATTTTACTTGTCTGTGGATTTCATCTTACATATCTCAAATTAATTGTGTGTAGAAAATATTGATAAAGTCTCAAAAACTGTAAAGACTTTTTTCTTAATCAACTGTAATTACATTATTTATTTAGCTTATGTAAACTGGAAGAGATTATATTAATTTCATACCCACTTTTCCCATTTGTAGAATTCAACCAGCTTCGTCCAACATGTACAAATTCCCCATTTAGCCCAATATCTTGTACACGGAAATACAACTGTGTTTATTCTATTCATAGAAATTGTGCATAGTGCTTATCAAGTCTGGGATTACAACATGGACTGGATATCTGCATATTATGAAATCATTCGGCTCTCCCTACCATACATACATAGGTGGATAAATTTAAAAAGTCTAGGATTATATTATAGATATTTACATTTTGCAGTATGAAGTTGCGCTAGATAATAAAAAATAAATGAAAATCCGTACCTAAAATTGTTATTTTAAAGTTTCATCTATTAGAGGAAAATCAGGAAATTAACCAATAGTTAGGGAAAAAACAAGCCTATTGGCAATTGCTAAAAAAACACCCGTTGTAACAAAATCAAATTTATTAGTGGTTGCCATCGTTTTTTAAAATGAGGGTACTAAAACGGGTGTCCGATTTAATTTCGATACCAAATACAAAAGGAAGAGAAATGGCAATTATAAGTTCAATCCCAGAAGAAATATTCATCCAAGTTGAGTCAATTATTAATTTGGGGAACATATTGAGAGTGTCTCCGTATTACTGGGACAGGAAAGATTGCTCTTAAAAAGGCCGACAACAAACTCCCCACCATTCTTGTTCATTTTATTGCATCATTTTATTTTCTACTCTCTTTGTTCATGGCCATCTAATTCCGTAAATTTTCGAAACAAGGCGACGTATCACTTTCGTACATTATTTCGTTGTGTGTTATGATGGGGTCAAATATGTTTTTATTGCTTTGCATTATATGGCTAAAATGCTCCAATGATATAGTTGTGGTAACCAATAACTTACTACAGATTTTGCAAGACTTTGAAGGTAACCATTTTTAACAAAAAATATTAAATTATCCATGGAATGGTTTTATTGACTTTTTAAAGGAAAATTATTTCTACAGTCGTGGATTCTTATATTATTGCGGTAAATAATATATCGGCGGAATGTGTTTTTTACAGATAACCACTTTGTCAATAAAAAGATACGAAAACCATTATTTCTGCTAAGATTACCATTCTCTTCCATAATACCTTGGATCGTTGGCTTCTTTGTGGCAATCTTCTACTTGTCCTTCTTTAACGAACCTGTATTTGTGTACGTTAACCTTCCTAAAGAATATCAGCATTTTTCTTTAGTTATGTTTTCTGCGGTTACCATTTTTTCCGTTATGAGTACCACGTCATGTCTATCTGCAATTTTCCTGGCAACCTTATTACTTATTTATCAAGTATTTGAAGTTTTAGGAAAGGAGTTAAAGTAAGTCACATTCCTTCTAAATTTACCTAAATGCAATTACAATTTATCAACATTTCTATATATATAAAATTTTACATTTCAAGTTGACAGTCATAAACAATAACACAAAAATGTTTTTCAGGCATGGAAGTCAACTATACAATTCTAAAAATGTCGTCCGAAGGTGTCCCGAAATAATCACAACATATGCTAACATTATGAAATACACGCTGCAATTTATTCAAAAATCTGTCGGATTAGTTATGGCACCTATTCAGTCAATATTTTTGAGATTTTTAATAATCTTTATTGTCATTATTATTGAATATCACCAAATAATTCACTCTTTTATAACTATTTTGTTTTGTGTTGGGGCTTTTTATGGCATTTTGATATGGTGCACTGTTTTGGTAGTTATGAACAAAATCACAGATAAGTACAACATGTTGATCCAAAGCTTAGAGAAATATTCTTCAAAAAATATAAAACATATCCAATATATCAGGAAGTTTAAAGTGGCTAGTAAACCTATGCACTTCCGAATTGGAGTAGATGAGTTCATTACAATTAAAAGTGCACCAAACTTCATATTGAGTCTTAGTAGAGGAGTAGGAAAATTGCTGGCTATGTCTACTGGGGCAAAGGGAGAAGTTTTTAACTTCATTTGAAATTAAAGACGCCTTCCCACTTTACAACATACTACTTCATGGACAGGGTCATCACTTTGTAAAATTTCTATTACCACAGCCGTTCAACCGCCGCCCAATTTTATTTTAGCAAAATAAATAGCATCCATTTTTATTGACACAATAAGTTGTTTTATAAAGCAGAATTAAATTAAAACTATAAATTTGTTTTAGCTTAAGTATCATATACGTTTTTGTCTCTAAAAACTAGTGGCATAAAAATTGTTCATTTGGTTTGTGTTTTCTTTCCATGTGTAGATCGAATGTTAATATTGATTTTATTTAAAGTAATGTCCGTCCTTCCAATGCCAATGTCAACCTTCCAGCCAGGTGCCAGCAGTATGTTGAAGTGTATATACAATGGACATTAGGTTAATTTATTTTAAGTATTCGATTGATTGAAATAATTATTACGAGTGGCGAATGAAGGACTTTTTGCAGCATTTGAAATATTACTTAGGCATTTGGACATTCAAATAAGCGACAGAAAGTCGCGAATAAAATAGTTAGACGAAGATGTATATCAGACTATAAAAGCTTGTTTAATGTGTATGCATATATATTCCAATAGAAAGCATTTAATTAGCTTAATGGTTACTTATATTTTGTTTTTCTTACTTAAGTAGTATTTACATGCTGCTCCCGTATACATTTAAAAGGTCTACTCAAAAATCCAATTTACTTTGTATTCATATGCTAATGTACCTGTTACGGCTTATCGTTCGTTTGTAATAAAAAATAAGGACTTAAATTATAAGTATTGAACAAAAACATTTTTTTAAATATATACTATACTATAGCCTCTATTAGGGTAGGGATTAAATTTTATCACAGGTGAGAATAGATAGTCGAGTAAATTGATAAAAAATTCTAACGCCTTTCTTGCGATAAACATTATATAGCAATACAACTCCACTTTCTTCCTTTCACGTTTCACCATCTTCTAAGTTCTAATATGCGAAATGCAGAGAAAATATATTTCAAAATATAAATACCAAGTAATTTAATTTAGGTACAGATAATAATGACAAGGAAAAGAGACAATGTAGACAACCTGGTGCAACCAGTTATTAAAAGGAAACAAGCCTATGTAATTACTGATAAAATAATTTATTATTAAAATATTTAATTATTGTATGCAAAGGTTTATGTTCAAATAAGAACAGAAATTACTTTCTTTTTATGCTTGAATTCACAAAATGATTACTATTATTGTTACATTATTTTATATTATTTTACTTCATTATATTTATTTCTACAATTTATATTCAGTTCGCGTTTTACAATTTAGATTCATATTTAATTCTGTTTTTGTTTGTAGCCCTAGAAAATATTATTCCAGACAGAAATTTCCTTGCCCTGTCCTGAAATATATACTTAGCTGTGGTATGCAACCCGTTTATTGTTCACGCAAGCATTTCTTCATATACACCACAAGTACTTACCCAATAGACTTCTCCACACATTTCTTTATGTCACCTTGAATATCTTCTAACCTGCTAAATTGGTGGTAAATTACCTGGAACACTCTTTCGTGTCTATTATGTTTATCTTGGGGCACCCTCTTGCTTTTGCCTCTACCCAACGTCTCTATACTATTTTGTTATACAAGTAAGTCAATTTTTTATTTACATCCATAGGAAACTATACGACTAACAAACCAAAAAAGAAAAACTGCTATGTACAATGTATATGTATGTAACGGTTAACACATTTGTAAGAATGTAAGATCAGTCTTTCTGTCTACTGGTGATTTACCTGTCTTTTAAATATTTACTAGCTGGTTAGCCCGTCCTACGACAGGGCTCTGTTTCACATAAAGTATATTTAAAAATCCAAATAATATGAATAATCCCAAGCTCAAGTGCCCTGATTTTTCATACCACAGTTTCCTATACAACCTCAGCCAATCCGTACCCATTCAGTGGTCTCACCTCCCCGCCCCTTCCCAAAAACCATAATTGTTACATCGACCTGAATTTTCTAGTACCCCGCCCACTCCCAAATAACTACTTTTTCACCGACACGTAACCTTCACCTCCTCGCCCCATCCCAAATAACAATTGTTTCACCAAAATGAAGTTTCTACCTCCCAGCCCTTTCCAAAACAACAACTTTTTCATCGACATGCAGCCTCCTATCCCCCCGCCCCTTCCTAAATAACAATTGTTTCATCGACATGTGGTCTCCACCTCCCCGCGGAAGGGCCCCTATTTGTCAACACCTTTTTGTCAACAAATTATTTTTGAGACCCCTTATTGTCAACACGTAACTCGCTTTTTGTCAACACGTAACACCCTTTTTGTCAACAAAATGTCTATATATAATGTCTATATATAATGTAGCACAACTTTCAATTTAAGTTGTACATTGTGAGACAAGATGTATAGTTTTAACTAAGCTACTCAATTCCCATTGCCACTCGGCCTAGCATCTGCAAGATGGAGTAAAGTTTCTGGTTTAAAAACAGCAGCACAGTACCGAGAATACATTAGTCCGCATCTATGGGCAAAACACTTTTCTTAACAAAAATAATCTTGAAACTCTACAATATTATTCAAAACTGATCTAAAATGTCTTTCTCTGGATGGATCTATACGGGACTTGACAAAATAGACCGCCATCCCCCTTAAATTTAGCCAATGTTAGGGTACGTTTTGTTTATGACGTGTTTATTCCTACCGTATTGGCGGCGGCGGTGGCTGTTGACAAAAAAGAAAGTGGTGTTGACAAAAAGTTTTTTCATATTTTTGGCTCTGTTGACATTTTAGTGTTGAAAAAAAGGGGGTGAATCCTCCCTGCCACTACCCAAATAATATATTCTTTCAACATATATAGTCTCCAGTCCCCGCCCCTTCCAAAATAACAATTGTTTCATCAACATGTCACCTCAACCTCTCCGCCTCCTCCCTAATAACAACTTTTTCACCGACATGTAAACTCCACTCCCCACCCCTTCCCAAATAACAATTGCTTCAGCGACATGAATTCTCTACCTCCCCGCCCCTTCCCAAACATTAACCTTTTCATCGACATGTAGCCTCCTCCCACCCGTCCCTTCCCAAATAACAATTGCTTCAACGACATGTAGTCTCTATCGTTTTACTGCTTCTAGAAGTGTCAACATAGGGTTTTACTGCTTCTAGAAGTGTCAACATAGGGTTTTACTGCTTCTAGAAGTGTCAACATAGGGTTTTACTGCTTCTAGAAGTGTCAACATCGGGTTTTACTGCTTCTAGAAGTGTCAACATAGGGTTTTACTGCTTCTAGAAGTGTCAACGTGGGTAAAATGGGGGGTGGACACACACACATACATACATACACCCGGAAATTATAATATAGTTTATAGATAACCTGATGTTCGTCCACGTTATGTACACAATCGAATATTATCGTTTAACTATAGACACTATAAAATTTATTGTATGGCTTTGAAGCATTAGTGAAGACTAACCCTCAACAGATTTACACAGTTAAGTACGTCCGCTGAAGTATGGTGTAGGTAGGGAATGGTGAAAGTCAGAGACAAACACTAATGCTCCATACAATATTATATGTCAGTATGTTGTTAAAACCACTGTTGAGAAATTGGCCGCTTTTTTGCATAGTGATCATGCATTGTATGTAATCCGATTATTAATCTTCTTATGCTAATATTATGTTTCTAAAATTTCTAAAAACACTTACATTTTTATTTATAAAATAAGTAAAAGTCTTCACTTAAGCTAGGTATACATAAGCGTGGCATGAATTTTATTTCACATGAAATATTTTCATGTGAAATGTTGGCGAAATGAAAAGCTAAAATGAAGTGAAATACTAGATTTTCACGGTAGTTCATTATACTCAGTATACACTACGACGGAAGACAAAATGCGGCTCTCCTTGGTTAGGTGCTTGGAATTACACAAGACCAACCAGTCTGATTTGAGACAATTTTCATGTCTCAAGGTTGCCTGTGAGATAGTGACAGTGTGGTCGCTAATGGCTATATGCTGCCATCAATTTTGCGTTAGCATAGTGGGCCCGCTAAATGACACCTACATGAGAGATTATATACTGCGAGTCGATTTCGCCGTGAAAAAAGGGGTCTGTTTTTCACTCGTGAAATAAGGCTTTTTTCATGAGTGAACAGATTTCGCTTACTTTTCGCCGTGTTTGTGTGTACTGAAAATGGGAAAAATTTGTGAAATGAAAAAATGTTCATTTCACCACCTTTTCACGCGTATGTATACCTAGCTAAATACTGCGTTTAAGAGCTATACAATTTGATTTTACGGCTAACTTTGGCGATGTTAACATTTTATCGAATGTGAAATTTTTTCATGATTATAATCTCGATTTTTCCTTTCCCAACCATTTAGCCTTTTCTGACTGGGAAATGGGCAATTTACAACTGCTTTCATTTTCCTGTAGCAGCTTTGCGGTTAAACTCTTTTGTGCTATGTGGTGTAGTGTACCTAAAGGAAATTTGTTTGGAATTAGTCTCGGTGGACAACCCAAGTCGAGTTAATATTACGTATGGAACGAAAAGCGGCGATTACTCTGCCTACCTTCTAGTTACAAAACTACATCGGACCTGAACACAAAAGAAAAATGAATTCCCAAATATTTTGCAATTTCTTTTCGGTTTTGGCAGTTTGGATTTATGTTGGGACGGTGGGCGAAATACGAAATTTGACATTTTACAAAAATTGTGATTTCAACTTAATCACATCCCCAAATTCTGTTTGGACGACGACGTTCCTGTTAATTAATCAGCATCTACAGCCTTGGACTGTAGCTACAATCAATTACAACAAAAATGTCTTTAATCGACATGAGGACAACCCACGGGATATTTCCAATAATTTGTGCAGCGTCAACATTTTGATGGAGCCAACCAGATGGATTACGTATACGTATTTAACCAACGTTTTTGGAATAGAAATTAATCGTCGCCGGTCTACATTCATAATTGTGCTAGCAAGAAATATTTTTTTCATTTTACCGAAAATTGTCACCTTATTTCAAGAAGGAGCTAACTGCTCCATTGTTTGTATTAGTGATCGATAACTTGACTCACACTTCAGTGTATACTGGAAGTCTATACAAAAATATACATTTTGTTGCAGATGTAGAAATCCGTGATGAAAATTGGGAAAGAGTTTGGTACTCAGTAAATGGACATTTGCACGGCATCGAAATTAAAGGGTTGGATATCCGTTGGCCTTCCTCTAACCCTTCTTCAGCGCCAAAATGTAAAAATTCAGTTTATTCTGCGATGAAAGGAGGTGAGAAACCTTGTCACTTTGCACTCAGAGCGGTCGAAGGGATGGCCGACAAATTAAATTTTACTGCCATTTATACTAGACGTCAAGAAATCTCTCTTTATGGAACTTGGATAACAAGTGAAATCATTGCCCCTCCAGAAAGGAAACAATTTTCGGGCTTCGAAGAACTCGTCAACAATAACTATAAAATACTTTCGTTCAAAGACAGTCGTACAAGCATGATTGTTAACAGAACTGACATATTTGTTAAACACAATATGTTAGGAAAGATGAACTCGAGTTTATACATTTATGACTTTCAATTAGAAAACCAAACTTCTTTAAACGTACACTTTAATGAAATAAAAAGGAAATTGCTCACCAACTATTCAATTAAAGCATTTTCTCTCATCGAAAAAAAATTTGGACAATACTACGTCCCAAGTATCCCAAAATTATTAGCAACAAATGGACATTGCATAATAACCAAGAATTCTGCATTGACAAGTCCGCTATCTTATCTATTTCAGTATTGCTACCGTTACAATTTCCAGTCGTTTTATCAACGGATGCAGGAGAAAGGACTTTTAACTATTTGGGAGGAACAAGATGACCAAATTCAATATGAGACATCTAAACGTTTGTATTTCCAATCGAAGACAGAAGATAATCAGGCCGTGGCCATCAACTTGGGTATGAAGATTGTCACGATTTTTATTTTGTGTTCTTATTTATTCCTTGCTTCTCTTCTCATATTTCACGTGGAAGTGTTTTGCCACAGTACTTCGTTTTCATTACCAAATTGTTGCAAATACTTTTTACCATTTTTTAAAATAGAACATCTCAAACATTTAAGAGCTAGGCTGCTCCAATTGTGGTTTAAAATAATGAGAATAAATAATGTAACAAAATTCTGATAAGGCTTTGATGACGATGACGAATATCTTTCAGGAAGTTATTTCAGTCATGTTTTTTGTTTTTGCTGACTTTTTTATATTCCAGAATGAGATACATTTAGTTTTATTGCTGATGACGTTTGTCCTTGTCGTTGTTATTTTAATTACTGATGCATGTAGAGTAGAAATGATAACATTTATACTTATGGTGTATTCACATACAGATGATTTTGCATAAATAACATCTTTCGAAAGCGAATCTTTCTAATTAATTGCATATGAAAATAAAGGGCAGCAATTGGCTATCGGGTAAAGATACTCTGAATTATTCTGCAGTTGCACTCAAATATTGTCAAATATTATTAGAGTGAATGTTCCAGAGACATAAGGATTAAACGATTCAAGTGCTAACATCAACCAAGTTCTTAACAACGGTTTGGTAAACAATTGCGTTTAACTATGTCCCGAGATAATTTGTGATTTATACAAAGTTATAAAAATCGACCCACTAATGGTTTTAACCATAAAAGGATCCTGTAGATTTAAAATAGGAATGACGGGAAAGAAATTTGAGTGAGAAACCGACCCAGGCCAGCCATTTTTGTTTTATTAACCTTTTTTGGCAAAAAATCGTCTTTCTTTGGAAACTTAGGGGGCCAGAACCCCCGGCCTTCCCTCTGGATACTTTCCTGCCTGATAACAAACTAATCAATCGCACTTTATCTTATCCAATATTTACTAAAATTGCCACACTTTCTTACGAGGTATTTGGTAAGCTGTATAATTTAGGTGTAAGCTTGATGTAAGCTTGCTCAGTTATATTATTACCTACAAATAAGTATAGGGGCAAATACAGCTAAAAAGTTGGTTTTCAATTCCTAATATAATATTCCTAATTTCATGTTTTGAATTTAAATTAGGTTAAACTTTGTTTACTCGTGCTCAAAGTTAAAGTTATTGAAGCATTTTGTTATCTCTACCATATTGTCTATAATTGTCTGTAATTAAATCCGAAAGTTTATTTTATATACTAATAAGAAAAATCTTAAACACACGAACATACCTAGTAAGCTATTCATGTAATGAAATTACTGGCAAAATTAACAGTATGAAAAAATATTCACCATGGCAATGTGGTATGGATAGTTTAATTACAGATGATAATAAAAGTTTTTTTAAAAACTTTACTAAACATTTAAAGGTAATGGTAATTAATTAATGGTTGAAATAGCCGGTGAATTTCGTTAAAATATAGCCAAAAGTATAGGTTTTCAATACATTAATATCGCGTTAACCATTTACAACACTGCAATAAGTATAAACAACAAAAATAATGGTCCCCAAAATGTCCCACTTATATTGAATTAGATAAAAATCAGTATAACTGGTCATTAGATTAATTTGGAAATATAATTCTTTCTTACTCAACAATTTCATTTGTTTATTACATTCATTAACCAATCATTTCTTTTTCTGAATGTTTCAAAGTAAGCAATTAAATTTTTAGAGTTCTCTCCGCTCAAAAATTGACATTCATTTAAATTTCATAGAGTCCATTTTCGATTCATCGTTCAAGGAAGTCTCATATCTGGGTTGATAAACAGCTAAAACTCATTTTCGAGTTTCTAAGCTAAAAAATAGCATAGTAGCGACAATTTAAAATGTATTTTTTGGCATTACTCGTTTTTCAGGTACAACTATTTGTAGTGTGTGTTCAAACTGTTAATTGCAACTCTGAGAATATTTTAAACGTTACAAGGCTGGTGTCTATTGCCTGTAGAACAAAAAAGACAATAGAAATTATTAATGGAAAAGATTCTTCAACTTTGCGCACAGAAAAGATATTAACTGAAATATTGAAGACTATAATTTCCACAAGGAATTGTACGATTCGAATAATCTCGGAGGACTTAATTTCCAAAAACGACTTCGATACTACTGGTGATAGCGGTTACATTCGTATCTCATCCAAAAAAACTATTAGCAACGATCCTGCTGCCCTTAAGTTTGGTTATCATGAAAAATTGGTAGTAGCAAGTGACCTGAGAATGAATTTCTTGCAGTTCAACGCTTTAAATTATATAAATCAACAAAAAATTGAAAGCACGGTTTTCATCATTAACTATTGTCACAATTGGAATTCAAACAAAGATGACTTTCACCTCGGACGCTTTCAAGCCAATATTCTTCATGGATACCTTATATTACCCAACAAAATCTTCACACTTTGTGTATTTTGTCTGCCATTCGGAAAGGCATATTGGAAACCACTAGCCAGAAATGCAAATATAACATTTATGATAAAAACAAACCACATAAATTATAACAAAGCCGTGATTACAATAGAAAATAACAAATATGCCAATCCGATAGTATTAAATATTGATAGACTGAAAGGTATAAAATCTCCCTCGAGGGAACTGTTCAACAATTTTATGTTTCCGATGGCATTTTTCTTGTTTAAATACATTACTGTTGACATGAATTCCACTTTCCGAATAAGCAATAAAATGGATTTAGCAGATTTCATTTTTTCACCGGAGTTGTTAATGAAGAACTTGTTGACTATGAATCCAAGGATACTAAAAACCTATTCTACTTTTTATCCTGGTTTTAATATGGAGATTTCTTTTTTATCTAGTACACTCAACCGTGGAAATTGGAATGATTTGGTCGATCCTATTGGGATTTTAATTTTGGGCCTAACTATTTCAGCAATTATTGTCGTTGCATTTTCAATGTGGCTTTTATCAAAATTGGATAGCAAGACTACAAAACGAAGAAAATCTCATCTGAACTTTCTTTGGCGTTTACTTCGACCCTTAATTTGTCAATCGACAGAAGATTCGCAAGACGTATCTGGATCAAGATCATGGTACCGAATCATTCTAACGACTTGGTTATGGTATTGCATTCTGATCTCTGAGAGCTACAAAGGCATCCTCACAGGTATACTTGTAGATCCTTCCCCTAAAAGAGTTTATCAAACATTTTCTGATTTGGTAAATGACAATATACAATTAACGACTGTAATTGGCGCCAACAAATCTGAGTATCTCTTTTTGGCTGACGTATTAATGAACCTTCACAATGAAGTTGAGGAAACTCATGGTAAACAGTCTAAATTTGAAATGTATAAGAAACTATCGAAGAAGATCAAAGGAATTGAGTTTAGATCTACTTTGTGGGATGCTTATAACGATATAATGTACGATGAAAAGGTATTTATACAACAAAGAGGAAATGTATTACTAATGCAAAGAATTATAGATCATATTCACTCTGCAAAAAGTTATGTCATTTCTACCGATACTGTTTCGATGCCAAGAGCTATGCTTATGAAAAAAGGGCCCTTTGACTTCAAAATAAGCCTTGTGCTCAAACAGTTGCAAGCATCCGGCATCATGCATTGGCTCTCTGCCTATAAAGAAGATGTCGTATATAAATCTGTTACAAGAAGTTTATTTATGAGGATACCACCACCGAAAAAAATAGAAAAGCAAGTATTTAATTCTTATAAAAATGTCAATTCTTTTGAACCCACTGCAATCAATGTAGGACACATTGTCCCACCATTTCTTTTGTTTGCTGTTGGATCGTGTTTAGGTTGGGTAGCATTTATCATCGAGGCAGTAGTATTCTTAATTTTTAATAAAACCAAAGACAATACACATTTATTTTTAAGAAATAAGTTACCCAAAAAGCTTTCTCCCAACAAAAAACATCGGTTAGCAAGAAAAAAACAGGTTCAAGTTTTAAAAAAGCAAGTAGTTATTTGGCAGGACAACTACAAACGAAAATGGAGAGGCTTCTCATTGGCTTAATTTTCGCACATTTTTGGTGTGCGACTCTATATGTTTCTCCTGGCTAGTGGCCCGGTACAAATGGCATAATGACTTAATGGCACAAATGTCATAATGGAATAATTGATATGGTGCCATAAATAGCATAATGCCATGACACAAATGGCATAATGGCACTAATGACATTGTGGCATAAATGGCATAAAGTCTTAATGGCACTAATGAAGTATATGGGATTTGCAGTTGTTCCTGCAAATTCCAAATAATTTATACCCACATTTTGTTGACCCAAATAATAATGACCCAATTGTTGTTGACTTAAATAATATCGACTCTACTGTTGTTCACCCAAATAGTGTCAACCCAATTATTATTGACCCAAATAATTTCGACCCAACTGTTGTTAACCCCAATAAATTCGGCCCAATTGTTTTAGACCCAAATAAGTTCTACCAAATTGTATTAGACCCAATTAAGTTGACCCAAATAATTTAGAAGCAAATGTTTGAGACCCAAATAATTTATACCCAATTGTTTTAGACCGAAATAATTTAGACACAAATAATTTAGACCCATATTTTGATGACTTGTTTGTTGTAGACCCAAATTTTTCTGACCCACTTGTTGTAGACCCATATTTTGCTGAACTAATTGTTATTTACGCAAATCAAAGTTCATCAATTCCTTAAATGCCACGTACATACTACATAATAATGTAGTTTATGCCACATTTTCGTTTATGTCATCCTAATGTAACCAATTTTGCCACTGGCCACTGTCATAAGCTTCCCTTCACTCACTATCACGCAGCTTCTCCATCAATGGCGTGGCATATACCTCCTCCATCCATGGAGAAGCTACGCTTGAGTGGAATAAACTACCACTTTCTTTGATTGTTTTATTTTTTACACATCGTTAAGTACCTCCAAATCCTTTCAATTTAAAAATATAAGCAGAGAGACGCATTAGTGACAATTACAAAAAATCCCGAGGTTATACGGCCAACCTGTGCAGAGCTATGTAGTACAGAAGTCAAAAACTCCACGGATGGAGGAAGCTGCACGTTTAAGGGTTAAGGTAGGCACCCTAACCGCCTCATCCTTATTCCGTAAACTTTATTCACATTCACTTCTTCACAAACCATTATTTATTATTAAATTTGTCAGGCAGGACAAGTCCGGCCAGAACAACTGAGAGATGTTGCTTATAAGATAAATGCTGTACGTTGGTTTGATGTCTAATAAATACTTAGTATATCAAGATACAGTATAAATAAATGAGAAAGCTTTCTTATTGCGATTTGTAATTCGCATCTTGTTTCATTGATACAATTTAGAAAGGAAATGCAGTGGCATAGCCACAATTAGCATTAAGCTAGTAAACGGCGTAGGCGTAGGTATAGTGTTCAGATTATAATATTCTACACTAGCGTTGTTAGAAATAAGTTTTAGTAGTATCTTATTATTATCGGGATTTGCAATTGTCTCATCCATATGTAATCGCGTATGCTTCTATATAACAAATTTAACTCTGGGTGCAAGACTTTCTAAATTCTATCGCAATTACTGAGAATCAGTCTCTTTCTAGGAAGCCATGACGCCATTATCTTTATTACATATCCACATGAAAAATATTTATACTTAAACTTTAGAAAAGCAAGCCATTTGAAAGCCAAAATGTATATAACTGTTATGTACCTACTCAATTTGATAACTTAACGTTTACGTAATCCAACAACATTATCAATTAGGGTTTAAGTTATTGTTTGTATTTATCCAGTCAAAGACAATCGTAATTTTCCCATCCCCATTTCAATCCGTTCAGTGATATTGTAAATACACCAAACGCACATTTAGTCGGCTAAGACTATACTCGTGAAGTTCACTAACTTTATTCACATCATTATTGCGCAACAGCAATTATTATCATCTCGATTCCTCGACATCCACTTACATTGTTACCAGGGTTGTATATTGTCCAGACATAGTGAAAATTGTCCTGGATAAACCAATTTTGCCCATGGACGAAATTAATTTTGTCCATATTTGTCTTAGACAAAATTAATTTTATCCCCGAAGAAATTGATTTTGTCCAGTTTTAACTATCCATCTTATTTCATCCACCGCAAACCTGATTGTTGCATTCCCACCATCAAAAACGAGCCTTGCACAAACTTTCAGAAAGTGCATCCGTTACTCTACAATGGGTTCCCAGTCATACTGGTATTATATTTATTATTTATTTATTTGCACAGATATTACCCTCTAATGAGGTCCTTACAATACCAGAATACTTACAATTGGTATACACATTATAGGAAACGAAGAGGCTGATTTATTAGCCAAAGAATCCACAAAAATGGCAGTTTTTGGTTCTGAACCAATACTGCCATTTTCTTCGCAATGCGCAAAAACTGTTATCTCCAAAGCTTTTAACAAATTAAATATTCAAAAGTGGAAAAGGCGTTCAGATTGTAAAACTACAAAATTATTTTTGCCTTCACCCTCACATACCAAAAGCAAATATTTCACAAGTTTGAGTAGAAGAACGCTCAGGGTCTTCACTCATTTAATTACTGGTTTCTCCTCCTTGGCCAAGCATCAGAATCTATTGGGGAATCATTCGTCTCCGCTCTGCCCATTGTGCGCACTAAGCGTTGAGACGTCGGTCCACCATGTGGCTGAATGCCCAGCTTTGAGCGAGTTGAGATTCAAACCCCTGAGTAAGGTTCTCATTCACGTGGATGAGTTACCGGGGTTGCCCTTGTCGTCTCTGCTTTCATTTTGTATGTCTGCAGGACGAATGAGCGGCTTCTCCGAACAGTAAAGCTGTTCAGGGAGCAACTGCAAGTAAGTCCTCGCGGCTTGAGCGGTAGTGTGTCTTTACTCTTCAATAGTATTGATCATACTCTCCCACTAACACACACACACACACCATCAAAAACACAGAGGAACTTAGTTTTAGTAGAGGTTTTATGTTTTCTCCGAAGGACTGCCTTACATCCCAACGAGAGAACGATTCACATATTAAATACCTCCTGACAGTTTGTAAGGCTAAAAACAAGTATAAAACAGTGTTAGGAGTTTAGTTATTTAATATCGGCTCCAATATCGTCGAAGAAAGAATAAGATCTATTGATTTTACTCTTGTATTGAATTGATTTACTATAACCGTCAAATTTAGTAGAAAATTGAAATTAATTACTGTTATTATACTGGCGTTATTATTACTAGGAATGACGTAATGCATTATTTACGAGGTCAATATTATTATAATTAAAAACAAGTGTCCACTGTGGCTTACAGTAAATTGCGGCATTTAGGGCGTTAAAGTAGGGTTTTTACCACCCAATTTTCGTTTCTGCCAGCAGGCTGGCAAAAACAGGTTATAACCAGGTAAAAAGTGGCTGACACTACATTATTTCAGTTTTAATAACTATAAAGTTAAAATTCCCAAAACCTTCCATTTTGATCTTGACTGCTTAGATACAGGCTTTGGACTTCGGTGAAAACAAAGGATGCTATTTAACGGGTAAATGAAATAATTTAAATAGTCAATGAATAATGATTTAATCGGTAAATGCTGAAGATTTAAATAGAGATAATTTGAAAAGGTCAATACGTAATTATTTAAAAAGTCAATGCAAACACTGAATTGGTAAATTGTGTTAAATATTAAATGATAGTCATTAAATTAGCAGTAATATACATAAATTGCCATTAAATAGTACTCATTAAATGGTAGTCTTAGTAATTAGTTTGTAATCATAGTCATTAACTAGCAAAAAGGCAAAAAAAAATCAGCAGGCATCCAGTAGTTTATTGTCGAATCCATGCTTTTGTAGCCCCCCTTGGTCTTATAATTAACAAAATATAAGGATTTGGAATTTAAAACCCTCAAAATGAATTTATCGCCTAATTATACTCATTTGCTGCAATGTGCACTAGTAAAATTCACGGATAATTTAGTCCATGCAGTAAGGACTTCAGCCCTAGCTACCTCTTCGTCTGAGCAATTCTTTAGTAAAACTCAATCTGGCTTTTCAGTGGCAGGTTTTTGAATTTTCTTCGGGTGACTGTTGTCGGTTTCCGAATTGGAACTATAAGTTAATTGTGAAGCCATTGGAAGACAATGAGGTTACTGGCCCGGAGAGTGTAAAATAGTGGAGAATTGTGTCGTTTACTTCCCTTCACTTTAATACCTAACCTAACCTTAGCTCTTATCGGTCAACCAATTAACATAATTTTGCTATCTCAAACTCTCAGCCGGCCGTCTCTTACTGTTTTCTGGATAATTTTTAAGGTTTGTATGTAAAAGCAACTGCCATTTACCCTTCATCGTTGTATTGACTTTTTAAATAATTATGTATTGACTTTTTCAAATTATCTCCATTTAAATCTTCAGCATTTACCGATTAAATCATTATTCATTGACTGTTTAAATTATTTTATTTACCCGTTAAATATATTCCGAAAACAAAATCGGGCATCAGCTAGAAAGAAGTTGGAAGTCGGCAGGGCAGGAATGCTGTGACTCAGTTTTACATATTTTTTAGGCAAAAATAATTTAAATCGTTCCAATTGATGCGAAAATGTGTTTAACACTTTTGTGAGTTTCTGCCACTTATGGCCACGAGGTTTTTGCCAGCCGGTTATAACCGGGGTGGTTAAAACCATGGGCCAACTCTGCGTTAAGGGCATACCGTAAATTAAATGGCCTACATGCAATGTACTATACACTATCGGCAAACTCTATTCTGGCCTCTGCTGTGCCCCAAGGCATTCCATAGTCAATTTTGTAAGGAAGTATGATTCAAGTTTGAAGAGGTTTCCCATTACTATATTATCATATCTAAAGGGAAAAGACTGAAAAGAGATTGTCCCTGGCGGGAGTAGAGAGCGCGGGAAGAACTCAGCGATTGGCAAAAAAGAACGTACGAGAACAAGAGAGAAGCGGAGGAGAAGGAACGGACAGAGTCAGACGCGAACACGACGTGCGTGCGAGAGGACGGCAGACCTAATTCAACATTGATTTGTTTTTGCCATTTTTTAGAAATAATATTTTAAATTGTAATTGTCAGTTTTGCTTTAGACAACAGTAAATTGATAATTGCTATTTACAAGTTTTGAAATTAATCGACAATTAATTTCAAGCATTTAAGACAGTTATTGGGCAGGACAGATAGACGACAGTTTCTACGAACTTATAATCGTAGTAGTCCTTCGTAGTGAGAGATAGACTTTGGACATCCGTAATTGTGAGTGGTAAAGAGCGACAACCCCACCCACAACATTTTGGTCCTTCGAGCCACGGATCCAGTTCTACGGTGTACAGTAAGAATAAAAAGTGAACAGTGACATTTGACAGGATGCCCGACCCTCAAGAGACTAACGACAATCCACGGTTCCAAGCATGGCTAGATTGGAACAAGAAGAACTCGCCAATAATTACCAGACACACCGCTAGAGAGATGGAAGAAGACGGCCAACCACCGAATCTTCTTTCCGGAGTGCCGAACCCTACTCGTAAGAAAAGGACGACAAAAGCTCCTAGTCACGTGGCAAGTGTAAGGTCATCGGCTAGCAGCATTCAAAGACGAGTCCTCCAAGCAGAATTGGCAGCAGCCGCAGAATTAGCCAAAGCTGAAGAGGAACAAGACATGGCAGAACTAGAAGCCAAAAGACGAGCAATTGAAAGGAAGAAGCTCCTAGCTCAGAAAAAGTTGGCATATGACAAAGCCGCCATTGAGGAAGACGCAAACAATTCACAAGAATTGAGTGACGACGATGACAGCTTCAAATTTGTATCAGATCACTGGTCAGATGTTGAAGAAGACGACGTAAACAGACAGGAAGAGGTTAAACAGACTTTATCTAATCCATCGCAAATGGATCAACTTCTTCAAGCTATGACAGAGCTGACGAAGAAAATGACACCGACTGCAAGTAGCCAGCCTGGAGGAGACAAAATGGACAAGTTCATAGCTCGACAAGCCATGCCACGTGACTTGCCTATCTTCACTGGAAAACCAGAAGAATGGCCGATGTTCATTTGCCAATACGAAAATAGTACAAAACTGTGCGGCTACGGAAATGCCGAAAATATGGCAAGACTTCAAAAGTGTCTGAGAGATGAAGCACTCGACAGTGTACGGGAATCATTGACGGCTCCTGAAAATCTCGATGAAGTAATTGCTACACTCAAGACTACGTTCGGAGAACCCCAGCAGGTAATTCGTGCATTAATTTTGAAAATCAAAAATATACCATCACCGACAGAGACTTAGCCAAAGACATTGGTTAAATTCTCCAATGCTGTTCGCAATTTAGTTTCAACGATGACGTCATTGAAATGCGAAAAGTACCTAAACAATCCATCATTGACTGATGACTTGATTTTAAAGCTGCCGCCAAGCCTACGACTGAGATTGGGAACAGTTATGAAAAAAGATGCTGACTTTACATTAAAAACATTTAGTGACTGGCTTAAAGAAATAGCCGAAGCCGCTAGTGTTGTTAGTTTCGCCAGCCAAGACGACAAGAGCTGCCGAGCTAATGTGACGAAAAGAAATGACAACCGACAGGGGAAGAATCAAATGGTTTTTTCTTCAAATAGTGAAAGTGACTCTAAGAACCCGACATCCAATTCTGCCAAACTTATTTGCAGTTTTGATGGAATGAATCACAGCATTGACAACTGTCATAAGTTCCGGAAATTGACTGTGGACGACCGATGGGACTGGGCAACAGAAAGTAAAAATTGTTTTTGCTGTTTGGATGGCAAAGACCACCGAGTGGCTACATGTGACAAAAAGAAGACGTGTGGTGTGCAAGGTTGCAAAAGACTTCATCACGTATGGCTGCACCCAAGGCAACGGCAAAAACCAGAAGAACCACCCACACCTGTCAAGCCAGTTGAACACGTAGGATTTCATCAAGGATACAACGAGGTAATTCTTCAAATTGTTGCAGTTGTGCTGAAAGGACCAGCCGGTGAATTCGAGACATACGCACTATTCGATGAATGTGCAACGACTACTTTGATTGATGCTAACCCGGCCAAGAAAATCGGAGCTACAGGTCCAGTGCAGCCGTTCAAAATGCAATGAACAAATGCAGTTACGTCAACTAACCAAACTTCACAGACAGTGAAATTTGAAGTTCGTGTGCCAAGCGAACGAAGATATTATACATTGGACAGAGTGCGAACTGACGACAACTTGCATCTCCCACGACACACGGTAAATGCTAGTGCACTAAAAATGAAATATCATCATCTTCGTGACATTCCTGCCGGAGACTTGAAGGACGTGAAACCCATGATACTCATCGGACAAGAATATCAGCATCTGACTGTGGCACGAAAAGTCGTGGAAGGCTCTCCTAATGCTCCAATAGCAACCTGGTCTAAACTTGGGTGGGCAATTCACGGCAGATCTGGATTGTACCGAGGACGAGTCGACAAAGAATTTACCTGTCATGTTTATCACAACGAAGAAATGGAGAAAATTCACCAGCTAGTGAAGGAATCCTTTCGGACAGAAAACTTCGGTGTGAAGGTAAATGAAAATAGTATACTCAGTAAAGAAGAAAAGCGAGTAAAGTTAATTACCGAAGCAACTACTAAGAAGACCGGCGACAGATGGGAAACGGGACTATTGTGGAAATCTGACGACATTCAGTTACCAGACAGTCTCAGTGTAGCTCGCAGACGGCTTGCTCAAATAGAAAGGAAACTAGACGACAATGATCAACTCGCAAGGTACTACTGTGACAAGATTGACCATTATATAGACAAAGGATACGCTACTAAGCTCTCTTCAGCGGAAGCAGTTTGCGGTGGCAAAAGAATATGGTACCTGCCGCACTTCGTAGTGTTCTACCCGAATAAACCTGACAAACCAAGAATTGCATTCGACGCTGCTTCCAAAGCGAATGGAAATAGTCTCAACGACGCACTGCTAAAGGGTATGGACTTATTACGACCTCTAGCATCTGTATTGTTCAAGTTCAGGCAATACGAAATCGGATTTTGTGGAGATATCCGTGAAATGTTCCATCAAGTGGAAATTCGCGACGAAGATAAATCCTCACAAAGATTCATCTGGCGAGGAATGGACAGAAAGGAGCCCCCAGATGTCTATCAAATGAATGTGATGATCTTTGGAGCTATATCATCACCATACTCGGCTCAGGAGGTGAAAAACCGGAACGCGGATCCCTTCAAAGAAGAATTTCCTGAAGCCTGCAAGACAATAAAGGAAAAGCATTATATGGATGACTGTTTGGACAGCACATCGTCACCAGAGGAAGCCAGTAGAAGAATTCTGGATGTGATTGAGGTGCATCGGCGTGGCGGATTCGAGATATGTAATTGGGTGAGTAACTCGAAGAAAGTTTTAGACAGCTTACCCGAAAATCTCGTTTCAGAAAAACACAAAGACTTGACTAGAGACGGAGATACAATTTGTGAGCGAGTGCTTGGGCTGAAGTGGAACCCTAACGATGATGTCTTTACATTTAGCACGTCGTTCAGCAAAATCGACAAGGAAATATTAGATGGCGAGAGGAGACCGACGAAGAGAGAAGTGCTCAAATTGACGATGTCGGTATTTGACCCTCTCGGATTTCTGGCTAATTTTACTGTCAAAGCAAGAATTCTACTACAGGATATATGGCGCTCAGAAATTGGATGGGATGACGAAATCTCTACTGACGTGCATATCAAGTGGGATAATTGGCTGGAAGACTTAAGAAAAATAGACGAATTCAAGATACCGAGATGCTATGGATTGGGAATTCCTGACGCGGATAAAATCCAACTCCATGTGTTCTGCGACGCAAGCCAGAAGGCATTTGCAGCTGCTGGATATTTCAGAGTGATATCAGGACGTGGAATTGAGACAAGCTTGGTGTTTGCGAAAGCTAAAGTTGCCCCGCTACGACCAATGTCAATCCCCCGCCTTGAACTCCAAGCAGCACTGATGGGCGCAAGACTTGCTAGCTCAATTCAGAAATATCATGACATAAAAATTGACGAGACCATATTTTGGTCTGATTCCCGAACGGTGTTGTGTTGGCTCCGTTCGGACGCCCGAAAATTCAAGCAATTCGTTAGTCTTCGAGTTGGAGAAATCGAAGAGCTTTCGGACATTAACCAGTGGCGGTGGCTACACACAAAGGAGAATGTGGCAGACGAAGCTACCAGGGATTCTGCACCACTTCATTTTTCAATTGACAGTCGGTGGGTAAGAGGACCAGATTTTCTACGCTTGGAAGAAAGTTGCTGGCCTGCAAATAGCAAAGAATGCGACACGAAAGGGCTTGGCGACGAAGAGCTCGAGACAATAAGAGAATTTTGCGCGGCTACCAAGATTGGTGACACTGATCGATTGGACCCAAGCAGATATTCATCTTGGACTAAATTAACCAGAGTGACGGCGTACGTTTTGCGATTCTCAAGACGATGCCAAGAAAAAGTAAGAGAAAGAAAATTGAAGATTAAATCAAAGAAAGTTTGTACATGGCTTACTCTTGAAGAAATAAGAGCGGCGCAAATTTATTGGCTTAAGCGAAGTCAAGACGAGTGCTTTCCTGACGAAATAAAAGATTTGAAGACTGAGGGACAAGTCAAGAAAAGCAGCCGACTTCTGAAATTATCTCCTGTTGTAAATGAAGCTGGATTGTTGACCATGAAAGGACGAACCGAAAAATCTCCAGATTTAAATGACGGAGCTAAACGGCCAATAATTCTTGACCCGAAGCACGACATAACAAAGTTGATTGTTTCACACTATCATCGTATCGCAAGACATCAAGGCAAAGAACTAGTGGTCAACGATCTTAGACAAAAGTATTGGATCATCAATATGAGAGCAGCTGTAAACAAATCGTGGACAGATTGTTTGCCGTGCCGAATTAAGATTGCGGTTCCGAGACCTCCGGAGATGGCACGTTTACCGGAATTTCGGGTGACTAGACAGACAAGAGCATTTGTAATCGTTGGACTCGATTATTTTGGACCGTATAATGTCACAATTGGACGTAGACACGAGAAACGGTACGGTGCGCTATTTACATGTTTGACTACCCAAGCTGTGCATGTTGAGATAGCTTCATCGCTCTCAACGGATTCAGTTGTTATGGCTCTAAGACGGTTTATTGCGAGACGAGGGACTCCGAAAGAAATCCACTCCGACAATGGGACTAACTTTCGTGGAGCAGCTACAGAACTAAAGAAAGCACTAAAGGAATTAGACCAAGAAATCATACATGACGAGATGACCCAGAGGGAAATAGTTTGGCATTTCATACCGCCTTCAGCGCCATTTATGGGTGGGGCCTGGGAACGACTTGTGCAGTCTATCAAGAAAGCATTAAAGGCTATTCTCACCGAACGTTCCCCAAAAGAAGAAACTTTCACGACTTTCATGGCTGAAGAAGAATTCACGGTGAACAGCAGGCCGCTGACACACGTTTCTGTAGACCCAGACGACAACGAAGCACTTACTCTTAATCACTTTCTCCTAGGGAGCTCAGATGGAAGACCTCCTCCAGGAAATTTTGACGAAAAAGACTTGTGCTTGCGAAAACAGTGGCGAATTTCGCAAACGCTATCCGACATGTTCTGGAGAAGGTGGCTGACCGAATATCTTCCGAGTCTTAACCGGCGAGAGAAGTGGCATCAGAAGACTAGACAACTAAAAGTGGGAGACTTAGTTTTTATCGCGGACGGCGATATGATCCGGAACTATTGGCCAAGAGGAATAGTCACTGCGGTGTACCCAGGGAAGGACGACACGGTTCGAGTCGCAGATGTGAAGACACAGAGTGGGACTTTCCGAAGACCTGTGGCTAAACTGTGTATTCTGGATTTGACGAAGGAGGTGGATGTACCAGCGGGTTCACCCACAGAGGGGGGTATGTCCCTGGCGGGAGTAGAGAGCGCGGGAAGAACTCAGCGATTGGCAAAAAAGAACGTACGAGAACAAGAGAGAAGCGGAGGAGAAGGGACGGACAGAGTCAGACGCGAACACGACGTGCGTGCGAGAGGACGGCAGACCTAATTCAACATTGATTTGTTTTTGCCATTTTTTAGAAATAATATTTTAAATTGTAATTGTCAGTTTTGCTTTAGACAACAGTAAATTGATAATTGCTATTTACAAGTTTTGAAATTAATCGACAATTAATTTCAAGCATTTAAGACAGTTATTGGGCAGGATAGATAGACGACAGTTTCTACGAACTTATAATCGTAGTAGTCCTTCGTAGTGAGAGATAGACTTTGGACATCCGTAATTGTGAGTGGTAAAGAGCGACAACCCCACCCACAACAGAGATAATAGGAAAATAAAAAAAGTGCTGGGTTTTGCGTTGGCAATGAAAAGATTCTTCTTACTTTAGCAGTTTAACAATACCAGCTACCAATTTAAAAACAAAACAACATATTCCTTAATGATGCAATCATTTTTTCTAATTAAAGGAGCTATTTGTAAATTGACTGATTGATACCAATTGAAAGACCATACAAAGTTACACCAATTGGGGTACTTTGATAAATGTAATTTGTCTAAGGGGTTCAAAAAATCATCGGTATACTTTTCTTCCTTCGATTCTAAAAATTGTTCTGTAATAATGCTGTAACAAAGCGTATAACTTAAACCAAAATGCAAAACCAGTATTTCTGAAATGAAATCAACACAAGCAAGTTGAAATTCTTTCTTTGTCAAAGCTCTGCGCGAGGCCCCAAAAGCGCGAGGCCCTGGGCAACTGCCCAGTCTGCCCATTGGGAAAGCCGAATCTGAATTCAACCGTAAGTACCATATACGTTTTTGTCTCTACAAATAAGTAGCATAAAATTGTTCCTTTGGTTTGTAATTTCTTTGCATGTGGAAATCCAATGTTAATATTGATTTTAGTTAAAATAATGTCCTTTGGTTTGTAATTTCTTTGCATGTGGAAATCCAATGTTAATATTGATTTTAGTTAAAATAATGTCCTTTGGTTTGTAATTTCTTTGCATGTGGAAATCCAATGTTAATATTGATTTTAGTTAAAATAATGTCCTTCCTTTCTCTGCCAATGTCAACCTTGCAGCCAGGTGCCAGTATGTTGGAGTGTATATACAATGGAAATTAGGTTAAGGTAAAAGACAATTCTACATTCGGTTTAAGTATTCGATCGATTGAAATATTTATTATGAGTGGCAAATGAAAGATTTTTTGCAGCATTTGAAATATTATTTAGGTATTTGAACATTCAAATAAGCGACAGAGAGTCGCGTATAAAATAGTAAGACGGAAGTGTAGGTACCTATAGTCATGTATTAGATTATAAAAGCTTAATATTTATTTTATTTTGTACGGATATATATATACTTAAGAAAGGATTAGCTAAATGGTTATTTTTTGTTTTTCTTCTACCAATTTTTTAAAATATATATTATACTAATAACACTATTAGGTTAGATATTAATTTTATCACAGGTGAGAATAGATTGTCGATTACATTGATAACAAATTCTAACGTTTTTCTTGCGATTAACATTATAAAGCATAACAACTCCACTTTCCTCCTTTCCACCAGGGTTGTGGGTCGAGTTTTTTATGGGTTGGGGTTTTTTGGGTTTTTTGGCAAAAACCCACCCCGCTTTACTTAAAAAACCCCGGGTTTATTGGGTTTTTCACAAAACATACAAAAATGTGCACTACAGCTCCATCTAGATACTCAATACATACTAATTTCTATTCAAAAATGTAAACAAATGCATAATCAGGTGGAAACAAATATAGCTTCTACACTTCTACGCGTAGTTAATGTATCGTAATGTGAGGACTATTTTATGTATTCTTTAGTCATTGCATTGTGAAGATTATGTTTACAATATTGTTGTACACATATGCTCAATTTCAATTTATCACTTACATATTCATTGCTGTAATGCTTTGCAATTAAAGCTTCAAATTAACGAAGGAATAATTTCATAAAATCAATATAATCAGTAAAATATTATAATGCTTAATATTTCACTAGTTGTTATCAAACAGTAATAATAATACAAAAAGTACTGCATTTGCTACGTTACAACATAATAAAATTAAACTTTTATGCTTTAATTTTTCTTTTCATTGACGTAAGTAATAGTAGTTGACACGGTTGTTGTTGTTGTCAGCTGTAGTTTTGATATATGGTATAGTATAGGCTTGTATTTATACCTATAGTTATATAAAAAACCCTTAAACCCAAAAAACCCTACAAAACCCAAAAAACCCGGGGTCGAGGGTTTTTTCCTAAAATAACCCGGGTTTTTCGATACCTTGCTTTTCACGTTTCACCATTTTCTAATATGCGAAATGTAGGCATGTAGGGAAAATAAATTCACCAAATACAAACACCAAGTAATTTAATTTAGGTGCAGTAAATAATGGCAAGGAAAAGAGATAATGAATACAACCTTGTGCAACCAGTAATATGTAAAAGGAAACAACCCTATATAATTGCCGACAAAAGTAATTTATTAATAAAATATTTATCTATTGTCTGCAAAGGATTATGTTCAAATAAGAATACAACTTTATTTTCCTGCTTGAATTCACAAAATCATCATTATTATTATTACATTATTTTAAATTATTTTATTTCATTATATTTATTTCTACAATATTTCAGTTCGCGTTTTACAATTTAGGTCCATATTTAAGTCTGTTTTATTTCGAGCCCTAGAAAATATTCTTCCAAACAGAAATTTTCTTGCCCTGTACTAAGAGATAAACCAAGGTATGGTATGCTACGATTTATTGTTCACGCAAGCGTTTCATCATATAGACCACAAGTACTTTCCTAATAGACTTCTTCACACATTTGTTTATGTCACCTTGAATATCTGCTAAGCTGCTAAATTTGTGGTAAATTACCTGGATGGAACACTCTATCGTAACTATTATGTTTATCTTGGGACACTTTACTTGCTGTTGCATTTCTTTGCTTATCCTCTTTCCTACCTCTCTATACTATTTAATTATACACGTCAATTTGTTATTCACATCCGTTGGATACTATCCGACTACGAAGCAAAATAAGAAAGGAAAAACCAAAGAGCTTCTAATAATATTAAGGGAATAGAGTTAAAGTGGAGAATATTTTTATTATAACATTGATGAATAGCTCCGCCGTGAAACGGCGCGAAATTTTTACGATATCTACTAATGCATAATCGAAGACAATAGGGATTGATTTTTGTACCATTGAAAGGCATTACGGTTTTGGCTCTGCAGTTTATAACCTTTTTGGGAAAAACACGGTATATAGCGATACTAAGTAGCGGTTAACCAATTTGTAGGAATGCAAGATATGAGTCTTGTGCATTTGTAAATTAGCTATCATATTTATATATGTAACCTGATGTCCTTCCATCTCATTTACACAATCGAATATCGTCTAACGATATAGGTAATCCTTAAAATGTATTTCTTGTTTCTGTATTTTATTCTGCTCTTGTGACACATTTATTGTATGCCTTAAAGCTTGGGTGAATATTCAAACTCAACAGATTTACACCGTTGCGTTTCATCTTTACAATAAAATAGTAATGAAAGCATTTCAAGTACCGCTAAATTAGAACTGATTGATTTAACTTTTACTGGATGTACGTACTTATACTTACTTATATAAACTCAAATGAGCATTTTCATAGCGCTCGGTTTCAAAGAAACCAAAAATATCAACTAATAAATAGTTTTTGATTGTGGTCCTTTCTAAGAGAGATTTAGTAGAATGATAATAATTGAAGTTACATCGGTTTTCAGTTGTTTTTAGATTTTACTTTAGTCACCCGTTAATACCGGTGTAGATTGATCTTTGAAATTTTGAGAAGGATAACCCTTTCAAAATTTAATCTACACAAGGATTTCTCCACATGTGTGTGAGCAGACAGGCAGTCAAATGAGTCAAAAATGTATTCCTGTACACAGACAGTTTTATGATTGATTGCGATAGGTACTTTACTAGTTGTTAAAAGCAGAGACCTTCACCCATGCTTTTCGTCGAAATCTTTTAACAGTTGTCCAACAGATGTTTCGAATTTTAATTATGTCACGGCGGAAGGATAACATCCTAATCCCTGAATATTGGAGAGTGCCCATTGCTATTTTAAATACAGAAAGATATCGTAAGTAATATTTTCGTATGAAAACTAACGAAGGAATTATTTTTTGGGAAAACAGTTCAGCAAGGAATGAGAGGAGAAGTCCAAGTAATAAATAAGAACACAAAATAAAAATTGTATGTATCTTCATCTTTAAGTTGATGGCCTCGGGCTGACTCTCCTCATGCTTTGGTATCAAGTAGGATCGTTTTAGTTTCTCGTTAACGTAATCATCTTGTTCGCCCAAAAAAGTTAAATGTCCTTTTTCCAGCATCCGTTGGAAAAAAGATTGGAAATTATGACGATAGCAGTTATAAAACCAGTAAAAGATCGGTCTTGTTTCCACAATTTCGTTGGTCATTATACAACGTCCTTTTGATGACGATATTTTTGGGATACTTGGGACAAAGTAATATTGCTCTAGTTTTTTAAAACAGAGGTCAAATACTTTCATGGAATAGTTAGTCAAAATTTTCTTTTTGATTGGAGTGAGGTCTCCGTCAGTTGTCTCTGGCTCTTCTTTTTCAACGTCATAAATGTAAACCCCTAAATCCTTTTTATCCGATATGTCGTATTTAACGAATAGGTGAAGGTGAGTATTGTCTTCATCCACGTCAGTGCGTTCGTCTTTCAGATACAGTAGTTTGTAGTTGTTGTCCACGAGTTCCTCGAAACCCGAAAATTGTTTTTCATCTGGGGGTGAAATTATTTCACTTGTTATCCACATTGCATATAGAGTAGTGATCAAGAATCCCGTGATTACCACTACCAAGAATAGACTTCTTCTTTTGCTGTAGACAACTCCCTGATCTAAAAGAACCGCCACTAAGGACATCAAAATCCAATCAAGATTCTTAGCTGGGGACGAATTCGAAGATCCGAGGATTAAAAGTACAAAGGACAATGGGAAAAGAGAGAGGATAAAGAGCCAGCAGGGAAGATCAAATGTATTCTGAATCAAAACTGACAGCGGGACTTCTAAGAACTCAGCGGAAGGCTCACAGTAGTAGGGAACCATTTCTTCAAGTAATTCGATGAATGACGTTCTGTACCAAGTATACCAGTACATGCACGTAGGAAGGTAGTATACCGACATATCGATTTCTCCACAATATTCTTGCGTTTCAAAAGCATTTGATTTTGTATCATAAACGGTAGTAAAATTTAATTTCTCAGCCATTTGTTCCACAGCTCTGAATGAAGCTAGGCAAAGTATTTTGCCACTTTTCATTGCAAAATAGGCCGAATGCTTGCAATTTTGGTCATCTAAACGATCTGTGTTCAGTCTAAATATTGCTTAGGTATATAACCAGCACTATACCCTTCTCTTAACATTACGTCACACTCATACTGAAATTACAAGTCGATTATTCCACAAAATTATTTAAATGGTCAACATCTTTGTAAAATCTTTTTCGTTCGATTTAGTCCATGACTATGGGTCGAAATTAGTATCCAATGCTTCACTGATTTTGACACAGGATATAACTTCAAACCGTCATATCATCAGAAGTAAATGGAATTTTGGGTTGAAACCGGGTACATGTACTTTGCTACATAGACCTGAGACTCAGTTTAAAATACAAACAATTTCGACCAAAGGGGGCGGAAATAGCCTTAAAGTGGGGTTAAACCACTCAAAATAAGTATTTCCTGAAAATTAGTTTCTGGTCACATTTCTAATCCGTTACGATAATCTGCTCATTTTGGTTGCTAATAATAGATGGACATAATTGTTCAAACTTAGAAAATCGAAATAATTTTACTATAAAAAAGGAATATGCATTCCAACTGTATCTCCGACCACCCTCTGGGGTACCTATGGCGTAGATTTTAAACATAGTACCCATTTTATCGAGAAACTAACCCAACTATGGACTTCTGTGTCCATATAACAACCAAAATGTGAACTGAAATACGCATATAACATACTTTGACCAGTTTGACGTAGAATGATCAGATAAAGGATAATGCAGGTTATATTATAATATTATAAAGGAATTTACATTTTTCCTGTGCTTCCTCCAATGTTGGCTCCTTGGAGGTGCCCATTTAAAGAGTACCAAACTCTTTCCCAATTTTCATCCTCGATTTCTGTATCGGCAACAAAGTGTCTGCTTGTGTAGAGATTGTATACACAGAATGAGAAGTGGAATTATCCACTACCAATACAAACAGTGGACTCGTCAAATCCTCCTTGAAATATGTTGTCCATTGTCGATGGGGGTTGAACTTCTTCCTTTCGTAGACAATTATGATTGCAGAAGGGTGGCGATTGATCTCTTTCCCGAAGAATTTGATTAAACGGACAAGCGAGTCGCTCGGCTCCATCAGAATGTTGACGCTGCACAGACTGTTGGAAATATCCCGTGGGTTGTCCTGGTGTCGACTGAATAGGCTTGTGTTGTAATCCAATGAAGCCACAGTCCATGGCTGTAGATGTTGATTGGAGAGAAGAAATGTCGTCGCCCAACCAGAATCAGGGGATGTAACCAAATTGAAGTCGCAATTCCTATACCAAGACAAATTTGGGAATCCGTTTGCAGTCTCAGTCCAAACCACAAAAAAGAAATTTAAAAATGCTTGGAAATTCATTTTTCAGCTGTGCCACATGTCGATAATGCTGATCCAATGCGAATGTCAAAGTGACAAATAGACTACTGTGGAATGGCGTCACTACGGCCGCCAAGTAAAGAATAGCCGACTCGGTTGTCCAGCTGTCCTCAGTGACCAGTTCAAATACAAATCCTATGTAAGTACACCATAAAGCCCAAAAGTGGTCCTCCACCATAATTATTTACGGACCATCATCATCATCAGCAATCTCTTCATTTTTGAAACAATTGGACAAGACGGCATATTTTCACTGACACTGCGCCCAGGTATAGAAAACCGGTTTTCTCAAAATATAAGAATTAAATACTCATATTGAATATATGTACTATATAATGAGTGCCAATTAATGAACCTTTAAAATAAAATAACTTTAACTTTATCCTTTAACTTCATTAATTGTGGCAAAAATGACTTGTCTTTACAAAGCAAATGAATGTTCCTCAAGGAATAAAGTAATGAACCGGTACTGAGGCAAAATTCTCCCTTTAGATATAATATTATTATAAGCTGAAACGGATGAATGGATGCCTGCTACGGTAATAAAACATGTTAATGGAAATTATTAATGGCTTATTGTTTTATGCTTAAAGTAAAATATTTTTACATATTTAATGATATACTTCGTTGTTTACAGAAAATATCATTAATATTAAAGTATTAAATTTCTGCAATACACCCCATTTTAATTTAATGCCTCATTCTTTTAAATTTCCAGTAAATTAAATATAAATAAAGCCCAAGCCCTATATATAGTGTGCCTATTCGGAATATCAACTGCCTAAATGCTACACATCATAGTACATTTTTGTCAAAAATTGACTAAAAGAAAAACAAGAGCATCAAACATTGAAAAAATACTTAACGTTCGCAGCTATTGATTTTTTTGAAAAAGTCATACAAGCAGATATATTTTGATAGCGGCAGTAAAGCAACTTTTATAGCATTTACATATGATATTAAGAGATATATCAGGCAATGAATACCTAAAAAAGTCACTTTTATATATCAGGACATATCTATATACTCCCCGCCACAGTTGGAACTTATTGGTTAAACCTCACATACCTCACGTCATGTTAGGCATTCTCTCTGAGGAAACCAATTACCTCACATCATGACGGGTCCACCCTCTGAAGCCCTCACCCACTTCACGTCATGCCGAGTTTCCCCTCTGAGGCCTTAGCCACATCACCTCTTGTTGGTTTTCTACTCTGAGAAATTCACGTAACTCATCTCATGTTGGGGTTTCCCTCTGACGTTCTCACCTACTGGGGCACTTACGTACCTCACCTCATTGCATCATCCATAAGAGTCTTCACCTTAGTTCTTGTTCCTGGTCTTGATTTCATACCTGTTATATTCCGGGGTATTTTTGGGTTTCCAAAAATAAGCAGCGAGTCACCGCAGTCTTGGATATTCTGTGCACGTAAGGAATCTTTTGTGCAAAATAAACTAAGATCTTAGTGTTTTAGGTACTTTGGTAATACGGTGTTCTATAATATGTATTACCAATAACTTGATGTGTTTATAGTCGTCGTTAATGGATGCGCATAAAATTGATTTAAACTACCCTAAACACCTATAGACACCATACTCAAGTATCAATCGAGACCATGCTATATTATATATTAGAATTTGGGATATCATATCCTTTGTACGTAAGTATATCGTCCTTGAATAAATAAATATTTCATGTTCTTACTTCTCAAACGTCCTAACGAAGTGAACTGCTCTGTATATTGTCTTAGTGTTGTGACATTGAGTTTCTAAGTTTTTAGAAGGCCACTGTCAACGACATTAAGACAAAATTAATTATTTGTTTCTGTATACGGAAAATAAATATACATCAATAAATGGCATATTATAAAGTCATCCCTAAAAAGTTATAGGAATTATAAATTGTTAATATACCTAAAATTGGCCGCAATAATGGTAGAATTTTGGCCTATCTGAATATTTGTACTCTCTAACACTCAAAAATGTGAACGTCTTTATTAGGCTTATCTAGCATATATTTATGACAAACTTATTTATAATTTATTTTTCAAATTTATTGTTATTCTGAGGCTTGTATAATATAATGCCTTATAAGTTGTAAATGAATACTTTGGGGTAAATGGGTCAAGCCATGAAATAAACACAAGTCTAGAAAAAGGAGCTGTTGACTAGCCATTCTCCAGGAACTTATGACTAATTTACAAGTATTTAATGGGGTTAAATGAAATTAATGAGAAAACTATTGATAAATTCATTGTCGTTTGCCACATTTTCGGTATGGATAATGCCTTATGTTGCTTTACTCTCGACCAATACATTTGTTGTGTAGGAGTTGAATATAGAGAGCATTCGGCAAAAAGTTGTTTCATAACATGCAATTCTGACTTTTCTGAAACTTGAACTCAACTCGAATACGTAAAAGGTATTTTGCTTTGTAGACAGCTGTGGAACTGTAATTTTCGTTTTTGATTGCCATATAATAATACTGTTCACAATTAGCACATCCGTATACCAATACATTCTTTAGTAATATTTGACCGGAACTCTAGCTGACGCTGATTACTATTCATAATATATTTAAGAAAAATTTTAGCAGTATATAAACGTAGAATTAGTATCATTCTATGGTTTTTTAATAGTTGCGAATTTTGTATTTCCTTTGGATATTTATACAACTTACCCGGAAAGTTTTCAGGTAGAACTTATTTACTTAATTGAATGTGTATGTATGTCCATCCAACGGAACATGAACGAACACATTATATGCCCATTAATTTGAGTGGAAAATGTTCAGAAATTTTATCAAGAGGGCATGCCAAACATTAATTGCATAAATGTTGCTTTTCGCATGTTGAGATATATTTTACTGTTTTGGCCTTATATATATATTTAGTGATAAGCGCTGACATGCGACCCACTACTCAGTATCATCCTTTAGATGTGTCCCTATTCAAGACAAGTAGACCATTGCTAATGTTATATGATTATACAAGCAAGTCTATTTTTAATTACACCCGTAGAAACGATAATACTACGAAACGAATCACAAACCGTAAAAAGACGATTTATACTAAGTAGTGGTTGCTCCATCTACTATTATTTGCTATTGTCTACTAGTATTAGGAATGCACGATCATCTATTATTTTGTCTATTCAAGATTTAGCTGTATTATTTATTTATTTATGTATAAGTGACAACTTCCTTCATTGGATGAAGGCATTTGGGTTGCTACTATAGATTACATGAAAATGGTAATGGTGGCTATTTTAGTATATAAAGTCACATCTTACAATATACATTAAACTAGAACAGTACTTAAAGTTTACATTTTAATTTTTAAAATAAAGTAAAGAAGTTGACTACTTCATCAATAGTTTCGTCATAACTTGAAAAGTCAGTAAGGTTATGTGTGTTATCATCAGATTCTTTAAGTTGTAGCTCAATTAGATAATTAAATACATTCAGTTTGAACAATTTATATGATTTTGAGTTCCTAACATTTTCTGGTAATTGTAACCATTCGGTTTTAGCTTGAGTTGTAAAGGATCTTTCATCATAGCTAGAGCACCTATTTTTTTTAACTATATATGTATAAGTTCTGGATCTCGTATTTCTAGTGACCACATTTTCTATACTTAAATAATCTTTAAAATATGGTGGACAATTACTATTATTAATCATGCAATAACACAGTTTTAGCAACTCATGTTTATACATTAGTTTGGGAAACAGCCACTTCATTTCCACAGATATCAATTTCTTCACACACTCATACTTACCTACACCAAGTACAAATCTACCTGATGTACGAGTAATGTTTTCAACAATTTTCATATTATACTTGTAGGTAGTACCATAGATAGCTAGCATATACCTTATTATGGACATTATATATGTATTTACTATTAGTTTTTTGTTCTGTAGGGTAAATAGAGACCTCAATGGATACAATGACCATATTATCGAGTTACACCTTTTAGCGACATGTGTGGTATGGCTGGTCCAATTCAAGTGATTATCTATTATTAGTCCAAGCAATTTTAACTCTTTTTCGGGCTTAATAACTACATTGTTATAAACTAGAGAAACATTATCTAACTTTTTAAGTACATGACTTTGGTGATTTGAATTTTTGATGTGAGATGAGTTTACAATTCAAATTAATTTTCTCCAACCAGAAATGCTGAATAAATCAACCAGAAGTTTTCATAGCTCAATCCAATTTATTGACAGCGAGCAGCTTTCGTATGAACATCATCAGGCTTTATTGGAGAACAAATTATGAGAGAAACATGATTAAAATTAGTTTATTAATTTATGAATTTTAACCGTTGCAAAATATGATTATTTCTAATGTGACACAAAACATATCAGAAATTATTTTATACCGTCAGTAATTACCTTTAATGTAATTTGGAGAGCAGTGATTATTCTTGCACGAAATGTTATAACATTATATTATAATGTCAGGAATTTGGACAAAAATTTAGAAAATATATACAAATACAAAATTGATTTTTACATGTTGACGAGCAGGATTACAAGCATAAAGAATGAACAACAACATTTGAAGTGAATGGGCGGTTAGGTTATTTTCAATTTATGTTCATTTGATACACTATCTTGGATTACCCTGTCGTACTGTATAACTTAGACTGATGCGTATTGAGATAAACAGTTTACTTTACTGTAGCTTAAGATTAGTTGAAGAGAATCAATAATTGCTTTCCGATATTTTTCGTCTGTACATTTACTAATTTCTTTAAGAATAAAGTCTCGAGTAAGACTATTGTAATTATAAACTGAATTGTAGAAAGGCATTGCAAAATAAACATTTCGCTGTATATTTTCAATTTGAGAATCTACAACAGGAGAGATTTTCATTTTAAATAAAATTTCTGGATTATGGATTGACAGATTATTTATTAGTAATGATTTCTTAGGTATAAGCAGAGATTCTCTATTTATGGCTTTAAGTTTAACAAGTATAGGATCTAGAATTCTGTTTGGATACATTCTTAATTTAAATGTATTCATGAGGCATTCTAATTCAGTTTCCGCATCAGATTTATTACTACAAGACTTAATTATACGTAAACCTTGTGCGTAGGGGATTGAATTTAGTAAGCTTTTTCTGTGGTTTGAATTATAATGCACGGGCTGCGATTTGGACATTGGTTTTCTATAGATTTTTGTCTCTATAATATTACTAGGTAATAATAATTTAATACTTAAATCTAGAAAAACAATTTCAGTAGGACTAAAGTTATAAGTAAATTCCAGAAATTCATGTTGAAATTTGTTATTAAGCCAATCATCGACATTATCAATATCTGTAGTATTTACAATCAAGATTTCCTACTTATTACAATTTCCTCGCTATTTTGAAATAAAGATTTTAATTCGTTATAAACAGTAATATTTGCAATAGAAACGGAAGCGGCTCCTCCCATTTGAGGGAACCGGGTAATTAACATTACAGGTAATTACCGACGGTATAAAATAATTTCTGATATGTTTTGTGTCACATTAGAAATAATCATATTTTGCTTCGGTTAAAATTCATAAATTAATAAACTAATTTTAATCATATTTCTCTCATAATTTGTTCTCCAATAAAGCCTGATGATGTTCATACGAAAGCTGCTCGCTGTCAATAAATTGGATTGAGCTATGAAAACTTCTGGTTGATTTATTCAGCATTTCTGGTTGGAGAAAATTTTTGAAAATTATTACTATAAAAAAATTCTATTACTAACTGTGGAAGTTCTCCATTACGTCATGTTCATTTAAATGTCGTTCTACAAAATTAATTAAATAAGCTGTATTTCTCTCGTCGCTGGTATTTTGCTCCTCATGGTCTTATTTAAAAATATGTCCGGTATAATGAGATCGAAGTTTTTTGCAACATCTAAAAGTACTCATGTACCGTACCTTGTAGCAATTATTCATTCCTCTAGCCAAACACAATATTCATTCCCCACTCTACTACAAAACCAAAAATTTAATATAAATGACTTTACCTAAAATACCTAAATGTTCTCGTTCCATCAAGAGGATGTAAATTGTGGGCAGGTTTATATTGTACTTGAATATTACTGTTGTGTAAATTGTTTGGGCTTTTGTTGCCAACCTATTTTAACTACAACCATGCAAGACATTGGAGTATAGTACATATATAGGCGACATAATGTCGTGCACAAAATATTAACTTAAGTATAGGTATATGAATGTATAATATTATACTGAAAGGCCTGTTTAATGTGTATGGCGATGGTAACTTCAGAAACCATTATTTCCTTCTTGGTTACTTATTTTTTATTCCTTAGCTATAAAGTATATTTAAATAGACTAAATCCAATTATTGAGTCATGTAATGTTGACGATGAAGGTAGACAGTTATATAATATTTACGGCTCCAAAAATATTGTAGCCGTCCTAAATGAATACATTGATTAGAATTTACCTTTGCCAAAATATAAGTTCTTCTTCCATAGGTGAAGAATGAATTTGGAGAAGATATTTTAACTTGGCAAGCTAAGCATCTATTGGTTTAGTTGTATCATTATTGCTAAGAAACAAGAATAGAATGATTGAAATATCTTATAACATCTAGCAAGAGGTACAATGTATTGTAAAACCATAACGTAAATGATAGGCATAAATTTATAATTAAATAAACTGAATCCAACAGACAAAATAAACGAAACCATCCATTTACACGGGTTTCTATAGAAAATCATTTTAATTACTGACCGTCGCAGACTATTACTAAGTTCAGAATAATTAAAATTGGATAGAGAATGGAGATGATGTTACCCTGTTCTGGTGGTGGTACTGATTCTACCTAAATGGTAAAAGCAATTGTACTCATATTGCTATAGCTAGATCTTCTATATCCCTGTAGATCGACCTCATCATCTCAAATGATTGCAAAAGAATGTAAAAGAAATGAACAGATAGGCATGCCTCCATTCCATTAAATAGTATATTAATATGTGATCAACTTTCGAGCCACGATTTTCTTTATTGCTTATCACTACTATTAGATAAACGGCAAAAGTCAGTCACGTGACAATTCCGTTTGTATGTTTGTACTTCCGTGTGTTGATTTGCCGTAATTCTAAAACGCAGCCAAGCACATAATAACGCACATAATGAGGCAAATTCCAACACGTCCAAAGCAGAACAATTGGTGGCACTACACTTACACAATTATGCACTGCGCGGTCTATAGTCTCCTACGACTTACAAGGCACAAAAAATTTCATAACAGAAGCAATGCATGCAATCTGTATAAAAAAAATTCCAGCTTTCAGTGCGCTCAAGGTTTCTATTACTTCATGTGCGGGAAAATTCAATTTGACCATTTACATTGATGCTTTGAATTTTGAATTGGTTTAATAAAAGTTAGATTCCCAAAAAAGTGAGTCAGTTTTCGATTCTGTAAAGCAAATTTTGCACCGTTTAAGGAAGTGGTGCACATTTCAAAAGACTGTTTTTACCACAAATAGGGACGCTGCAAGGTAACCAGCAAAAATTATGAAAGAGGGTGAATGGGAATCGCGAAAATTCGTACTTTTTTGGGAAAGTCCTAAAAAATCTGAGATTACTGGTCCTACACCCATGTAATAAATGTAAAAAAGATTCTTTAAAACTTATTCTAGAGGTTATACTTTTAAAACTTCACATTTTTGTCTCTAGCTTGAATATATCATCTTTTGAAACTTGAAATTGATACATATTTCTGTATTTGCATTTTGTGATCCGTGTGTCTTCCAACCAAAGACAAAATTGTGAAATTTTTAAAATATAACCTCTAGAATAAGTTCCGATGAATTTTTATTGAATTTACTTTATGGGTGTTGGATCGGTAATCTCGAATCCTTTAGCACTTTCCCAAAAAAAGTTAATGAGGAATATGATAGTCAAGTGATCATTTACGTTTGTATGCACCAGGACTTTAAGCTCCCGGTACCTCAGTTTGGAAATCTCTGATGATCATCAAAGTATATGTAAAAATTGATTTCCAACTCTTAGGATTCTGTCTAAAGTTCTTACCCGATTTTCTTGTGTGGTACAATTTTGGGATCCTGAATATAATGTCGACCATCACAATGTATAAAATATACGATATATATTAACGGTATAATAGTATGTTCAATGAGTTACTCCAATAGTCAAAAAATATTCTATTTCATCTTACCTAGGGTCAATAGGCATCGAAAATTTTTTTATTTCCAGTGTAACAGGCCCCGCCCACAGGCTAATTTCCACACTTTAGCTCCGCCAATTAGCCACACCCCCGAAGGGAGCGTGACATTTTATTGGCTGAGAACACGTAAGCTCCTCCTAATTTGGGAGGGGGCGAGGGCCGATTTATACAGCAACCATGCAGGTTGCAAAAGATTTTCGGTTCCTGAGTCAATATGGTTGTATTAAAATAGCATATTGGCGATCAGTAACACACTCTGGCCACCCACTAGGGTCACATTTTTAACCTAGGGTATAAGGTAACGTTACTTTGCGAGGGGAGCTGCACCCCCTCCCCCACTGGCACATCCAAGCACGTTCAATTTACTCTTTTTCGAGTACAGGAATATAGAACAAAACCTACAGCAAGCCGTAACAGTAGCTCGCTTGAGTAAAGGCGACCATGTGCACATTTTTGGTAGAATGATAGTAGAAATAGGATTGATTACCGAGCATGTATCCAGGAGGGGACGCAGCGCCCCCTAAATCTGAAAAAAGAGGATTTTTGCCAAAAATGGCCAAAAATTGAAAAAAAAAATCGCGCGAATATGTCTTATTTTATTATTTTTAACATCATTTTTGGTTGCGCCCCCCCACCTTGACCAAATTTCTACATACGTATCTGTTGATTACTAAATTCTACAGTAATTCAAATTAGATCAATATTGATCATAATATAATTGAATATCAAAATCAAGAAGTTTTAAAATAAGTTATATTTGACTCTATCAAAATAAATCTTAAATTTGGTAGGAGCGGAGTTAAAAATTTTCCACAAACAATTTATAGGAAACGCAATTGAACTTTTTAATACCCATTTGCTTTGGGGTGATCCACTACGTCAACACGTTAGGGTGGGAGGGGGTTCAAGCTCATGACTATGTCATCAACAGAAATTAAATTGAAAAAAATAATAGTGAAGAATCGGGTTTTACCCTTTAAATGTTTTAATAAATGGCATTTTCGGCCGTCGAATTAAATTGCTTAAAAAAATTTTTGCAGTGTAGGGGGTACGGACCAATGTTGACATAATACATAGGGGGTTTGGCAAATGTTGGCATGTGATGATAAAGGGAGGGAGGGGGTTCAAAAAAATTGCGGATTTTTTGATTATGTAATATGTGGATCACTTCTACTTTGACTATCAAAATGAAACAAAGTGTGCGCAAGGTATCGCAACTAATGGACCGATTTGTCCCAAAATCAATAGGGATCGTCTGTGGTCCATATAGGCACCGTTTTTGCCAAGTTTGGTCAATATCCGTCTTTGCATTCGAAAGTCATCGTGGGGACAGAAGGACGGACGTACGGACAGACTCTGCGGTTCTATAAGCTCGCTTCCTCAAGCGATGAGCTAAAATTACAACAAAAAACACTCAGTTTTTTAATTAGTCACTTGACCCTACATTATTGCCAAGTAAGGCTAACTCGGCCTTAAAATGGCAGTATGTATAATAGTGATTAAAAGTATCCGGGTCAAAAATGTGGTGAATAACCGGAGTAATTTGCGAATAGCTAAATTCTCTTTGTAAACAAAAGGTTGACCCTAGGCCGTACTAAGGCAAAGTTTTGGAATTTTTTATGACTATATCAATGTAACGTAAAATCTGTACCTCTGGCCCTGGCCCACCTAATGAGAAAGCATGAAAAGGTCAATTGGAATTAACATAAAAATCTATGTATCTGAAATACATTCTACCCATCGTACAATATTGCCCCCGAATGCCCACTAGCTTTATTTATAACAGGACTTGGGTCCTGTGACCGGTACATTATATTAGTGATGAACCCAATTGAATGTCAGTGTAATTGGCCTACTAGAAACCATAATTCTTACAAAATTGTTTGTAGATGCACTAGCCCCATGTACTACAGGACTTGGGTCCTGTGACCGCCTAGTATTATATATAAGCAATGGGGAGACACACATTTATATAAATTGTCAAACTCAATTTACGTTAGATCAGAAAAGGGCGAATATATTTTTGAATTTCGAAATGAGATCTTTTGATTTTACTCTTGCATTGAATTGATTACTATAACCGTCAAATTTAGTAGAAAATTGAAATTAATTACTGTTATTACTGGCGTTATTATTACTAGGAACTAGGAATGACGTAATGCATTATTTATGAGGCCAATATTGTTATAATTAAAAACAAGTGTCCACTGTGGCTTACAGTAAATTGCGGCATTTAGGGCGTTAAAGTAGGGTTGGATTTTTGCCACCAAATTTTCGTTTCTGCCAGCAGGCTGGCAAAAACAGGTTATAACCAGGTGAAAAGTGGCTGACACTACATTATTTCAGTTTTAATAACTATACAGTTAAAATTCCCAAAACCTTCCATTTTGATCTTGACTGCTTAGATACAGGCTTTGGACTTCGGTGAAAACAAAATCGGACATCAGCTAGAAAGAAGTTGGAAGTCGGCAGGGCAGGAATGCTGTGACTCAGTTTTACATATTTTTTAGGCAAAAATAATTTAAATCGTTCCAATTGATGCGAAAATGTGTTTAACACTTTTGTGAGTTTCTGCCACTTATGGCCACGAGGTTTTTGCCAGCCGGTTATAACCGGGGTGGTTAAAACCATGGGCCAACTCTGCGTTAAGGGCATACCGTAAATTAAATGGCCTACATGCAATGTACTATACACTATCGGCAAACTCTATTCTGGCCTTTGCTGTGCCCCAAGGCATTCCATAGTCAATTTTGTAAGGAAGTATGATTCAAGTTTGAAGAGGTTTCCCATTACTATATTATCATATCTAAAGGGAAAAGACTGAAAAGAGATAATTGGAAAATAAAAAAAGTGCTGGGTTTTGCGTTGGCAATGAAAAGAGTCTTCTTACTTTAGCAGTTTAACAATACCAGCTACCAATTTAAAAACAAAACAACATATTCCTGAATGATGCAGTCATTTTTTCTAATTAAAGGAGCTATTTGTAAATTGACTGATTGATACCAATTGAAAGACCATACAAAGTTACACCAATTGGGATACTTTGATAAATGTAATTCGTCTAAGGGGTTCAAAAAATCACTAAAACAATAATATGCACGTTTTCCAAATTTCTGGATTTTTCCTGGCAACAAGACTTTATTTCTAAATGGGTGTTTCACAAACTTTCTCAGAATCGCATTAGTGATTTTTCCAACCATTTTCATCAAAATCGGAGATGGACTTTTATGCGGGTTTTAGAAATTTTGATAAAACCTGCAAAAAAGGTGAAAAATTGATCACCTCCGATTTTGATGAAAATGGGTAGAAAAATCACTATTGCGATTCTAAGAAAGGTTGTGAAACTCCCCATTTGGAAATAAAAATTTTTGTGTTGTGGCCAAGAAAAATCCAGAAACTTAGAATACTGTCAGATTTTATTTTCATTTATTACTTTTTATTTTTAGGAAATTTTTTGAACCCCTTTAGGGCAAGTGACAATTATCAACGTACCTAAATTAATGTAACTTTGGACCGCCTTTCTACTGGTGATAACCATTTTGCTGTTTTACTTCCGGTTGAACCTGTACAGGGGGCCTCAATAGACACTTCACCTGTTGTATTCAAAAATGGGTTGGATATCTTGTTATTGTAAACATTGGAATCTACCTTACAAAATTCACACTGTCAGGAAGAATGCGTCATAACTTTAAACTCTTTCTAAGACTTGGTGCCATACAAATTCAGGTGTTACGCAGCGAAAAGATATCTTGGATCTTTGTAAAACAACAAATATGAAAGCGACAAGAAAGATTACTATAGAACTAAATACAATAATGAAAATCAAACCAAAAACATCTAATATCTGTACAGAAAACAATTAAAGAGAAACACGATTAAGGTAGTTCAGTTATTAAAAGCCTTCGTTTGCAAATAATTGCCAGTAACAAATACTTTGAACTCCTACATAAAAGAGAATATTTGGGTTTTTACTGCTAGTGTTGGCTGAGAAATAATTTCACTTAGGAAAATGTCTCATGGTATGGTCTAGAAATAATTTAAGTGTCCCTATAAGTCGTACATTAACTAAAAGCATTCAAAAAGTTGCTTTAGATAAAAGACAATCCCTTATTTTTAAAATGCAGTTGTCAAAATATTTGTTCTCTTTAATTTCGATTCCCAATAACCCGAAGGAAAAAGAAACGAAACCTATAAATTCAATTCCTACAGAAATATTCAACCAATTTGGTTCGATTATCAATTTAGGGTATTTGATTGGAGTGTCTCACTTCTATTGGGATAAGAATAACTTTTTAATAAGAAACACGAAAAACAATTTTCAGAAATTTCTTCTCTACTTCATTACAGTATCATGGCTATTATTTTCCCTTTTTTTGGCATTCAATTCATAAGATATTCAATACAAGGTGACGTCTCGATGTCATATATCATTTCATTGTTGTTCATGATTTACGGATTCTGTGGCGCCTTGGTGTACGTCATATGGAGAAAATGTTCCAGTGACTCAATAGTCGTTTTAAGAAATCTGCTACGGATTCTTCAAGAGTTTGAAGGTACTTGTTTTTAATAAATATGAGAACATGACTCCATTATTTATAATTGCCAGGATCTACTTGTAAATATATAAATTTTATAGAAAAATATGAGTACACCAAACAGAAATCATCTCCTCTGCTGAAACTACCATCTGCTTGTATACTACCATTTATCTTAAGTTTTGGAGTTCCGACGTTCTACTTGTCATTATATAACCAATCTGTATTTTTCTACATTGACCTTTAGAAGGAATACCAACATTTTTCTATCGTAATTATTTTTGCAATTACCGTTTTTTGGATTACAAGTACCACCGCTTGCTTAGCCCTAATTCCACTTGCGATGGTTATACTTGCGAGTTTAGTATATGAAGTTCTGGGGAAAGAGTTAACGTAAGTAATATACGTCTTTTTGTTTCCTTCCATTAAATTAAAGTGTATTGAGGGTACATTATGTACATATAATACTGAATCATATAATAATAATGCAGAAACATTATGTTTCACAGGCAAGGGCTTCAGTCGTATAACTCAAATGATATCGTACGCACTTGTCCAGAAATCATCACCAAGTATTCCAACATAATGAAATACATTTTTCAATTTGGTCAGGAAATTTTGGGATTAATTCTGGCACCTTTGCTTTGCAATCACTTATTTTAAGATTTTTAATGATCGCTATTTTCACCATTATTGAGAATCGCCAGATGATTCACCCATTTCTTATATTTGTGCTTATATTTATAGTTTTAATTTGTGTTACTCTATGGTACATAGTTTTAATAACAGTGAACAAAGCATATTATAACTACAATGATTTGATCAAAAGCTATGAAAAGTACTCGTCAAGTAATATTGCAGACGTCAAATATATTAGAAAATTTAGAATGGCCCTTAAACCAATGCATTTCAGAATCGGACTAGATGAACCTGTGACCATTCAGAGTGCCCCGATATTTGTATTAAGCCTTAGCAGAGGAGTAGGAAAATTGCTAACCATGTCAGCCAGTGATAAGGGAGATGCTTTTAATGTAGTTTCATAAGTTGGTCTATCGTCTACCTACACACACATTATTTATCATTTTTTAAAAATTGGAAATACGAAATCTAAATGTAAGCATGTATACTTAGTATCATTATTCATTATGTAGTTATACATTCTTATATCCAAACTGAAAGCTATTGTAATTAGCGATTATTTTTCTTACGCTACTACAAAATCAATATGCAAATAAAAATTTTAATATAAATTACTGTTAGCTATGACGATCTTATTATTTCGCCAAATTTTTTTACAAGTTTTAAATAAGTCACTTTTTTTCCTTTTTGGTGTTAAATCTAATAAGGCTTTATCTGCCTCGTATTGAAAAGGAAGTCCGGTGCAATGAGATTGACATTTTTACGACGTCTACAAATAACCATCTACCAAGTACCAAGTATTCATAAGTAGCTAGGCATTGCTCCAGCCAAACACAAAATTATTATATGCTTAAGTATTCATTCATAACTCTGCTTTCAAACCAATAAGTCATTAAAAATTTAATATAAATGACTTTTAGCTATAGTACCGAATGTATTCTCGTTCCAGCAAGTATCAAGTAGCACAGTTACTGTAAGTTAGTATATATTTTCTATCCATATAACTATCCAATGCCACTCTTGAGTAACGTGGTTGTCCTTCCACTATCAATTACAATCTTGCAGGACATTGGAGGATACTACCTTCAGGCGACAGAAAGTCGCGTAAAATTTAATAACGTAGTATAGGTATGTATGTATCATATAAACATACGTATGTATTATATTACCAAAGCCTAGTGCATAGTAGGGGAAGTGGTGAAGTGTTTAACTTTATTGGAAGTTGAGGACGATGAATATTTTTGTATTTATTTTCTACGCTACTCCCAAAAAATTATGTTATTAAAAATTTAATATAAATGAGTTTTGCCATAGTACCAAATACATTGTCGTCCTTACAAGTAGCAAAAGATAGTTCAGTAGGTAAGTGTTTTCTTTGTATGTGACAATTCAATGTTAGGAATATAGGAAATAGGAAAATAGGAAAATTGCTGGCAATGGGCTATTTACTGGGGCAAAAGGAGAAGTTTTTAACTTCATTTGAGGCTAAGGACACTTTCCATTTTGCAACATTGCTACTTACTGTACAGATTCATCATTTGTAAAATTCCTATTACAGCCGCAACACTTCTAATAAATATTAGAAATTGGTATCGTAGTACCGGATTGAAATAGGATTTAATTGTTTCTTTAATTTCATTTCCTCTCCCGTTAAAAAGGTAGCATTTTTTTAAACAATTAGCTGTTCTTAAAATCATCGCTTTTCCAACAAACTTACTTTGCATATTCTCTGTGCTATTTTTTGATTTCATAGCACTTGAGGTTTTATCTTAATGTTATTAAAAAGTATTTCCGTTTTACTGAGATCGATATTTATTGGCTCCGTGTAATTAGGAAAGTCTCTACAGTACATATTACCCGTACATACTTTGTTATACCTCCAAATAAACTCAACCTAGTGTAATTAATAAATTATTACAGTTCAACTTATTGTCATTGTACAATAAAAAGGTAAACCGAGAAGCGTCTTCTGTTAAATATTCGCCTTTCGTTTCCATTTGCAGCATTAGGTAAACATCATTTTAAACTCCACATTTCCATTGCTGTCTGTATAATTAAATAGTCTTTTTCTGTTGTTCTAAATTCCTTTTAGTTTATTATAAGTGTATATTTCTTGCAATAGCTTGCTGCAAAGTATGTTTGTATTATACATTTAGGTACCTATGGCATGTAAATAACAAAATTGTTTACTTGTATAATACCTTTGTGTTTTTATTGAGAGCATCGACAAATCCCAACTTTGTCATTTTCTCGTGCTTAAATACAATGTTTTTGTCTTTCAGCAGAACATACCTATATAAGAATATATAAGAAATATAGTAATGTAAGAAATATTATTTTATATCCTATACATTTATTTACTCAATGCCACAATTTAATAACACTTAAGTTCAACTTCCATTTAAATTGCTTTCTTTTTATTACACATTGTATACTTTATAGACTACAGAATAGCTTGTTTTATATACCTAAGAATGATATTATTAAGGAATGTAGAAAATACATTATACTATACTACAGTACATTTATTTAAGGGAATAAACCAGCATCATTTAAAAGAATGTTTCTGTCAAGCCGAAAAACAATACAGACTTCAAGACCTGCTATAGGCACTTCACATTTTGTTTGTTCATTAAGAGCTACAGCAATATGTTTGTAGACAGTTTTTCTAAATAGTACGACCTACTTACAAAATGCTGAATTACTGAATTACTGAATTACAAATTATAATTGATTTTGTCTGATAAAATAAGAAATTTTGTAGCCGATCTGTCATGTCATGTTTCGTGGAAACAGGTTATTTATTGCCATCTGTCCAAATTTATTACGCGACATCATGTCGTTCCAGTTGCGCTAGTTTAGCAGGTCTGCATACCAAATATCTTCACGTACTATTTGCATTTCTATTCTTTATATTTGATTATTGATTTAAATTAATATTTGTACTGTCTTTAATGTGTTCTTGATGCTTGTGCATACATTCATATAACCTGCATTTTATTATCATTTGAAGTTATGAATAAATTTATATAGCTAAATACGGAAAAAATAAAGATATACATTTATTCCATCGCTTATATTACTTCCTTATAATATTTATTATTTGCAACTGGAGCACTACATAACATACACGTTGATCATTCTTACTGCTACAGGTTTAGAGTATATATCTAGCATAATTGTTTCTCTCAGTGTGCTTGGTATTACTTAGATTGGTTATAGAATAAGTGGGTACAGGCTCTGTCGAGCAATCTCAACTTCTGTAGTTACGGTTTTGCATAACCAAAAAAGATTGGTAACAGCAGACGTAATTTCGCTAAATACAGAGTAAACTTAATATAATAAAATTACTGCAATCGCATTTATACATTTTTAGTTTACAGTTTACGCTATTTTGGTTTTGCCCCACATTGCAACCATTTGTTACATTCCAATAACTAGAAGTTGGAACATAGTTACTCCCTCCCGTTTCTATGAGCATCTAAACCACAGATCGGCTCACAGTAAGTCATGCATGTACAAAATTCCGTTAACATCGTTATCGTGTAGTTTATTGTGCACTGTGCCTCTGTCTACCTAAATATTAGTAGTCTAACATATTATACCTATCTATTTACTGTTTATGTACCTAGACTTGATTTAATTTAGATTGTTAGGTAAAGTAATGGAAAATACCAACTCATTTCTTGGAATAAGAAGTGTACAGAGAAACAACCACATTTACTACTTCTCTTTTCTATTCATTATTTGCGAAGGAGAACATAAAGCGTTGGGGCAAACATAGTTGGTCATTCCATGTTACAAACAATTTAATTTCGACGCAGTTGAACCGGGTAATAGGTAAACAACTAATGCGGAAATGTTGAAAATGATTAAAAGGAACAGCGTTTAGGTATGGCTTCCAATTGCCATTGACAAAAAGTAATTTAAATGAAGAAGCTCACCGGAATATCGGAATTTCTGTGGCATATGAATTTTGTATGGCAATAACTTCTAAAAACTTGACTAGACAAGTATGTCCTATCATTTCTGCAATTCTGAATATTGTAGGGCAGTTTGTTTACGTAATCAGTATCAAAAATAATGGCAATGAAATGTTGAACACAGTCAAAACACAAATGCTTATCAATTGACAAAATACGACTTTTTGATTCGTGAAAAACCTATAATTTGTGTGGAGAGCTAAAACTGCATCATTTTTTAATTTTTGAACCCCGCCCACAGCCTATTGACGATTCTGATTTTGTCCACTTTCGATCTCGACCCCAATTTTCATCCCTAGATGACATACAAAAAATTTGAACTAATTATCTTCAACCATTCTTAAGTTATATGCTAACGGAAAGACAGACAGGCAAATCAAATATTCCTTTAAATAGGCGGACCATAATTTGAGGAAGTGAAAACGAGACCCTATACAGTAGAGTATTTAGATTAAAAGTGGATTTCGAAGGGAGCAAGCATTACACCATATTATGTATATGCGCTAGCAATATTTTCCCAAAGCGCGTTAATTTTAAGATGTTTTTGCCCAAAATTCAAAAAATGACATATAATCGCGTGAAGTGTGTTAATTTTAAGCTCTTTTTGCCCAAAATTCCAAAAAACCTCATACAAATATAATTACGCGAATTGCGATAATTTTAAGCTCTTTCGCCATTCGCCGAAAATAACCAAAACAACAAATATAATCGCGGAAAGCGCGTTAATTTTAACTTCGTTTTGCCCAAAATAATCAAAAAATTAAACATAATCTCGTTAAGCACGTTGTTTTTTAAGCCTGAATTTGTTTTTTTCAGTCAAAATTTTTCATTTTCGTTTTTAGTCATTAAATTTGATACTACTCAATGTTTTCTAAAAAACGGGACACTTTAGGTACGCCGGGACAGGTCACCAAAAACGGGACGGATAGTCAGCCTACATATCAAGCATCTCGCCTTAAAAACTGGTACCAATTTACGGGGATGTGAAAATATTTATCTGGGCGGTAAAAAGAAATTTTAAACAGTTTTTTAATCGGCAATAAACTTTTATTTGAAAGGCAGGAAAAACAAATGCAATAGGCTGTAGAATCATTTATAAAAGCAGTATACCAGAAAATTTCTTTTTATATGTGCTTTAATAGAATAGATTTAACAAATATCAGTATTTTATTACTGCCTTAATTATTGGTTCTACTGCCTATCGCAATTGTTTTTAACTGCCCCACTTGACAAGCACGTATCTGGCAGGGGGCGGGTGGAGGCGCAGCGCCCCCCTTAAATTTGAGAAAAAGAGGATTTCTTCCAAGACGGCCAACAATTGCCAAAAATTTTCGAGTATCACGCAAATATTATGTCTTATTAACATTATTTTAGGTTGCCCCCCCCCTTGACGGAATTTCTGGATATGTGCCTGCCACTTAATTAAAATTACCGCTTTAATAAAACCGCCTAATAAAATTCTTTTTACTGCCTAAATAAATAATTAGTCCTGTCAAAGTTTACTCCTTAAAATTAGCACACTACTGATTTCTTATATACCGCCATACAATACTTAGACGGTCAGAAAAATGCAGCACAATTAACTCCCTTCCAATAACATGCGGTCATACCAAATTCAGGTTCACAGTCGTGAAAACATACCTTGAATCTTAATACAACAATAAATATTATTTATATTCTTCATATACAGACTATGCTTTGGTAATGGGTAGAAAGAATGAAAAGACTTGACTATACTTAAAAGTAACTTAAAAACACTCTTAATATTGGTGAAACAAGGAAGTAAAAAGAAACACGGTTAAGGTGGTTCAGATAATTAAAATTGGCAATTGACAAAACTATTTTGAAACAATAATGAAGTCCTATATAAGAGGCAATATTTATGGTGTTCAAGGTATCGAAAAACCCGGGTTTTTTAGGAAAAAACCCTCGACCCCGGGTTTTTTGGGTTTTTTGGGTTTTTTGGGTTTAAGGGTTTTTCATATAATTATAGGCATAAATACAAGCCTATACTATAGTATATATATAGGAAAACTACAGCTGACAATAACAACAACCATGTAATCCTAAAACTACCAGTATTTACGTCTATAAAATAAAAATTAAGGCATAAAAATTTAATTTTTAACATGTTTTAGCACAGTTAACACGAAGTATTTTTCGTGAGCACCTATATTTGATTGAAAACTAGTGAAAAACTGTGTATTATTATATATTACTGATTAAAATGACTTTAAGAAATTCCTTCATTAATATGGAGCTTAAAGCAGTACAGTAATAAATATGAGCTCTTCCGACGATAAAGGTGCAATATGGAGTCATATTTATTCTGTTGTATAATCCATGGTTACAATTTAATTGATTTTGATTTTGAGGAACATTAGGGGTAGGATTTGGTCATGGAGTTGCAAGAAAATCAATTGCTGAAGTCAACTGTGACAGAAATTTACAATCAACATTTTATTCGGCTATGAAAACTACACAACAACGTAAATTGCAGGACGGTAGAATACTATACATTAGGGTGGTCCCATTGCCATGTAAACACGATGCCCCAAAAGCGAAAAATCAGGTTTGAGTTATCCTTGAAAATAAAATGACGTCATTATTTCACAGATTCGCAGGTTCACATACATACTCAGCGGACTTTAATACAGAAATACGTCTCTAAAATTCCAATTTCATATGCATATTATTATGAAATCTGAATATTTAGTATTTGGGCACAATACCAGAGCAAACACTTATTTTGAGAAGTCTAATAGTTAATTCCCAATGCTTGCCACAAAGGCCTCTAAGAAATATCAGTTGAACTTTTTTACATGGTCCAATTACCATGTTTAGAGATGTATCCATTACCACTGATGAGTCCAGAGAAATTTCATGAAAACAAATAGCACAAAGTCTTTGAAAGTCATCCATAGATTTTCCCTCTCCTTTCATAACAGTCAGTACATTATGCAATATCCCGTTTTCGCAAGAAAACTTTTTTGCCCACCGTTTCAATGTACTTGCTCCAGGGAGGGGGATCGTCCAAACGTCTCTAATGATCTCGTAGGCCTTTCGAGATATTGCAAATAGAGACAACTAAAGATCTTTTTTGAACATTTAGCAGGGCCGGTGAAGTTTTCATGCTGCCCGGGCAAAAGCTATTTTGATGCCCCCTTTATACTAACTTTAAAGTCAATTCAGAATTTATTTACGGGGAAATATTTTTATTGTGCCACATAATTATACTAAAATAGGCTATAGGGTAAGCAAAAGAAGGCCAAATTTAAAGCCCATACTATAATACTTAAGACTGAGAAGATTTAGGTGAGACTTTTCGTGTTGATACGGTTTGGGTACGTCAAGAATGTTTGCAGGATTGGGTTTCGGAGGGGGGCTAACATTTGATATAGATATCTTAAACGCATATATTCGCGCGTAGCGCGAAAAATTTTGGCATTTTTAGACGAAAATGAGAATAAAATACCCTAAAAATTGAAAACAATCGCGCGGAACTCGAATTTTTTCCTATTTGCATACCTCAATGCGTTCTTGGAATAGATGCTGGTTGAAATGAGACGGTTTGCTTTGAAACAGTTCGTATTGAGAAGGTTTGGCTTAAAACAGTTTGGGTTGACACGGTTTGGGTCAAGACGGTTTGGTTCATGACTGTTTAGTTTGAGACGATTTGGATTGACACGGTTAGTGTTGGGAAGGCTGGGGTTGTAACAGTGTGGATGATGATATTTTGAATTGACTCTATTTGGGTGGAGACGGCTTGGAAGGAAGATGAAATCACTAATTTTTTTTATTAATTGGAGGACTATAAGCCAAGTGCTCACGTTTGAGGATTGTTATTTTCGAACTCAGAATCGTACAATGCTAATTACATTTTTTTTGTTTCATTTTTTAATTAATGGAATGTTAAAATATATATTTCCTCAGAGCTTAAGAAAATTTTGAAAAAAACAATAATTAATTCAAAAAAAACCTAACAAGAAACCTAAATAAGAAAATTTTGAATTTAACTAAATGGCGAATAGGTAGGCAGATTACTAATGCGCAAATATATCTAATATTTCGAACTCATTTTGAAGAAATATTCTGATGTGATTATTACTAGTAAATCGATTTTAGGATTTGTAGAAGAGGTTATTGTTTGGTACAATAATATAAAAATGCGTATTAAAAAACACAACAGGTCTTTTGAGATTATAGTTTCTTTGGAATACTAACAGATCGGTCACATAACAAAAAAAATATTATTTTTCTTTTATTTTGCTGCCCCCCTCAGCTTGATGCCCGGTGCCGTCGCCCCGGTTGCCCCCCCAATTCCCCGGCCCTGACATTTAGCAATTTAACTGTCAGATTCCTCTTTTGATAGAATTGTTGATGCTGGGATTTTTCATATAACTTGATTGATTTCTGAGTTTCTGTAATTAATTATTAAAAACATTAAAGGTAATGGTTAAGGACAACGGGCAACCCGTTCTGGCTACCATATTATATTTTTTGTAAAGCGACTTCTCACAAACAACCAGGCCGGCATTAAAGTGTACATTCTGTTCCGAAAGAGTATTTCATTTTTTATTCGAATCTAGTGGTATAGTGTAAGGCTGAATTTAGGCAGCGGTACCTCGTTGCCGGTGTTGCCGGTACACATTGTTGCCAAATAACGTTTTAACCGGCAACAACGGTAACACAGGATACACATTCAATATCCCCATCTGATTGCCTTTATCACTTATAATGTATAATAGAACTAGCGATCCATATATTCCGGATATAACAAACATGAAACATAACATAAATGAAATAAACAATTCGACAGTTAGCAATAAAAATTATTAGTTTAGGTTCGTCATATTCAAATCTGGTAGAATGTCAATTTTCCCCAGATCCCCTCCTTATTTGTTTAATTCATTTAGGTTAGGTTTATTATATCCACAATATATGGACGGCTAGATCTATATTAATTTATTACATATTATACAACATAAAGGTTATAAAGGCAATCAGATGGGAATGTGTTGCCGATGTCGCCGGTGTTGCCGTTGTTGCCGGTGTTGCTGGTAAAAAAAGTTATTTGACAACAATGTGTACCGGCAACGAGGTACCGCTGCCTAAATTCAGCCTAGTGTAATTTCAATTTACTCGGAACTACCTGCGTGGAGTTTTACATTTTCTTTCAGAACGGGGATGTAAGGAAATGTGATTTATTTAATTTGAATCTATCTATCCTTTTTAACAGGGCCGGGGAATTGGGGGGGCAACCGGGGCGACGGCACCGGGCATCAAGCTGAGGGGGGCAGCAAAATAAAAGAAAAATAATATTTTTTTTGTTATGTGACCGATCTGTTAGTATTCCAAAGAAACTATAATCTCAAAAGACCTGTTAGTGTTTTTTAATAGATGCATTTTTATATTATTGTACCAAACAATAACCTCTTCTACAAATCCGTAAAATCGATTTACTAGTAATAATCACCATCAGAATATTTCTTCAAAATGAGTTCGAAATATTAGATATATTTGCGCATTAGTAATCTGCCTACCTATTCGCCATTTAGGATTACAATTCAAAATTTTCTTATTTCTTTAGGTTTCTTGTTAGGTTTTTTTTTGAATTAATTATTGTTTTTTTCAAAATTTTCTTAAGCTCTGAGCAAATATATATTTTAACATTCCATTAATTAAAAAATGAAACAAAAAAAATGTAATTAGCATTGTACGATTCTGAGTTCAGACATGGAAATAACAAGTCCTCAAACGTGAGCACTTGGCTTATAGTCCTCCAATTAATAAAAAAAATTAGTGATTTCATCTTTCCTTCCAAGCCGTCTCCACCCAAATAGAGTCAATTCAAAATATCATCATCCACACTGTTACAACCCCAGCCTTCCCAACACTAACCGTGTCAATCCAAATCGTCTCAAACTAAACAGTCATGAACCAAAACCGTCTTGACCCAAACCGTGTACAACTCCAAACTGTTTTAAGCCAAACCTTCTCAATACGAACTGTTTCAAAGCAAACCGTCTCATTTCAACCAGCATCTATTCCAAGAACGTCATTGAGGTATGCAAATAGAGAACACACGAGTTCCGCGCGATTGTTTTCAATTTTAGGGTATTTTATTCTCATTTTCGTCTAAAAATGCCATTTTCGCGCTACGCGCGAATATTTTGACAGATATCTATATCAAATGTTAGCCCCCTCCGAAACCCAATCCTGAAGAGACATTCTTGACGTACCCAAACCGTATCATGAAAAGTCTCACCTAAATCTTCTCAGTCTTAAATATTATAGTATGGGCTTTTGAAATTTGGCAATTTTTAGCTTACCCTATTACCTATTTTAGTACTTCACTATGTGCCTAATAATAGCACGTTATATTTCCCCGTAAATAAATTCTGAATTGACACAAATTTAGCTATAAAAGGGGGCACATCTAAATAGCTTTTGCCCGGGCATTAAAACTCATTTGAGTTGCCCTGTTATCATGTGTTGTAATTGTACTCGTTTGATTTTGTGAAATAGTGACGTCATGTCCCGCGCTACAATATCCTTGCATAAAAAAAGTGATAAAGTTTTTGACTGGGATCACCCATCTCTATAATATAGTATTCTACCGTCCTGGTAAATTGGGTGCACCAAAAGGGGAATTAACATTTAGAACCTACCGCATGTGTACGAAACTATGATGATAATAATAGAACATTATGCCACACATTTTTAAAGTTTAGTTTAACAATTGCAAGAAGAAGGGTTTTTTAGCATTAGGAAGATAATCAATCATACGGAGCAGATCATTTCTTTTTTCTTGCGAGATTGGAAGTTCCTCATTGTAAGCACGAGGCAGTTCCATTCCCAAAATCCAATGAGGATCCCAAGGTCTTCTGTTTACCATTCTTGTACTTCCAGAGAAAGGACTAAGAATATTGTGAACTACCCAAAGCGAATTAACATTGTGATTGTTCTTTGTCATAATCGATGCAGGATGAGTAACATTCATCTGTATCCAGTGGTATTGACTAACTTTGAAAGTTCGGGGTTTTGGGATGAACTGTATGATTGCAGCTATATTTTTAAAACTCGCAAAATTCATTATTGTAACATTAAATGGATTTTCTATCCTAGTCGACCTAATGACTTCAATCCAATCCTCCGGTGTGTGAATTATTGCAGTTTTTTGGTGTCTTTCAATTGCGGCAAAATGACGATCACAACACAAAAATGAATGACCAGATACCAAGAATTTTTGATTGACCTAAAACATAAGGCATTAAATATTGACTACTACTACTATTTGATAGCTACAGGTAATATACATAAAGGGAAAATCTAGTCAAACAATTACTTCGGTGAAATATCCATTATCCAATACATATTTCAAAAGACAAACAGTTGAATAATTATTATTCTGGCCTTTGCACCTGTCTGACCATACATTCAAAATTCTCCTTTGCCCTTGTTGTAGTTTTTGAAAGTTGGCTAAAATGAAAGTTAAAAGGCATGATCCTATATCGTTTTGTCCGCGATTACCCTGATTCTCATTCCAGAAGAACATGGTAGACTGATCATTTGACGGCGATGTTATGGCCACATTATAAGATGAGAATTTTCGGAGGTAGTACATCTCTTGATGACTTAGGCGGGGTGATAACATAATTTGTTGCAAATCTATGCACAAAACTACAAAATTAGGGTCATCTTTTGCTCTTTGAGAATCTCTTTTCATCTCTCCGTACCCAGCCTCCGCCTCAAAATGATGATTTTCTAATTCCAGCTCTGTGTTTCGGATACCTTCGAGGTCATTTTCTTCATAATTTGACATTCTTGTAGCCAGCCGGTCGCAAACGTTACACGTATCATTCTTCGGAGTTCCAAATCGGAGATTAGTTTCTCTTAGAGTATCCTTATAAACGTGTTCGAAATCAATGTAATATTCGCCGTATCTTTCCACAAAGAAACGAAACATCTTTGATGCGTTCAAATCAGGTTGTAGGTAACATCGTTCCGGATTCCCATTCTGTATTAATATAAATTCATTACTGAAACATTCGGACTCAATTAAATTACATTGACTTACGGCACGACAGTAATGAGAAAGATAAGTAGGGAAGGAGGCAATGTGCTCTTTAATAATCAAAATATTCGCCTCTGTGTGTCTATTACTCCGGTTTAAATGACGGCCTCTTCCATCTTCAACAGACAAATTACCCATCTTCTTTTTCTTCAGCAATATCTCCAGTCTTTTTTTAGAAATTGAAAACACATCTTTGAAAGTTGTAGCGCAGCAAGGTAGCTTGATTCCGTGTTGGTTGATTAAGGCATAATAATAGGTAGCTGTTTTCCTGCTTGCATCAATGTCCATAGTCCTTTGCGCTGGAACAGACCATTCCACCAGGGACAAAATAATGTTTGACTGCCTACTATAGTTGTCATCACAGACTTTCCAAAATTCATCATTCATTGCTTGTTTTTCCTCTTGCGATATTATACATCCTGGTTTTTGACATCTTTCATTACATGCTTTTGCCTATTAAATCAATTACTCAGTTTAAGGCGTATTTGAGGCATTCTAAAATTTGGAATAGTAAAATAGTAATAGTAATTTTCTTACCTCGGGGTGGCGTAATTTTTCTTGGTGTACTTTTCCATTTCGGGCTGTGTATTCAAGCCCACAATTTCGCATGAACTTCCTACGGCTATCGGCATTTTCCCTATTTTTATTTTACGCTTTCTACCTTTGTTTAATCTTGGATGTCAGCCAACGAAAAGGATTTTTTTATGCCAGTCATTATTCTTATTTTTATAATCGGAATGGCATACAAAAAACTTATAAAGCCGCTAAAACATCGCTCCCCACCAGATGTAAATCATAACCCTGATCTTTCCTTTTATCGAAATTGTTGTTTTCGTAACTATGGATTATACAACATAATAAATATGACTCCATATTGCACCTTTATCGTCGGAAGAGCTCATATGTAAGTGATTAATTAAAATTCAGTATAATTAATGTTTCCACTTATGCATTCATTGGCAATTCGTAAGTAGAAGTTAATTATGTAATTAAACCAATATCTTCACGGCGATTAAAATATATACATAAAACAAATAATCACATCACGATCGTGATGTTTATATATATTCACACGAATTACTGTAAGTATATTTTATAAAGTATAAAAGCTTAATATTTTGTTTCCACCTTGATTATGCATTTGTTTACATTTTCAAATAGAAATATGACAAAAGTTAGTATGTTTTGCTTATATAGATGGAGCTTTAGTGCACATTATATCATGTTTTGTAAAAAACCCAAAAACCCCAATAAACCCCGGGTTTTTTAAGTGAAGGGGGTGGGTTTTTTGCCAAAAAACCCAAAAACCCCAACTCCATAAAACCCGACCCACAACCCTGATGGTGTTGCTTAGAGTTGAGTCAGAGTATTGTTCAAGAATGTCTTTTGAATTTAGGAATATTTTCATCTCATGCGAATGTATTATAGCTATAGAGAGTAATCAATATTTATCTTTTTAATCTTGTACTTAATATCATTAGCGACGTAAGAAAACGTTTGAAAACTATTTAATTGTTAAAATAAAAAGGCATCTATCATCTACAAAATAATTTTTGCTGGCCCTACTTTTAGCGGAAAGGTGCTGAATTTAGAGAGGACATTTTTTCTGTAGAGGTTTAACACAAAACAACTCATAGTAACCTAGCTGATTATATTTACAGCAAAAATAAAACAAATAAATAAACGGAGGTACATTAAAGACTGTAGTTAAAACATTGAATTTGTCACCTTTTAAAATAAGGACAATTCTTAACCTATTTATGTAGTAAAGAAACAACGTAGTCATTTTTTCTGCATTATAATAAAACTACAGGAGCTTTAAAATGCCCAATTTAATTACCATGGGTGTAGAAAAACGATTATTGCGTTTACTTTCGTTTCTTAATGTTAATATTCACGAAAAAGGAAGGAAAATCCCAAATTTAATTCCTGAAGAAATGTTCATCCAAGTTGAATCAATTGTTAATTTGGCACATATGTTGAAAGTGTCGCCCTACTACTGGGACAAGAAAGATTATTTGCTTAAAAAGACAGAAAGTAAACGTCCTGCTCTTCTTGGTCATTTTATTGCATCATTTTGGTTTCTAATGATTGTTTGTATGGCCATACAACTCCGTAGATTTTTCAAAGAATAATGACGTATCACTTTCGTACATTATTTCATTGATTTGTATGATCGGAGCAATTATGTTTTTATTGCTTTGCATTATATGGCTAAAATGTACCCGTGATATAGTTGCGGTAACCAACAACTTACTACAGATTTTGAAGGACTTTGAAGGTAATTATTTTTAGCTAAAAGTATTCTACTATTTAGGGAATAGATTTATTGACTTTTTAGGAAGATTATTTCTACCATCGTGGATTGTTTTGTTATTGCGGAAAATAATGTATATTGGCGGAATATGCTTTTTACAGAAAACTACTTGGTCGAAAAAGGAAGAATCCCCGCAGACCACTTTTTCTTCTGCTACAATTACCATTGTCTTCCATAATACCCTGGTTCGTTGGCTTTGTTATGACAACTTTCTACTTGACATTCTTCAACGACCCTGTATTTATTTACGTTAACCTTCCTGAGGAATATCAGCATTTTTCTTTAGTTATGCTTTTTTCGGTTACCATTTTTGTTGTTACGAGTACCACGGCATGTCTATCGATAATCTTGCTGGGTACACTATTACTTATCTATCAAGTATTTGAAGTTTTAGGAAAGGAGTTCAAGTAAGCCACTTTCCTTCTAAGAATACATGTTACTACTAGAAAATTTTCAAACATTTTCTATTTCAAATTGATAATCAAGAAATATGTTTTCAGACATGGAAGTCAAAAATACAATTCCAAAGATGTCGTACGACGTTCTCCTGACATAATCACGAAATATTCTATTATCATGAAATACATGCTGCAATTTATTCAAGAATCTCTCGGATTAATTATGGCACCTCTTCAGTCAATATTTATGCGATTTTTAATAATCCTCATTGTCCTTATTATTGAATATCACCAAATAATTCACTATTTAATGATATTTCAGCTTTTTTTAACGACACTATACCTTACTGTGATATGGTACATAGTTTTGGTAATTATTAACAAAATTACTGCTAAGTACAACAACTCTATTCAAAGCTTAGAGAAATATTCGTCAAAAAGTATAAAAAATGTCAAATATATCAGAAAGTTCAAAATCTCCAGTAAGCCTATGCACATCAGAATTGGAGTAGATGAGTTCATTACAATTAAAAGTGCACCAAACTTCATATTGAGTCTTAGTAGAGGAGTAGGGAAATTGCTGGCTATGTCTACTGGGGCAAAAGGAGAAGTTTTTAACTTTATTTGAGATTTATCATTTGTAAAAATCCCTATTACAGTCGTAACACTCCGACTAGGTATTAGAAATCGGTATTGTAGTACAAGTTTAAAATTGGGTCTAAATGTTTCTTTGATTTCATGTCCTCTCCCGTTAAAAAAGTCACACTTTTTTAACAATTAGCTGTTCTAAAATCATCGCTCCTCCAAAAACTTACTTTTCATATTCTTGGTTTTTTATTTCACAGCATTTTCGGTTTTTTCTTAATGTTATTAAAGGAATTTCCGTTTTACTTTCGATATTTGCTGGCACCGTGTAATTAGGGGAGTCTCCACCATACATATAACCCCTACATTCTTTGCAATTCGTCCAACTAAACTCAACCTAGTATAATTAATAAATTATTACAATTCAACTTATTGTCATTGTACAATAAAAAAGTAAATCGAGAAGCGTCTTCTGTTAAATATTCGCCTTTCGTTTCCATTTGCAGCATTGGGTAAATATCATTTTAAACTACACATTTCCATTGCTGTCTGTATAATTAAATAGGCTTTTTCTATTGTTCTAAATTGCTTTTTGTTTATTATAAGTGTATATTCCTTACAATAGCTTGCTGCAAAGTATGTTTATATTATACATTTAGGTACCTTGCTTGTAAATAACAAAATTGTTTACTGGTATAATACCTTTGTGTTTTTATTGAGAGCATCTACAAGTCCCAACTTTGTCATTTTCTCGTGCTTAAATACAATGTTTTTGTCTTTCAGTAGAGCATACCTATATAAGAATATATAAGAAATATAGCAATGTAAGAAATATCATTTTAAATCGAATACATTTATTTACTCAATGCCACAATTTAATAACACTTAACTTCAACTTCCATTTAAATTACTTTCTTTTTTATTACACATTGTATTCCTTTTGGACTACAGAATAGCTTGTTTTATATACCTAAGAATGATATTATTAAGAAAAATGTTAGTAACAACCAGTTGTGAAAAATCAATCTCACTCAAGGTTTCGATTATTTGCCACAACTGGTTATTATTTTTTACCTAATGAGGTTGAACAAATCAAAGTTTACCTAAAATTGTGCAAATATGTTTTTAAAATCAACAGTTGATAACAGTTTGCACAATTGTTGGGCTCCCTCATGATGTTATTTATATAGGGGTATTTCACCATCATTCACCACCAGTGCATTGGTAGTGTAGTGGTTAGGGAGACTAGCACTGATAAGTGATAGAGCATTGGATCGATTCGTACCTGCTTGCAAAAACACATTAGATGCTAACAGTTGAGTAACATAGGTACAAGAATTGATTAAAGTTTTACTTTTGTTGATTAAATTTTAATCAACTATCGAGTGATCGATTTACTCAACTTTGGGTAAACTTTACTTTAAGTGTTGAGTGGAAACCTTAAATAACCCCCTTGTGTAAAAAATGCGCTCTAGTTAGCGAGGGTGGTTTTTAACTCAAAGGTTGAGTATATGTAATACAAGATTGTGCTGAATAAACTCTATTTTTTTAAAGAAAATACATTATACTATACTACAGTACATTTATTTAACGGAATAAACCAGAATCATTTAAAATAATGTTTCTGTCAAGCCGAAAAACAATACAGACTTCGAGACCTGCTGGTGGTATTATGAGTCCAACGAAAGTTTTCCTCTGCTGATAACGATAACAAAAGAGAGTTCGCGTTTGACTGAGCAAGAACAAAGGAGACCACCTACAAAGCTATTGTGCCCTCTTATCAGCAGAGAAAAAACTTTCGTTGGACTCATAATACTTCACATTTTGCTTCATAAAGAGCTGCAGCAATATGTGTGTAGACAGTTTATCTAAATTACAGCCTACTTAAAAAATGCTGAATTACTGAATTACAAATTACAATTGATTTTGTATGATAGAATAAGAACTTTTGTAGCCGATCTGTCATGTCATAAAAACAGGTTATTTATTGCCATCTATCCGACATCATTTCGTTCCAGTTGCGCTAGTTTAGCAGGCCTGCATACCAAATATTTTATTTTCACGTACTATTTGCATTTCTATTCTTTATATTTGATTATTGATTCAAATTAATATTTGTATTGTCTTTAATGTGTTCACGATCTCTGTGCATACATATAGCGTGCATTTTATTATAAATTGGAATTATACGGAAAAAATAAAGATACACATTTATTCCATCGCTTATATTACTTCCTTAATATTTATTATTTGCAACTGGAGCACTACATGCACGTTGATCATTCTTACTGCTACAGGTTTAGAGTATCACTCTATAATATAAACGTCATCAGAAATGTATGTTGTATGTTTGTGTGTACGGATGTTATGAAATTATGAATGTTGTTTTTCGGCCACCGTAACGTTATTTCAAAATGTATTAACAACACAATTTGGTTTATTTGCTGAAGATGCTAAATTCCATCCAGATAGAACTTGGTTTTATGCATACACGCTTGCGCGGTGATAAAATTATGAAAGTCACTGTTGTGAGACGTGGTAGTTGATACTCTTTCTTTCAATTTAATACACCGTGCTGTGACCTTATTTTATACGCAGGAAAGTTTAAAAATTGGCTATTCATAATAAAACTATATTTTTTTCAATTCACAAAAGGTTTTAAGCTAATAGGAGGTTAAAAATATTTTACGTCTTTAATAGAAAAACTAAGTCCATTCTTAAATAGAAAATATTCACAGCGGGATGAAGTGGTAAACTATTTTTTATTTCAAATGTGTACGTTTTGAATCTGCCACTTATGTGTTAAAGAGATTTATTATCATAAAATTATGACTTCTAATATGACGTCACAAATCGTGATGAAGATAGGATTAGGAAGAGTATAAGTAGCCCTTAAAAAGTTTAGGTGGGTGAATATTTATGAATGTTAGGTTAGGTTAGGCGCACAATTAATAGCCATCACGTCCAATATAAACGCTGATCATCAAAACCTAATAAAAATCAATCAAAAAATGCAGGCAACCACAAATAATATTACCCACATCCTACAAGCCCTAAACAACCGCTCTTTACATTTTTTCGAAGACTCAACCCAAGAAATGAGCAATATTAACTATAGAATAGACGATCTCACTATTCTATTATACAAAACAGTTTTACAACAAAAATTATTGCATGCCCAAATGCAATGCAACACACACACATTCCCCACACAACTTATAAATACCCAAAACACTCCTCAAAGAATTAAACCAATTAGAAAATAAATTAAATAAACAAAAATATAAATTAGCGGTACCTAAAGAGGATCTGAAAATCCTCCTGGAGTACCCACTAACAGAATGCACTTTTCACACAGACTCAGTTGAAATCGTAAAACGCAATGCTGGATTTTGAAAATGCTGTGAATCGTGATCAGAAGTCGTAAAACGATTTCTAAAAGATATCGTTTTGAAAACTCGAAGTTTGGGGTACTGACTATGATGTGCCCATCCAGTAAAAATTTGAAAGTCTTATATTGATGTTAATTGACATTTGTGTAGCTATTATTATAATGATTACTGAGGAATGTAGAAAATACATTGTATTTATTTAAGAGAATGAGTCATATACAGCCATAAATCTTTTTGTCCGCACACTAAACAAGAATGATTTAAAAGAACGTTTCTGTCAAGCCATAACCAACAATCAACAATACAGACTTTAAGGCCTGCTGAGGCTCTTCACATTTTGCTTCATGAAGAGCTGCTTCATAAATTTTTGTAGACATTTCATCTAAATATTATGGATTACTTCAAAAATGCATTTATTAGTATTATTATTGCAATTTACTGTATTATAAATTATAATTGGTTATGTCCAATAGGACAAGAAACTGTGTAGTATAAACACGTGTTTTAACAATGGGTTATTTATTGCCATCTGTCCAAATTTATTATGCGATTTATTTCGTTACAGTTTCGTTAGTTTAGTTTATATTTGATTATTGACTCAAATTAATATTTGTACTGTCTTTGATGTGTTTACGTTGTGTAAGGAGTGTCCAATACACACGTTCGTCCACCCTTACCAGCCATTCCGCATACCAATTACACCACATTTACCTAACCAATTTCATTCCCTTCTATCCAAATGACCCGAACCTTTATAAGTCCTAACATCAGAACACAATTCCAGTTCCCTCAGACACGACACGATTCACTTCTCCTTCCTAATTATTCCCTTTCCCAACAACCATTCAGTCTAATACGCAATAATGTCGTACAGTCCACTAAGCCTACTCTGACTTGTACACTCCAACCTTTATTCACCGAATCGGCATATCCATCTCTTACCTCATCTCTTCATCTCATCATATCCTGTAGCTCAGATCCCAGACCTAGCAGGTTTGCTCTCCCTTTGTCAAAAATTTACAGCCAAACCCTTTACAATTGTCTGTGCATACATTCATACAGCCTGCATTTTATTATAATATGGAATTATGAATAAAAACATATATGAGTAAATACGGAAAAAATGAAGATATACATTTATTCCATCGATTTATATTACTTCCTTATATTATTTATTATTGGTAACTGGAGCGCTACATGCACACACGTTGATTATTCTTACTGCTACAGGTTTAGAGTATATACTGTGTCTCTCTCAGTGTGGTTGGCGTGATGGTAGATTGGTTAATACAATAAGTGGCTGTCATAAGCAATCTCAACTTCTGTAGGTGCCTTGCCTTTGCATAACCTAAAAGGATTGGTAACAGTAGACATAATTGCGCTAAATGCAGAGTAAACTTAATACTACAATTAAAGCAATCGCATTTATTCAATTTTAGTTTACGTATATGGCGGCTATTTGTTACATTCTTACATTCCAACAACTAGAAGTTGGAACATCCCAACTCCTATTCTGTTTTGGAATTACTCCTCTCGTCTCCCCATTTCTATGAGCATCCAAACCACGGATCGGCTCATAGTGAGTCATGCTTGTACTAAATTCCGTTAACATCGTTATCGTGTAGTTTATTGTGCACTGTGCCCAGACATGGCATTAATTTCCTATTTCAAGGAATTTTTCTTGAAAAATGAAATATTTGAAATTAATGAAATTAATGAAATAAATACAATGCGCATGTGTACACGCATGCGCAATTCATTTATTTCGCGCAAAATTTATTGAAATTTATTGAAATAAATGCCATGTACCCTATTTATTTCATTTATTTCAAATATTTCATTTTTCAAGAAAATTGAGAGTGAAATATTTCGCGAAATATTTCAAAAATTTCGCCTATTTATTTCCGAGAAATGTTTCAAGTGCCATGTCTGACTGCCTCTATCTATCTAAATATTAGTAGTCTAACCTATACCTATCAATTTACTGTTTATATATCTAGACTTGATTTAATGTAGATAATTATAGTTTAAAGTAATGGAAAGCATCAACTCATTTCTTGGGATGAACAGTGTAACAGAGAAACAACCACATTTACTACTTATTCTCTTTCCTATTCATTATTTGCGAAGGAGAACAAGATGCGTTGGGGGAAACATAGTTGGTCATTCCACGTTATAAACAATTTAGGTTATCACGGGCAATAGGTATGCAACTAATGCGGAAATGCTAAAAATTATTTAAAAGGAATAGCTTTTAGGTGGCTTCCAATTGCCATTGACATAAACTAATTTAAATGGAGAAGCACACGAGGAAATCGGAATTTCTGTAGCATATGAATTTTGTATGGCAATAACTTTTAAAAACGTGACTAAACATGTATGTCCTATCATTTCTGCAATTCTGAATTTTGTAGGGCAGTTTGTTTACGTAATCAGTATCAAAAATAATGGCAACGAAATGTTGAATTAAGTCAAAATACAAATGCTTATAAATTGACAAAATACGACTTTTTAATTGGTGAAAAACCTATAGTTTATGTGGAGAACTAAAACGACATCATTTGTTTATTATTGAACCTCGCCCATAGCCTATGGACGATTCCGATTTTGTCCATTTTCGATCTCGACCCCACTTTTCATCACTAGATGACATACAGAAAGTTTGAATTGATTATCTTAAACTGTTCTTAAGTTATATGCTAACGGAAAGACAGACAGACAGATCAAATATTCCTTTAAATAGGCTGGACCATAATTTGACGAAGTGAAAATGGGACCCTATATACAGTAGTGTATTTAGATTAGAAATCGATTTCGAAGGGAGCAATGCAATTAAACCATATATATGTGGTGGTCCAGAAGAGCAGTGGCCCTAGTAGCGCTAATGGCTAGTCCGCAGGAGCACTGCTCTTGGGGCTTAGCCATAGGAGCTATCGATTGTAGTCTTTAGATATATATTATATCTATATATATATGCGTTAGGAATATATATTTTCCCGAAGTGCGTTAATTTTCTTTCTCCGAAAATAACCAAAAAAATCAAATATAATCGCGGAAAGCTCGTTAATTTTAAGCTCGTTTTGCCCAAAATAACCAAAAAAATCAAATATAATAATCGCGCGAAGCTCGTTGTTTATTAAGCCTAAATTTGTTATTTTCAGGTAAAATTTTTCTTTTTCGTTCTTAGTCATTAAACTTGGTAGATACTACTCAATGTTTTCTAAAAAACGGGACGAGTTTCTGAAAACGGGACACTTTAGGGACGCCGGACAGGTCACCATAAACGGGACGGATGGTCAGGTCAGCCTCAGCCTACCTATAAAACATCTTGGCTTAATGATTAGCACACTACTAATTCCTTAGTATATGCTGCCATACAATACTTAGACTGTCAGAAAAACGGAACACAATAATTAACTCCCTTTCAATAACACGCGGTCATACCAAATACAGGTTCACAGCCATGAAAACATACCTTGAATCTTAATACAACAATAAATATTATTTATTGTCTACATATACAGACTATGATTTGGTCATGGGTAGAAATAATGGAAAGGCTTGACTATACTTAAAAGTAACTTAAAAACACTTAATATTGGTGAAACAAGGAAGTGAATGGAACACGGTTAAGGTGGTTCAGATAATTAAAATTGGCAATTGACAAAAATATTTTGGAACTGAATATTGAAGTCATATATAAGAGGTAATATTTATGGTGTTGCTCAGAGTCAAGTCAGATATTGCCCGAGAATGTCTCTGAATATAGGTAGGAAGATTTTCGTCTCAGGCTAATGTTAGCCATAGACAGTAATCAATATTTTTTTTATCTTGTACTAAGTATCATTAGCAACTTATGAAAACTAAGATTAAGAAATTTAAAAAATTGCTTTATTGCAAAATTGTTACATATTCACCGCCACAAATTTACATCGGATAAACGTTCATTTGGTTTTGGAATAATTAAAGTGCACAATCTAGCTCTTCCATAATTTAGAAACTATTCTATACATTGGCATAAGGCACGCTATCTATATTTTTGGAATGCGGTTGCCAAAATATTTGTCCAGTTTAATTTCGATTCCAATTAACCCCAAAGAAGGAGAAACAAAACCCATAAATTCAATTCCAGAAGAAACGTTGAATCAATTTGGTTCTATTTTCAATGTGGGGTATCTTATGAGGGTCTCCCCTTTCTATTGGGATAGGAATAATTTTTTACTAAAAAATACAACAAACAAATTTCAGAAATTCCTCCTGCATTTTACTACAGTTTTATGGTTTCTATTTTCCCTTTTCTTTGTAATTCAATTAATCAGATTTTCAAAAAAAGGCGACGTGTCACTATCGTATGTCCTTTCATTGGCTTTCATGATTTCCGGATTCTTATGCAGCTTGGTGTGCATCATGTGGAGAAAATGTTCTAGTAACTGCGTAGTCATAGCAAATAATCTGCTACAGATTCTTCAAGATTTTGAAGGTACTTCTTATCTACCAGAAATTCGATTATATTATTATTTATTACTACTGTGTCTCAGTTTAATCATTTGTAAGTATCTGTGGATCTATGTATATTTATGTTCATTTGTATAGAAAAGTACACGGACACCAAAAAGGAATCTACAGAACCACCTCTTCTGCTAAGACGATCACTTTTTTCTATTCTACCATTTATCTTAGGTTGTGGGTCCGCTACATTCTACTTGTCATTCTATAACGAATCTGTATTTGTCTATGCTGACCTTCCTAACGAATACCAAAATTTTTCCATTGTACTTTTTGTTACAATCTTCCTGTTTTGGATTGCAAGTAGCTGCGCTTGCTTAGCCTTAATCATAATGGCGCTACCAATACTTATGAGTCAAGTATATGAAGTTCTGGGGAAAGAGTTAATGTAAGTATTTTAATTGGTGCTTCTTTCTCCTAAAATACAACTGTATAAATGTACAAAATGGGCATAAAATAACGAATTATATAATAGTATTGCAAGTATATCATAATACATCATAATATTTGGCAGGCTGGGACATCAGTCGTATAACTCTAAAGATATCGTACGCACTTGTCCAGAAATCATCACAACATATTCCAACATAATGAAATACATGCTTCCAATTTTGTCAAGAAACCTTTGGTTTAATTCTAGCACCTTTGCAGTCACTTATTTTAAGATTTCTAATGATCTTTATTTATATTATCATTGAGAATCGTTACGTGTTTCATCCATTACTTCTCTTCGAAATTATAATTGTATTATTAGTCTTCATTTCAATATGGTGCACAATTTTAGTAACAGTTGCTAAAGAATCGTATGTGTATAACAATTTGATCCATTAAGCTATGAAAAGTACTGCTCAAGTAATAGGAGAGACATCATGTTTATATCAAGAAATTCAGAATGGCCCTTAAGCCAATGCATTTTCAGAATCGGGTTAGATGAAACCGTCACAATTCAGAGTGTTCCAAACTTTTTTATTGAGTCTTAGCCGAGGGCTAGGAAAATTGCTGACAATGTCTACTGGGAGAAAAGGGACAAGCTTTTAATGTCATATCCTAAGTATATAAACCTCAGCCCCCCACCCAATTATTTAATAATATCATGATATCGGTTTCAGCACATTTATCAATAATATTAGTTGGTTTTAATTACTTCTGTTAATTTCGTGTTACACTTATAAATACTGCAGTCATTTGTTTCTCAAAATAAAGTCATCTCACCTCCAACAAACTTGTTTTGCATATTGTCTTCTATAGATTTTTTGATTTGAAAGTTTTTTTGTGTTTTATACCAACGCTATTATTAAGGATTTCGGTTGTATTAGTCACATTGATATATGTTTTGCACCATGTAATTAGGGTATGTCTCTAGTACATATTACTCTTTTACGTATTTTGGTTTTCCTTTTAACCAAACTCAAACCTAGTAATGTAATTAATAAATTATAACGGTTTAACTTATTCTACAATAAAGAGAGTAAACCGTAATTTACGTTTGAAATACCTTCTTTCGTTTTCCATTTGCAGCATCGGGTAAACATAATTATAATTTCCACGTGAGTCCATGTTTTATATTACCTCTATTGCCAGTATAATTAAATAGACTTTAGTTTCTGCTGTTCTAAATTGCTTTTTTGCTAATTCCTATTGCAAAGCCATGTAAAGTATAATGGGAATATTAAATACACGTAGGTATAGCTTACATGTAAAATAACAAAACTAAACACACCATTGTGTTTTAATGCTCCCAACCACAATTCACTTAACTTTAGTCGTACTCGTACTTAAGTTTAATTTGTGGTCTTTTTCAGGGGAAAGACTTTCCTGCCAATTCAATACAAGTAATATCATATTAAATTCTACATTTATTTGCTCAATGCCACAATTAAATAAGAACTTTCCACATTTAAATTGCTTTATTTGTACTTGTACCAAGCTTTGCATACCTATCTACTACAGGAATATAGCTACTGTTTAATATATCTAAGAATAATATTACATTACATTACATTTATCTAAAATGAATAAGAATACACTTCGATACCTGCAGCACTTCATATTTTGTTTCATAAAGACCTGCAGAAATAATATGTTTATAGGCATTTTATTTATATTACAACTTACTTCAAAAATTCTTTTACTATTGTAAGAATTGCAATTTACTTTTTTAATAATTAACTTTGTCAATGAGTATAAGAAATTCATATCACATAATATCTGCTCATTCGACTCAAAGGACAAAGAAAAGTTTAACATTTATTATGTCTCTTCTTATCTGTATTTTTGTAAAAATTTATCTAAAAAAGTAATTAAAAAGTCAATTGTGTATTTTCAGTTAGAGTTAGCAACATTAATTGCTTTACGTATTTACGTTGCTTTAAGGGCCAAGTGGGTATGATAAGTTTCTTTCTTTTGCCTGTAACTAGAACACTCAGAAATCAGGAAACGCTCTTATGCTTTTGCTTTCCTACTTTTCTCCACAGTTTACACGAAACTATCGCGATAAATATGTGAGACTTTTTACTCCTGTCAATGATGTTGTCGATATAAACAAATTTAATTATAGATTGCGTTTTAATTTTTGTTTATAAATTATGCATAAAAATCACATAATAATATTTAAATTGTTTTAATATAAATAATAGTGTTTTTAGTACTTTAGTAGTATATTGCGAATTCTTCCATAATTTATTAAATTCATGTATATTATTAAACGCGTAATGCCTCCAATTTATTGGCTTGGAAATGATAGAATGCTTATTTTATGCCTTACTGTTTATCTACACCTAATAAGTAGGTATTCAATATATTTGTTGAATTTACTATGTACATTTATTGCATATATAGGTAAGTATCAAGAAAAATGGAAACTATAATTATTATCAGAAATGGTGTACGTGTTTACTTGACAAGGCGATGATGCCTACAAAATAACAAAATAATTTGCCATATAAACTCTCAGTTCAACCTATTCATAGCTTTAACATGGGTTACAATTGGGATATGCTCGAATTACATCGACTGCAAATCGTTATCTAAATCACTTTTACATCCTCCTCTACAGTTCATGCATCATGATTCATGATGCACCCGTCTATTAATATAAACTTGTACTTTTACAGTACCACGTTGCTTTACTGTACCAACGTTGCTGATCTGTCAACTTTGACTTGTAACCATAATGTAACCATAATCATACACCGTGAATAAAGTAATCTGCATATAAGTACACAATCAAATATATGTATAGGTGATTGTTAGCATAACTGATATTAATGCATGCATTTCAGTTGGTAGAGCATGAAGAAGCCAGTGGCGGCTCTAGGATTTGCGAGGCCCTGGGCAAAATGTTCTGCGCGAGGCCCCATAATAATAATTCACAAGGCAATGCAATTACTATATTAATTGAAATCTACGAGATATTTTCCAGTTTTTAAATGAATTTGGCATATGAATAATTAGCGTGAAAATTTTTTATGGTTTTTTGAATGTTATTGAAAACTAAACAAGTACGTGTACAGAAGTGAGTTTCGAGAGGGACTATGTTATGTACTTCTTATATCTCAATTACATATATTCCTTGCGCAGCACAAAACTTTGTCAATTTTTATTAAATTTTTGACAAAAATTAGTCAAACTGGCCTATAAATGGCAAATCCAATCATTTTTTGCTATTTGAGAAAAAATATCTTTTTTCTTGGATTTTGGGGTGGGGCTTTATTTTTAGCCTATAAGGGGTTTCCACCTCAATATACGTCCTTTATTCATTTAAAACAAACCCTAAAACTCTGGTAAAGACTATGTAAGCGCTATGCGGCATTTTAGAATTTGAATATTTTATTCATTGTTTTAAAAATTTCGTCATTTCTTTTAAAATTCTAAAAAAACTATTAGTGGAAACAATTGTGTACATCTACTGCAATTACACAGCTTTGGCATTGCAAAATGCTGCTACAAATTTGTGGATTGAAATGCATATAGTAATTCTATAAAAATTCTGAGAGATGCTGCTTAAGCGTGTCACCAGTATGTTATTACTAGATTGCGCGATGTCTACTTTCGGTATACTTTTCTCCCTTGAATTCTAAAGATTGTTCTGTAATAAAGCTGTAACAAATCGTGGTAACTCATAACCAAAATGCACAAAAAACCAGTATTTCTGAAGTGAAGTCAACACAGACAAGTTGAAATTCTTTCTTTGTCAAAGCTCTGCGCGAGGCCCCCAAAAGCGCGAGGCCCTGGGCAACTGCCCAGTCTGCCCATTGGGAAAGCCGCCTCTGCATGAAGCCATGCTAATGTTGTAAGCATTTAAAAAGCTAGCTGAACCAACCCACTCATAAAACTTAGATCGAACCGAGTTGACTCCTCTCTGTTAAAATGAAGACTTGATCAAGCATAGCCAGTAGCTCAGCTTGCAAAATCGAGCCATCCTGGCTCGGCAAGCCTGAAACTAACATGAGTACATGCAGAAAACGCACCGAACAATTTGCACACTTTAGGTTTTATACTTTTGTTTTCGTAGTCTGCTGTGTACATCTCCTATTCTGTTTCTTTGAATTGGTATTACGATGTAATAGTAAACTTCACTTCCTTTATTGACAATGATGAGTCATTGATGCTTTGATATATCGTCAAATCATTCTCACTCCACTATATCAATCTCTCTTCTCTGTTCATTTAATGTTAACTTTATCGTTACCAAGCACTTACTATCTAAACCAATCTTTATCAAATAAATTGCACAAAATACATTTGCTATGACTTTACATTTTACACTTGTGTGTGATTTGTTTTAAAACTACACTTGAGACATCTAAGCAAAGGCGACTATCATTTCAAGAAAATATAATTAAAATATTACGATACACAATACAGCAACAGTTCTGATACAAGTAAGATTTTTCTCAAAAATAAACTAAGCTCTCATAATATAGCTTAAATAATATCTTATTTAAGCGACCTGAAAAATATATATTTAAGAAATTTTATAATTTTATCACTTTGCATTGTATTAAACAAAATTTTAACGCATAGGATAGTGGATGAAACGTCTGACCAATGAAAACTTACAAAATATTTAACGCATTACATAATGTTAATTTTGGTTAATAATCAAGCTAGTTTTATAACTTGTAGACAGGCAATAGGAGATTTTAACCCCTCTACATTTTTGGTTTTCATTCAGTATCTTATCAAACACTTATTTATTGTAAAAAATATATTGCACACCACACTGTAAAATATTATTGATAATACATAAGAAAAATGCAGTAATTATGCAAGTATTTCTGCTTGACATTTTCCTAATTTCTTCCCCATTGATAAGCAGGATCGCCATTTTATAATAATATGCGGTGTATCATGACTAAAGTATAAATAATAATTCCAATTTCAACTTTACTGCCAAATGCCCAGCTTGATTTTGATTTTGATATTAAAATCCCAACCAAGTGACTTGTGTTCAAATGTGGCGTATAATAATTGGATAAATTATACATTTCTAACTGTAATTTTTAACTGTTATAATTTCCAGTTGATAACCGAAGAAAACATGTCTGACTCGATTTTCTCATTCTCTAAACCGTTGTGGGATGGGACCTCCGTTTGCCACAAGTGTTACATTTGCTATTCGACATTTGTCAAAGGTTTTAACCGGCCATCGAGAGATTATCGCTGTAGGGTGATGGAGAGCTGTGCGTCTACTTTGTATTTTCCGAGATAAAAGGAGATGACCATTTGATTACAATCTCGATCAAATGCACTGACGACTTCCCATTTTGCAAAAATAACTGCTGGGAATCAATGGAAATATATTCATGTACTTGAATCATGAGAAGTGACAAATGCAGAAAAATTCGATTGAGAATATTGCAAAGAATTTAGCAGCAAAAGTTCTTTACACAACAGAAAATATTCTGAAGAAGAATGGAGTTCTTTTCCGACTGCAAAGACAAACCCTAATTTTTAAGCCGTATGGAGCTCAATGTAAAATTGGAAGGTTTCTCCAGTTCATCAAAATATAGTCTGCAAGCTACAAAGCCACAATACTTATTAAAGATTGGCGATTCCAATCATTCTTTATCTCTCGATATCTCCGGACAAAGTCGCGGAGTGCTGTGAGAAGCATTTGTTTCCAGAACTTCATCAGATTTGAAGGATTTTTGAGTGGAATTCCATTCCATTTAATAACTCTGTACCATTTTGCGGAGAATGTTCTTTTGATACAAAAAGTATTGCGGAATTGGATGAAAAAGCTGAAAATATTGAAACTTCTGTATCTACAGTAGTAGATACATTCACTCTGAATGTTTTGAAGCGGAGGAGATCCTATGTGAGAATGTGGGACAACATGGATTTCGGTATAGAGATGATTTCACGGCGCAGATATATGCGACGCCGTGTCTATGCCGACTGCAAGCAGGATTTGGACGATGACTGCCAAGATTGTTTATGAGTCCATTACAAATGTCTATCCTGGTAACCTTGGTCGAAACCATTCTGTCACAAGATAGTGATGTAGAATCCATGGAACAATCCTATTCTGAGTCTCTAAGCCCAAGTAACACTATGAGAAGGTAAATTTTACTTAAATCCGTAAACTTTTTATTTTATATATCTAATTCTAGGAAGATTGACTAATTGGTAATATTCTGGGGAACATAAAAAGGACTTTTGCCTTTTTGTAAAAAATGTAGAAATAAGATTTTAAAATCAGTCCTTTTCTGCGTTTTTTACCAGCTTGCCCAATTTACTTTCACTTTACATGTAAATAAGGTAAAAAAAATTAAAAATGGGAACTGCTTTTTAAAACAAAAGTAGTACCTTATGACTTTTTTGTAGAAAAGGAGTACCTATTTTGTTCCTGGTTATATTGTTAGAATTTATTTTTATTCATAGGTCGGTTGATAAAATGTATTTTATAGCGATTTTAAGTGTTCTTGTACAATTTAGAATTTCCTGAAGAAGAAATCCGGTCTGTGGATTCCGGAGTTAACAATAAATCCAGGAGTATTTGTATTCCCAAGGAAATGGCTTGGCAACTACGAGACTTCTCCAATTGCCTCTAATGTTACTGCACAAGGATCAGGTTCACAAAGCATGATAATGAAAGACGAAAAATTAGATGTGCAAGGAGAAAGTCAGAAATTTCCTGTAGCATCGACTTTCCCTTGGCATTGAAGGGGAATAAACTAAAGAACAAAGAAATGCCGGTCTGTGTTGTAAAATTATCAATGCAACAGTCTGGAATGATGTTCAGGTGTCCTACACCCGTAAAAAGATATTTATTTTTAGAAAAAGTTGGGAGGCACATTTAAAAATATGCCCCAAATCCCTGAACAATTCAATGAATGATGGACAAGGTAGGGGTGCTCGGCTTATTTCCAAGCCACTAACACGGTCAAAGCTAAAAGTCACCAAATCTCAACTTCAACATTCAGAAAAATTTTGCTTGAAGGGGCCCGTTCAATATCAAGTGTCATTATTGCGACAAACGCATCCCAACTAAAAGTGGCTTGAATCTTCACACTCGCAGCCATACCAAACTGGACGCCCACAAATGTAGCCAGTGTACAAGATCTTCTCGATATGCAATACAATTGAAGAAAACATTACCGCGATGATCATTTTGGGTATTTCTACTTTCAAATTGCCAAATGCAACAACAAAACGCGCTTACAAACTCCAAACCAAAAAAGATTATAATCAGTGTTGGATTTCAGAAAAATATGAAGAGAAGGAATTTTCGTTGTCCATTTTGCCCGGCCCCGATTTTCAAAAGGATGGAACTAATGGATCATGTTCAAGTCGCATTATGATATTGCGAGTGGATTTAGATATTGAGATTTGTAAAATGGTATTTGCTCAAAAGAAATCATTGAAACCCCACAATAAATCCTTTCATAAACATTTGTTTTGAAAATGATTGAAAAAAGATCTAGCAAACCCCTGGAAATGATTTTGTTTTGATATAAAAACGGTTATGTAAATTAAACTTTTAAATTGAGTCATTGAACATTGTAAATAATGTTATTGTTGGCACCAAGGTGAGATATTGTAAGTACACACGTATCCAGAAATTAGGTCCAGAGGGGGCGCAACCTAAAAATAATGTCAAAAATTGAAGACATTTTTGCGCGAGAAGCATGGAAAGTTTTACCATTTTTGGCGTTTTTAGGAAAAATCATCTTTTTTTGTCAGATTTCGTCCCCTAATGGATACGTGCTTACTTGCAAGTTTTAAACCCCAAAGTTTGCAACTAAACTACTACAAAAGTGCCCCGGAGATTTTTATGCAAGTACGTGTGTTGTTTTTGTTGGTATAAGAAATTTTTTGGGACGTATTGCTATAGCTATATATACTTTTTATTATATAGTGGTGTATAAACGTAGAAAGAAATGTCATTAATGTCACCCATTGGATGTTAATTATTAATTGTTAATGATATTTGCAATTTCTTTCCCCAGGTTGTGCGTATAAGTTTTCAATTAATATCTTGCTTTTTCTCGTTCTAAATAGACTAAGTATAAAATATACCAAAACAGTGAGATATACAATGTAAAAGCTGGAATTGGAATATGCATTTTCAGGTAGGCATTTAACTGATAGTGTACGTGTGTCCATCCAACAGAGCATGTATGTATGAACAGTATCACTTGTTGAGCTGCCGGTACTAATTCAGCAATTTTATCAAGAGGGCACACCAAATATTATTTGCATAAATGTGGCGTCTTTTAGGGTGTTAAGATATTTTTAACTTTTTTAGCTTTATCCTTTTTCTTAAGTTTAGGGGTGTAGCGTGACCCAGTTTGGACCCTCTAGATATGCGCCTTCGCCCCTATCCAAGTGTACGTAGATCGTTACATTATAGTTTTATGTAATAAACATTGTGAAGGCTTTATCCTTCAGATAATTTCTGACAAAATGAGATTTCACTTTCTCAGTTTAGCTGGGGTTTTGTTTTGTGGTTTGTTTCTAAGTTTATTCACATAGCGATATTTAAAGGTTGCCCAAAATGGCGACTGGCAACCAAATTTCAGATTTGAAACGAATTTGAAAGCAATGAAATCTCAGTTTCCAAAAATTCTGAAGGGCATGGTGTATATCTGTTGGAATTTGGTTGCTAATTTTTGTGATGTATTTTAAATTACGAAGGTAGTAATAGCAATAATTAATTAAACGTGTATTGTATATGGTGTATTAATGTGTAGAATAGTAATTTAGCTGTAAAAAATAAGAAATAATCTGTTGACAACATGCGTACATTATGTATGATCATGATCGTAAAAAAGAGCATACGTAAGTGATTAATAGTGATAGTGATTGTTAAAAAATTTGTGGCTAAAATTATCCACAGTATAATATAATTACAATGCAAACAATTTCGTATGTATCACAGGGGAATTGTTTCTTCTTTATGATGAACACTGAATTTATAATATAAAAATATATCTACAGTAAAACGAATGGTGAATGGGCAGTTATGAGAGTGTAGTTAATGCCCATAATAAGATAATCCAAACTGTAGTATATGTCAATGCAATAATTCGGTAATTACTAATTATATTACATATTTGATTATATAAATGATGTTCACTATACTTAAAGCAATAAAAATAACATCTACAATATAATGAATGTGACTTTTGATTTATTAGTTATTACTGACAAGAACAGTTTTACTTATGACATGCAGATAAGAAAGTATAAACTCAGTTATATATAAGATTACTTGACTACTTCATTTTATTAAACCATACATGAAAAGCTACAGAATCAAAAAAGGAATTATTATACATTGCATAAATCGTTACTCCATCTACTCTGAAGATTTGATTGCCTTTGGAACTCCAGTCAGTTCTCCAGAGAAATAATATCACAAATAAAGACAGATTGCAAAATCAAGAAATGTAGAGAATTTCAATATCAAAGAGGTTTTGGTATCTGCTTAATTAAGGCTTGCTTAGCTAGAATCGGCTTCAATTTTTTCTGCTCATTTCAAATTATCTCTTATATTATAAACACACAGAAGAGAAAGCAATAAATTTCACCAATCTATCTATATATCATTAGGAGTCGAGCAAATGTACGTTGGAAAGTCTATATAACTATGACTATTCCACCATGAGTTCTATTGGGGTACCACTCATAACCGAAACCCAACAATATTTCCCGAACGGTGAATGTTAATTCACATATTAAGCTAAATGTGAATGACAACATTACCAAATGTGATTGACTACATATGCGAAAGCAATTAAAGATGATGTGATATAAATAAGTAGTACTTTCAATTATTATTAATTAAAATTATTTTCGTTGTCAACGTCCGAAATCATTTGAATTCATCTGAATTCATCCTTGAATTCATCCAAATTCATCTGAATTCATTCGAATTCATCGGAATCATCAAATTCACAAATTACCGGAATTCATCCGAATTCATCTTGAATTCATCCGAATTCATATTCCGGATGAATCCTAGTATCTTATAATATTATAATTTACAACCATTGGTCCTTAGTATGTCTTCTCATGGTAATTGTCAGTTTAAAACCAAAATTTAAAAACAATAAAACTGAAAGTTTAGGGGTTTTAAAGTTAAAACAGGTTCAAAAAACAATTAAAAACGTATTTTCGTATAATCGTCCAAAATCGTATTATTTTGTTTTATATCATCGATTTTGCTTTCCACATCTAAAGACTGATTATTAAACATGGGTTTTAGAAATTTAAAGTAGACAACTTTTGGTACAACGGAAAAGGTATAGCTGAGCAATCGCTTACTGCAACTGCATCTCCTTCATTATTAATATGCGTATTCACAGCACCTGGCAGTAATTAATGAGAAATTAATATGTATGATACATGTTGTTATGATGTATATTATAATTAATAGAGATGTATATACCTCAGTTTATAACTCTTTGGAGCATTACACAATTAACTCTTTAGCGAATCTATTTTATATAAAGATGTTGGAGCTATAAAAGTCGCTTATGAGGTAAAATGTATTTTGTTAGCGGTAAAAATTGCAGATTACTTTCAGCGGACAGCCTAGGCATTAACGCCTTATAAATCAAATGCATAAATTCTGAATATTTTTGCATGTTCTATCCATTTATTACGCTTCACTTGGGAGGTATTATTGCATGACATTGTGGTCATGAAATTGCTAACTATAAACCAATTTTACTTCCACCCAATTTTTAACTAGAAAAATTTCCTGGTTTACGTATATCTAAGTTATATCCTCATTTTGTCCTCAAAACAATGTAATGCCTAATATTTAGTATTACCGGTAACAATTTCGTATTCGAAAGGATTCAGTAGTTCACAATAAGCGTACATAACCATATTATCTCTCAACAAATTTAGTTTTGCAGCCACTGTAAAATTTTGATAATGATACAATAGTGCCACATATTTTTAAACCAATTTGAAAAATGTTACCATTACTATTAAATTATAATTGGGGATTTGAGTTAAGTGTAGGGTTTGAATTCAGATTTTTAAATCTATTTATCTGACAGCTAAACAAATATGTCTAAAGGACTATTACAGAATAATTATACTTTTTATTGGCTGAAAACTTAGTTGATCCGTTGCACGTGTTTTGGATAAATTGTTGCAAAGCGGGGTAATTGACTTTTCGGTTAAAAGGATACCATTGTGAGTTATGCTACCACGTAAATATACGTAGGATATAAAGGTTTAATTCTTAAATAATATTGATATTTTAACTATTTTTTAAATGTTGTAGTTGTCTGAAAAAAACGAAAAGTACGCTCAAAATTCAAAACTGTTAGAAATTCTTATTCAAAAAAGATTGGAATGCGATCAGGAGTCAATTGAACATTTTCTTAAATATCTTGGAAGGCACTAGGAAATAATCACTTGGTTAAAAAAATTAATCCGGGTACAACCTTTTCAGATTTATATTTCTATAAATAACAAAATAATGTAATATAGAAATAATAAAAAGAGAATAATATAAATTTATTACAAAAACAATTGCAGAAGCTGTAGTCGTCATCGATACAACAGAAGCCCTCGAGGTTTGAAAAAACAGTCGAGGATGATTCTCACCAGATTGTACCCAACTGTATGTGAGTTATTGTCAATCTCCCAACTACACACCTCCGAAGAGGATAAAAGTGAGATTTGATGCCAGCTTGCTTGATTCACTGATTTACTCCTCCGATGGTCACATCGTGGTCAGCGTCCAGTACATGAAAAGAATCAGAGTGTATAACTTATTTGTCTACGAAATGGTTTCTATGGTTATGCAGCACCGCAAATAGTATCAGTGTGTGGCTGACTTCAGGGTTCGCCCATTGGGTTTGTTGTTATGTACTGGAACCTCATCGCAAATTTCAGAAACCTGACCTAAATAAGCATTATAAAGAAAGTAAGGAAGTTATGGCGTATCTACTTCAGTTTATTATGACGAAATCTTGGTCTGTAATCATAAATTTAATCACTTCCATCAACACTGGCGAATGTCGTGAAGGAAGTACAACGAAATGTTTTTGGATTGAAAACATACAGGCAAGGGTTTTGGATGACCATTGGAATAGTCTTTTGCAAACGCCCCACTCTGATGTAAAAAATTACTTACCCTGATTATGCATGGCTATCATGAAACCTCTCCCTGTACCATGCGGACCTCATGCAGAGTTTTTTGAACCACATGATTTTTTATCTAGGCCACATAATGATTTCACTAGATCAAATAATGATTTCTCTAGGCCCCATAATGATTTCTCTAGGCCCCATAATGATTTCCCATAGTCCCCCATAATGATGATTTCCTACCAATAGGCCCCATGAAAGGGGTTGTGGGCCCTACAATGTACCTTTCGAGGCCCCCTCCAATTACAATTTAATCCTCATAATGAAAGCTTTGGACCACACACAGGGATATGCCATCGCCATAATGAACACTTTGGCCCACCCCATATGCCATGTGGGCCCCACCACTGATTTTGCCATAAACCCTGCAATGATTTTATTGGACCCTACCATGGTATATGTAGACCCCAAAACGAATTCCTTGGGAATCAACCTGGTTCATGTAGGTCCCGCAATAAATCCTTTGGTCCCCAACCTGGTGTACATAGACCCTGCTGTAAAGTTAGTACGAGCCTAAATGCCCCTCACACTCTAGCCAAAAGGACATATTTTTTAAAAATAACACTGGAACTCTAATTTCCAATCTTGAGAGTGGAACGTACTTATTGAGGTACCTTTCAATCTCATAAAAACATAATGCGATAATCTGTTCTTCTGAGAATATCGACATTTGTTGTATATATAACGATTAATAAATATATATTATAAAGATTACTGAATCTGCCTTATATTACTTCAACATTGAGGAGATCATGTAAATGTACAGTTGTATTTTTCAATTAGTTTATTGTTGCTAATAGATCTATTCGTAAAAATTTATGAACATGTATGGGCATAATTGTTATAGGAATAGCAAATAGACAATTAGAAAATGCACAATCACATTCGCACCTTAATATTATCAATACATATACAGATATACAATTGAATACTAACGTTATTTTGTGTGAATATCTTTGGTATACCGTGAACCTCGCCTGAGAAACTGAAGCAGGAATCAGCAGTTTTAGAAAAGCTTTTTTAAATGAAATTTAGAATATCTAATTTGGATTTGTTATAGCTTTTTTGTTGCTGTGGCACTGTATATGCTCAGTTGTGACGAAATCCTACCTGGTTAATATGGAACATGCATTACGGCCACTATTGCTAATGAAATGAAGGACCATAGGTGTGTATAGGATATAGAAACATCGCATAATAATAAAATATTAGCTGTAATTGTGGCAGATAGTGCTATAACTTTTTATAGTTAGTTTCACCAATTAAATATTTCCTCTTTGAATTATGAGAGAATGCAGACATTTTTAGAGGCCATCTAATACAGCGCCAACATCACTAGCAGACATCAGCAGTTTCACTACTCCTCTGCTAAGACTCAAGACAAATCTAGGGACGCTTTGAATATTGATTGGCTCACTTTCTAAGCTTCAATTCTGAAATATGTCTCTCCCTTTGAGAACGTAGAATCATTCTCATATACCTTGTCTTCGGCTGTTGGCCAATTGGCGTGTAACAGTATAGTTTGGAGTAACTTTCTTACAATACCATTGTACACATCTATGGTAATTTTATGCAGGGTAGTTAGAACTTATACACCACTGAATAGCAACAGCAAAACAAATAAAACAATTGCGAAAATCAAAAAAAGTTGGGAGTGCCTTATTGTATTTTATAGCCATGATGACAACTATGACTATTAGTACTCTAGTGACCAATGATGATTGGATAGAGAGCCAGTATGCATTGCCTATCATATTTTTGAGCATACTGCATGTAGTACTTGAAAATGTTGGCGTATTTTAGTCACGACGATAGGGGATTGTCGTACTACGTCATCGTGACATATAGTTTGTTTCCCCCAACTCTTTAAATAACATAAAATGATACCTGTAGATAATTATGACTTCTTAAGCTGTGGAAATGGAACCAATTGACTTACTTTATCTCCTTTTTC